>JAGFMF010011446.1:12065984-12164650 GCA_019455555.1 Galemys pyrenaicus | reverse complement strand
TCCTTCCTCCCTTCCTTCCTCCTTTCTCACTCCCTCCCTTCCTTCCATTCTTTCCTTCCTTCCTTCCTCCTTCCATACCTCCTTTTTCACAAAACATCACTTATACCGTTTTGACCTTTCTCCTTCCCCCCTTTGCTTTGCCCAGTCAATACTTGTCACTTTGAGAAAGACAACCATCTTTGTCAATCTGACTTGCTTTAATATACACAATTCTCTTGAACTCTTTCCATTTTGCTATAAAATGCAACATTGCATCTTTCATTATAACTGATAAGTATTCTATTGTTGGATATAAACACTTCTTGATCCAATCTTTTACCAATGGGCACTTAGATTGTTTCACTTTCCTAGCTATAGTAATGCATGCAGCAATAAACACTATAGAACATTTAGTTTTTTGAGTTGATGGTTTCATATTCTTTGGAGAGACAAGCATGGGATTTCTGAGTCATATAGTTTTTTTTTTTACTTTTAATTTTTTAAATAAGGTAAATCCAGATCAATTTCCGAACCAATTTAAATTCTAATTCTATGTCTTTTCCAGCATTTGGTGTTGAGGATTGTTTCAATTCAGTAATCATCACTCTGTACACTTACTCCACTAATCATTCAATAGTGCACCTTCTGTCCTGCATGCCAATTCTGAGCACCCTTTTCTCTAGTATATTGCCATGGCTCCCAAGTCTCTGATGTGAGTATGTGCTCCTCACTGAACAGCAGCAGAGTGATTCTAAATAGCTGACCCTTCCTCTAGAGGGTTATTTTAACTGGATGTTACAGAAAGTGCAATTTAATTAGTTTTTAACACATTTTCAGTCACACCATTGTTCCTAATGCATATGGTAGCCATCGTTTTAACTTTCAGGGATTGCTGATTTGTTCTGTTGTAATCTAGCTGTGAATATGTGAAGGTAATAGGCCTGGCATGTCAATCAGTTGTCATCTTGCCCAACTTCTAAACTGTGCTTTCAACAGTGCTCATGACTATTTCTCCCAATTGACATGCTCTTCTGAAAGGACACCTTAGTTTTCTCTATCAAAAAAAAAAAAGTATTTTTCTCCATTTCACATAAAATAGCAGACAGACACTGTGATTTGTTTCACAAATGGAAATAACTGCAGAAATAATTCCGTTAGTTCCAAGTAATTGTCCTTTTCTAATCTTGGAGTTTCTATTTTTTTCCCTTTTTGGAACCCATATGCCATAAAATAAGTGGCACTGCCTCAAAAGCACTATGATGTAAAGTCTCAGGTCATATTTTGAGACCCTGAAGAATAAGAAACAATGAAGAGAAGGACAAAGAGACTAAGGAACATTGAGACATTAGACATGAGAAGGAGAGTGTGTATCTTCTAGCACAGATGACCAAGATGATAGTAAATGGGATCACAGACAAGCCTCCCAGCCTGGTAATTCCCCAGTTGCTGACATACAAAGTTGTGAGCCAAATAAAATGGTTATTATAAGTCACTAAGCTTTTGAGTGATGTTTATCCCAGCAATAAATAACTGAAAAAGAAATTTTCTCTTGAAATGAGATCCTGCTGTAACAAAAACCTGAAACAAATGGAATTTGCTTGGGACTAGAAGACAGGCAGAAACTAAAAAGAGTTTTGAGAAGACTATTACTGAAGAATGAGGACATTGTTTGAGTGGGAGAAGAGATGCTCTGTTATGGTGTGCAGGGAAGCTTGACAATACTGTCACCTATGATAACACCAAAGCAGAATTTACTTAGCTGCTGTGTTCTTTAGGAGATTATTAAGCAAAATGATGAAAATGACATACTTTAGCATTGCGATTAAAAAGAGAAATAAGTTTAAAATAGAATTATAGATGGGCCATAGCAGTCTTTCCAGCCAGTGAAAAGGTTGTAAGTAAAAAATGGACTTGGCTATAGATAAAACAAAGGGTACAGTTCTAAGATAAATTGCTGAGAACCCAGAAAGATTTAAAGGTATTTTCAAAGACCCTTTAAAAAATAAACAATGCAGTTTTGAAGAATCTTGGGAATATGCTTTTTAGATATTAGGATAGACTGAAGGATTTTTATCAATCCTGAGGGTATTGTCCCATAGAACCTTGACTCTCAAGGTAGAAGAACCTGTATCTAAGAGAGAGATGTATCTGGCTTTTATCTAATAAAGTGAACCTCAATGCAATTTATAAAAACTCAAGAGTTAGAAAGAAAAATTTACTTGCTAGCTTAGATCAAAAAAGGCAAAAACAGTTCAAAATGAAAAGGACTCTGTGACTCCAATCTTCTAGGACTGGAATCAGGTGGGAGAACTTCACAACTGTAAACAGATGAAGAATCCAGACAGCAGAGCCTAGAGCCACAGAAAATCAAACCCAGCGAGGAGAATTAGGACCTGTTTCAAGGTAAAGGCAATATGTGCCTGGCTAGATTTCAAAAATCCTTTACACTAGTGATTATACATACATTCCTTTTCATATTCCCCTACTTTTTGCACTGGAGTATTTATTACATTTATCCCACTCTTCCATCAATGCAGTATGTTGCACTTGAGGGAGGTAGATAACTTGTCTCCTTAGTTTACAGATTTTGGATTGAAAGAAATTACACTTGAGAAACCTCTGTCACATCTGGACCTGATTCAAATGATGACCTCCTGAACTTTGAGTTAATGCCATATGGAATGAGAAGGTACAGGTCTTGAGATTGGGATGTGTGTATTTTGCATGTGGGAGAGTTGCTAATTGTAATGGTCAGACATCAACTGGTAGATAGTCTCATAGCTCCTCATAGGTGGAGTTTGGTGGCCTCTTTGAATTTAATAGTCTAATTTCTTCTCTTTATATTTGACAGACATGACTTTGTGGAATTTCTGAGTCTTCTTAGATCATCAAAAGGTTTTCAGTTCCACTTGAGTCTCTTGAAATTCTTGTCATTGGGAAAATCCTTCTGAGACCTAGGAGTCAAACTGTCTAAAATTCAAAAACTACATCCAAAATTTACATTTCTTTATTACAGTCAAGAAACCTGGAGGATCTCTCAAAACCAACACTCAGTCCAGTCCGTCTGTCATTCAGTCACATGAATGAGTCATTTTGGATATTCTGCCCCACTGAGACTTTACACAACTCTAACTTCAGTTACCATCTGCCTGAAACATGAGAAACTGAGAGTGAGAACTTCCCTTTCTACCCTTAAATCTTGAAAGGTATGGATAAAATATTGTTTTAAGCTACGAAAGTTTGAGGTAGTTTGCGACACAGTAGATAACCTATGCATAATTTTTTGTTTTGTTTTTGTCAAAAGACAGGGATTGTTACATCAGAGATGTGACAATTGAAATCTGTCCATATCTCAAATTAAACACACCCAGGCAGTTTCCCTACATTCCTCCACTCCATGTACTAAATATCATTGACTAAGGGGCCAAATCCTTTGCAATGTATAAAATAATATCCTTTCTAGTTGCAAAAAAAAAAAAAAATGAAAATTGTGAAGTATTCAGTTGACTTGTGGTCTGAGTTGTGCAAATATTTGCATATGCAGTATGCAAATCTTATAAATCACAATAATATATTTTAAAGTCACCTTCCTTGATTTTTTAAAAAGTGAGATATGTATAGAAAACACACGGGGAAAATACTTTCCTTATAAGTTGCTGGAAGGGCAAATATTTCAATGCACACATTTTAAAAGAAACACTTCCCATTATCTCTTTTTGAAATATGATATCTAAAAGGTTTTAAAAACAGTCCCACTGGATGATTCCAACATGTTAAAACTCTCCCAAGATGATTGCAGTTCTTTAGCAGTGAAACTAAACCAGCCTGAGGTAATGCGTTTGTGTGTACTCTTTAGGATTCCGAGCTATCCCCTTGCTCTTAAAACTCTTGCTATTTTAGCAGTGCTCACATCCACCTCGCATCCCATTATCTTCCCCTGTGTTAGCCATGTCTGCCCAACTACGCTGCTCTTTCTAAAGCCCACTGATCAGTGAGGAATCTGCTTCTTTGTATTCTTCCCCAAACCTTGCTCAGTGATATGCTCAAAATAGCACCTCAGATGGCAGCTGAGTGAGAGCATATCTTCAAATTGCAGAGAATAGAAGCCACACTGCATTGCATTTCCACCTTGGGCAAAGGTTCTTTTGTTGTGCTATACTATTAGTCTCTGTTCCCAGAGAATCATTCACATTAGCAAACACCACTGTTTTCAAGGAAAATCCCCAGCATTCATGATATAATTCCACCTAAGGAATTCAAACCAAGGTCAGGGAAGGTGAATGACAGGAAGGTGGTTATTTAAACTCACAATTTGTTATGAAAAGGTCTAAGAGACCCTGGAAAGTGAAGCTCATGGAAGCAGAGTTCAGACTGTTGAAAAACAGGAAGGAATGAGAGCTTCCAAAAGATAGGAAGTCAGAGATTCTTGGGGCAACCAGAGTGAGAGGAGGCATAAATTGTGACAGAGAACCAGTAACAGGTAAAGAAAGAGGGGGCAGTAGCAGAATAGCCAGATGATTGGTGAATGCCAAGCTAGCAGTGAAGATTCTCAGACAGGTGTTCAGGAGTTTCTTGGAAGGTCTAAAGGTAGTGGGTGATGTCAACTTGCCAGTAAACACAAAGAGAAAACTTTTTCCTTCAGAGCATTAATCCAAAACAACAATTACTTACTGACTGTCTATGATACAATCAGTGCAAGGGTGCTGAGATTGTACACGTATAGAGACAACCCAGTTATTCCTTTCACAGAACTTACTTTCTGGAACAGAGTACTGAATTAAGTGCATCTTACCAGCAACACTCCGGTCATATCGCTTCTTCAGGGTAGGCTGTGGGGGTTTCTGAGGCAAGGTTGTAGTTCCCCTAATTTAGGGCACATTCTACCAACATTTTCCCTATCTAGAGATGAGTGTTCAGTAGATTTGCAAATGGATGGAATTGGAATCCTCACCCATTGTGGCAGGAGCAAACTGAATCAGTGGAAACCTATTTAGGACCCACCCCGTCAAGCGCTCTCACTATACACACACATCTCCCCACCTGGGTGGGAACTTTGACTGATCAGGGATTTGCCATCAGTGGGGGAGGTAGAGATGGCCACTCTCGGTAGGGTGTCAAAGCAAAACTTTCTCCAGAAATTTTCGAACATGAAACAGGAGCATGAACATGGCAATGCTGAGTAATTTTGCTAAGAACAAAGAGAACACAGCTTTTTGCCCTCTGTGAAAGGTCAACTATGCCCCCACCTGATTCAGAGGCTCATTCGGTGAACCTGGTGTGCTCCTTAAATCTCTTTTAAGCTCTCTACTCTGGTTTCAACCAACCTAGACACTACCATTGCTCTCGGCATGTTACCAGGCAGACAGAAGCTGCTTCTAAATGATTCCGTTGTTGTTTTTAAAAAAAAAAAAAAAAAAAAAAACGCCACAAAAGAAAATCCTATGTGCAACCAGCATTGACTGGCATTTCTCATAAGCACAGTTTATAATGACAGCCCTGCCTCCTTCACATGCATTGTTTGGTAGCTTCCTTTCATTGTTACCTGAATACTAATGAGAAACCTGTTCTCAATATCACAGCAATAGAGTTTCTTGAAATATAAATAGGGCATAGAAAGAGTAGCTGCCCATAGCAAGGAAGATCTAAAGCAATGATCTAGAAAAAATTGCCAAAGCAAAATAAATTCTTATGCCTTATAAACAGACAAAAATGAATAATATTCTATTTTTTTAGAACAATCTTTTAGTCGACTGTAAAGTTCTCATTCTGAGAAATAATTAGCAACTAGGATCTTAAAATTTAGAATCAGACCTTAATTTGTATTTCTGCATGCTAGCTGAGATTTTTGACTGAGATACTTAATTCCTTTCTATGTTTCAATTTTACCATTTATAAAATGGAAGTAATAATTTTACTATTTGGGAGCAAAAATAATAGATATGCAGTCTCTGACTTAATATTATGTGCTAAAAATGGAAGGTAAGTTGCCATATCTCGACCCCTTGAATTAGTGTTTCAGGGAACAATTAGAACTGCATGGGTCCCCAACACCAGCATTTGGCAAGTGCAATGAGAAAAATCCTTCACAGAATTCTGCACCCAAAAGGCCTATAGACTTGTCCGTGCTTGTGGGCATCTCCTTATTACATGTTATGGTGCCCTCTCTCCAAATGGGCACCGGGGAGCTAAGGAAGCTAAGTTCCACATGAGTGCACCATAATAAAAAAGACTTAGATAAAGAAATCAGGCTCTGTTAATATTCATGAAGACTTGAAGTGTGCCCTCACTCCACAAGAATGGGGCATTTCCATGTGAGAGATTCTATGAGGAGTATGAGAAAAGAATAGGTCCATATGACTTTAGCAATTTGTAGTGTTTGTAGTTTACTTGTGGACAATTGCCTGAATTCTTCAGTTGAATAAAACCAACACACAAAAGAGAAGGTCTAAAAATAGTATTGTAAAATATATCTAGCTTTTGATAAAACCAATAATTCTAGCCCAAGAAAAGTTAAGAATGTAGTGGATAAGCCCTCCAATGTGAGTGCCCTGAAAAGCCACCCAATTTGACATTGTGACTGTGGCCTTTACTGCGAGAGTGTCAGGCATGTGGTACACTTCACTGACCTCATTTAGAGGAAAAGTTTGCTATAGGGGCCATTCCATTCATGCTGCATTGTGTGCCTCTGTCAAATCCTGGCAGCCCCAGTACTGACTGAGCATGGTGGGAGAAGAAGGTCTGGTCCTTTCTGCCCATTATAAGACTTCTTCAAGGTCAATCTTGGCTTGAGAGTTCCCTCTCCAAAAAGGAGGTTATTGTCAGATCTGTATCTCAGTCAGAAACACTTGCTGCCAATCCATCTTCTCCCCACATTCATCTCCTCCTCTGCCTTCCCCTTCACAGGTGTTGTCTCTAACTTGTATTGATGCTGAAGACACACTTTGCTGTCCTGGTTCATTCTTTTTAACCTTTCACAGTCATTATGCACTGAAAATTCTTAACTCCTAACTCCACTTAGTGTCTGTTTCCCAGAGAATCCAAATATTAAATAGTGAGTCCTGAGAAATGTTTAAAACTTGAGCTTGGGACCTGGAATATTTGGTTTTGACAGAAACTGAATTAATATGATACTAGTTCCCTTTTTCTTTTTGCTTATTCAACTGTCTGATTTTTGTTTCTTTGTACCTTTAAAAATTAATATTACAAGTATAATTTTCTGCTTATTTTTCATTACTTATGCTGGGCTTGTTTTTATATCATTTTTCATGTTGAATCTTGACACATCTGTTATTAAAATGTTTGTTTACTGTATTTTTATAATTCTGCCCTCTCTATCAATGAAAATTTCAAAAGATAAATATTTTTTAAAATACTTAATCAAATATTAATTAAAAATGTACTCTATATCAGACATTGTTCAACTATTGAGCTATCTTCAAAATAGACAGTCAAGATTTCCTGCATTTGTGGCATTTAGGTTTGCACAAGGGAGACAGAAGCAAACCAACTAATTGTCCATGAGGAACACTGCTTGAACTTTTCCAAGATTTCACCCTTTTGTTGCCTTGAAGAAGCTTTGTGTGGACATTTCAACTCAAATACCTCTTTCCCTTTATCTTGAAGAATGTTTCTTCCTTGCTCTTTTTTAATTAAAACTCTATTTGGGCCTCCCTGGTGGCGCAGCGAGTTGAGTGCCACACTGTGAAGCATCTGCAGCACAGCAATGCAAGTTTGATCCCTGGCCAGGGAGGGAAACCACATGGCACAGCAGACCTTGCCACTGCTCCCCTCAGCAATGTATATCAGTCCATCTGCATGTTCCGCTCCCCACTCTGCCTCTAGTGACTCTTCTCATGTCCAGTGACTCTGGCCTGTATGGCCTGTATGTACCCCAGCTCTTGTATGCATAAATAATTTTTAAAAAGCAAAACAAAACTCTGCTTATTTCTTAATCTGTATTCTCCATTAGCATATTAGCTTTCTGAAGTCAAGGGTTTTGTCTCAATCTCCAATTACTACAGCAGTAACTTTTATATAGAGGGGGACTTTTATCCAGGCACATTATGAGGTAAACTAATGAAAATCTGACTTCCACTGTTTCTCCCTAAAATTAAATAAGCAAGGAGATGATTTAAAATCTAAAATTATGTTACTATTGATATGAATGGCTTATCATAAATCCATATTTCTCTTTGACAAATTAGACAATGTTAGCATGAAGCTATGGCAAAGAGGAAACATAACATGTTTCATCTTCATGTAATTTTTAAAATTGTCTACAGTTGTGCTCATATGTTATCTCTTTAAAAAGAGTGTTTCTTCTGGTAGCATGTACACTAGAGTTCATTTGATAACCATTTTCTCTGGGCATGAGTTTGAATTATCTAATATGATAAAGAAATTTATGGGATGAATTATTTCCTTCACTCCCCACACCCAATTCATATGCTGAATTCTCAAACCCCCATTTCTCAAATGTAACTGCATTTTGGGAATTTGTTCTTTAAGGAGACAATTAGGTTAAAATGAGATCAATAATGTGGGTCCTAATCTAACATTACTAGTATGCTTTGGGCAAAAAGAGACAAAAGTAGAGAACCACATGAAGGCACAAGGAGAGTGTCAGTCAGTCCGTGGTGTCACTATGACAGCCCTAGCATACAAATTTAGGAGACTGTAGAGATTTCTGTAAAATTCTTACTCTTTCCATAGTATTCAGTGATTTCCTTCTTTATATATGAGTAAATTTAAATTATAGATATATAAAATCTGATTTTTAAAAGTTGATACTCTATGAGAATGCTATCTAATTTTAAATTATCTATACCTGTATCTAGAAATCCCCAGCAATGAATAACAATAATCACAAAACTTGAGATCACCCTATAAATATAGAGGGGGAGGGTTCAGGGCAGACGCGAGCTTGGGGGCCTGAGGTGATGGTGCACTGGTGATATGGTGAAGGGGAATACATCGGGATTACAATTGATGCCAAATATATATAAATAAAAAATGTTAATAAAAAATAAAATAATGAAAACAACAACAAAAATACATATGCAATATTGTAAATGTCTATGTTCAAATTCTTATTCCTATGTAATAATATTTTTATTCTTACTAATCTAAGTGGGAAAAAGTCAATGCGCAAATGGACTAGTTTAGGTAAAAATGTTCATTCTCTAATTTCAGGCTTTGTTTTGTGTATATTCTTAAAATCAGTCTGCTTTTCCCAAAGTTGAAACCAAGGAGATTTCTAGAGATACACTGTTCCGAAGAGCTGGCCATTTTGGTGTGTCTGGCTATATACTGGGTTAAGGATTAGGAATGCCTGTTATCAAAAATGCTCAAAAATGGCTCAGCTTTAGCCATGAATCAATATCAGGTATCATGTAGATACTGTTGAAACATTAACATTGCCAAATGAAACTGATACCCAGAAACAAAGAAAAAGGTTTTGGATTTTGTTCTACTTTCTGTGACAAACCAGTCACAAAATATGTAAAACAATACAGCTCTAGACTGATGGATAATAGCCAGGATTTAATCAGGACTACATATACATATGGTTAGAAAGGCTCGAACTAAATTATTTGCAAATTCCTCAGTAAAAAGCAATTTAATACAGACATTGAGATGAGCCAAGCTAGCACTAATACTAAAGAAAAATAAACCAGCTAAAGAATGTTCTTTTTACCCACCAATATCCTTAGGACTCAGGCCAAGATATTGGTTGACTTTTTGGCTCACAGATTAGAAGGTTATTTAATGGTGTGAATCAAAGAGTAGATTATCATTCAAAAGGATAACATTATTAATAATTTTATTGCATGCCATACAACTCAATCATCACAGTGGATAAAAAGGCACAGATGTTTCATTAGATGTTAAGAATGGATTTATTAAATTAATTGCCATGTTTTACACTTAGTAAAATGCCTACTAGCAAGTAAATCTTTCCAAAATATTAAGATATAAATTTCAAGAGAGAAGCTTAATGTCAATATGGCTTATCTTCCACTTTTCTTCTCTCATTCTTCTTGGCACCTATAGATGTAAATATTTCTTTCCACCACTCTGAAATCACTGCAGTTGTCAAGGTCACCCTTGGTCAGTTCCCAGCCCTCATCAAATTTGACTCATCAGTGACATTTAACAGAGTTGATTGCTTTTTACTTTTTGAAGTCCCTGTTTTCACTGTTTCTTATGACAACACTCTTTGTTTTTCTTCCCACCTCTTAGTTCTCCTTTGGGATCTCCTCTTCTATTCTCTGGTCTCAGGAGTATCTAAGATTTGTTTTTGGCTCACTTTTCAATGTGATGAAAATCTAATGTGCATATATTTGCACACATGAGCAAACTGTCATTATTCTTGTTTCCTTAATATTTATACTACCATTGAGGTCAGAAATTTGTTAATTGAGGAATACCTTAAGACCTTTCTGTGCTTCCCTCCCAAACTCTACCCCAGTGTTTGACATTGTTGGCAATCACACAATTTTTACTTTATTTTCATTATTTATTATGCCATTATTTATAACAAAGAATTCCACTAACTTTTCTAGAAGACAGTTTTATGACAAAGGCCACATGAAACCAGCGATATAAAACTGTAAAAATAAAGGTTCAAGTCAGTCCTCACCAACGAGAGTGGGGAACAGAAATGTCAAATCAAATACAAGGATAGCATAAGGACTGGTTGAGTAAACATGGATGTTTTATCCTGACTTAGGAGCATAGCACTCTTCACCACCCAGCTCTGCTGGCCAGGTCAGCCTAGAGAGCAAAGTCAGATCTGTGAAAGTCTCAAGTGCTTCAGGAAATTAAAAGATTAAAAAGTCTCTTTCTCCAATGTGAAGGTGCCTTAAATTGTATCTGTTTTCCCTACCTAGAAGGGATACAGTCTAGATTCAGACACTGAAGTTAGATTCAGACACTGAAGAGGAGAATGAGGTGCAGAATTTTTATATTGACCTATACATGTAGAAAAACTAATTTGGACCTGCTGTGAGGAAACGAGCCCCATGGTTGTTGTGAGAGAATAACGCTCTCAGTATGTAAGTTTGCCCTTGGATTCCCTCTTTGACTCTTTGCTGACAATTATTTGCTAAATATTGCAGTAAGAACTGGGTGACAGGAGAGTGTCTGAGATATCAGGCAACTATATAACTTTGTCCCAGCCTCATGACTGCGAAAGAGCTCTTGTTGAACTTGTCTCTTTGAAAGAAAAAAAAAAAAGCATTATAGAACTGATATGTATACCCAGAACTCAGAACTCATATCAAAGCTGACACATGAGATACACATTCAAACTACTATGCTGGGTTGTGATAATAATTATTCCAACTGTTGCTATAATTGTGTTCACACTATTACCCAGAAAAATTGCAACTTGAGATTGTTGTGTTGATTCATATTTGAATCTATTCATGTCTAGAGCATAGAGAGACACCAAAATGATTTCAAAATCCTTCCTCAATAGAAAATATGGTATCAAGCACACCTCTAAAACAAGACTGAACTAAAGCACACTTTAGTGACCTAGGAAAAGAACTTGAGTTGAGCTTTTATTTCACTAGCTAGAATTTGAGGACATTATTTAATTTCTGTCTTCATATCTGTTATATGTTAATAATAAGGCAAAACACAAGAGATTAGGGGTAGTATATAATTTGCTTAATGTTAGAAAATATTGAAATCCATCAATGAGAATCCAGTACAAAGATATGTTCAATCTATTAATTTTATAATAAAAAGTGTAAAAAGGTTAGTATTGTTGGAGGAAAAATTGGAGAAATAATTTGAAATCTTCACATAAAAAAATCAGAATACCAGATATAATATGGATCTTAGATGTCATCTAATTCAGTGGTTCTCTAAGTATGGCCCTAAACCAGTAACATCAACATTATTTCAGAAATTGTTAGATAACAAAATACTACTGCCCCCAATCTCAAACCAAGTATCAGAAGCAACCAGTTGCATTCAGTAGGCTGTGCTATCAAAAAGGAGTCGTCCTTATGATAGAGCTGCCTGGTGGAGTTTTAAAGCCACTGATCCAATTCAAGGTCTTCATTTGACAAATGAAGAAACAAAGGCTCAGAGAAATTACCTGACTCATGATTTGGGGCAAGGTGAAATTAGAAACCAAGTTTCTTTTGTGAATTCCATTAATTCCTTTCTTACTTATGCATTTATTAAACTTCTAAACTGAAATCATCAATTAGCTAATAGCTTTCTTTAAAGTCTAGCAGTGAGAACTTAGAGGTTTGACAAGTCTACAGGGTGAAAACAGAGCTGTAGCTTTAAGTTATGCAATTCTTGAGGACTATAGTCATGTATCATTATTAGTACACTAATAAAATTAATTGTAGGAATTTATAGTTCATGACTATAAAGTTCATGACTATATAGTTTTTTTTGTCTGTAAAGTTGCTAATTTTTCTCATAATTTATGCCACTTTTTTTTCTTTCATTTTTCAGAACAACATAAAAAACCTAATGCCTCTCAGCACTGAATCTGGAAGCTATACTACAGTTATTGTCATTTTTATTTATTATTCGCTTTTCAAAATTATTTTAAACAATTTATTTAATTTTATTGATGTTTTCTTTTAATATTTTAAAGCTACACTTCTAATTTGGGAACTTCAGGATACTAACATTAAAAAAAATTGAATAAGAGGTTATTAAAAAAAATAATCCATCACTGAACAAATCTGAAATAAAAATCATTTTGAATAAAAGTTTCTTAATTTAAATTTTATTTCAAACATTTAACAAAAAGCATAAGATATACACAGTCTATATTTATGGAAAGCTTTATGCAAGATTCTAAGCATATATACCTATTTTTTTGGCTGCTTAAGCAGGAGACCATTTAGAAACAGAAGGGCAGGAAAAAGAGAGACTAAGTTTAGTTAATATGGTATGCACAGAAGAACATTGTGTTTCAGAGTTAAATATAGCCATAAAGTCTATATGACCTTGTATATCTTACTCAACTGCTCTAGAATTTTTCCATTTGTGAACTGAGAATGATAATAATATCTGCCTTATGGAATTATAAAAAAATAAAGAGACCACTTATTGAGTCTCCAATTATATTCCCCTACAGATGGCTATGATGTAATAGAGTCAACCATAAATATCCATCAAATTTTAGCTTTGAGGTTTATATTTTTTTCTCTCATCAGAAAACTACGTAATTATGTGTGTGTTCTTAACATGTATGAATGTGCGCATATGTGCGTTTTTATGTGTGTTTTCAGCAGCCTGGACTTTTTCACCATCGTCTTTGAATTAGGGACAGTTTTTATCCTTGTCCTTTGCTTATGTTTATCAATGTTTCTCTTATAGTTTTTCAATCTGTATCTTAAATGTAGCAAATTCAATTTTAAATTGAAGTTTTATTTCTTAAAATTTATAAACAATTAATTTATTAGATATATCCAAAATATATGCCAATTCCTATCTGTAATTATGGAATGAAGACCAAAGGAAAATTGACTTTTAAGTATTACCTTAGCATATCAGACCATATGGAACCTTGTGAATATAGCTACTAGGAAAAAAAAAAAAAAAACTAACATGTTTTGGTCTCAAAAGTCCTTAAAAGGAAAGCTTTGTGTTACAGGGTTAAGCTGTTTGTGTTCGATATAATAAAAAGCCTGACCCCTAACATTAGTGTGTCACCAGAGGGGCCCCTATAAGAGCATATTTTTAATTTTTTTTAAAAAAATTATTTTTTCATGCATACAAGAGCTGGGATACAGGCCAAAGTGCGGGGAGGGGAAGGGGAGTGGCGGGTGGGTGAGTGGCGGTGAAAGAATCCACCAGAGACCGAGTGGGGAGCAGAACAGGCAGATGGACTGAAATACACTGCTGAGGGGCGCAGCGGGAAGACAGGAGAGGTCTGCGGCTCCATGTGGGTCCCTCCCTGCCTAGCGGCAGGGATCGAACTCCCTGCTGCAGTAGCTATGGTTTGCTTCACTGCGTGCTGCCTAATCCACTGCACCACCAGGGAGGGCCCAAGATTATATTTTTTTTAAAAAAGAAAGCTTCAGTAATTTACATTGAGGTGGTGATAATTTTAATTCAAATATTGTTTTTAAGATTTTAAAATGTTTTTCTGAAATAATTGTATTTCTTTATTGTTAATTCATTTATGTAAAAACAAAGCAAATGTTAATAATATCAAGTATTTGACTGAAAATAAAATAATGTCAAAGCGGATTCATCTTTCCAAAAATCTGGATAAGACATAACACTGAATAATAAACAGCAAGGGAATGTTAAATTTTCTTCAGGATGCTTAGATGTTACACATATTACTTACGTCTGGTGTTAATTACATTATAGTGAATTTGGATTCTGGAGATAATCTATTTGGCTATCATAGTTTATTCTTGATGTAACTTGAGTAAATCGTTGAAACTCTTTAATCCTATTTCCACCTATATGAAATGGAAATACCAAAAATCCTTACCTTCTTGAATTTAGAAGATATAATAAAAATAATTTGTGAACTGAGTTGGCATATTT
Source organism: Galemys pyrenaicus (assembly GCA_019455555.1). Taxonomy (NCBI): domain Eukaryota; kingdom Metazoa; phylum Chordata; class Mammalia; order Eulipotyphla; family Talpidae; genus Galemys; species Galemys pyrenaicus. The sequence goes on along the minus strand of JAGFMF010011446.1, from coordinate 12,150,127 downwards.
AGTGGCAATGCTTTCATTAATTATTAACAGAACAATAACAATTATAGCTATGGTGATTAAATATTTAAATCTGTTTTGAAACTTTTTTATTAATACTAGTTAAGGAAAGAATAGAAATAGTCAATAAAATTAATTTGCACTATTGATTACATATATAACTAGTAAACATATAGAATATCAGTAATCACAAACCAACTTCAATGTTATGAAGTCTTTGGAAAATCGTTTGTTTTTTGTTTGTTTGTTTTTTTTAGCCCAGGCAAATGGTAAGGAGTTTTTAAACATATTTATTTACCTTGCAAGTATTCAATAAAAATAAATCAAACTTTATAGTATTTTCTGTATTTTGTCTTATAAATGTAACAAGTAATATAATTTCATGCTTCAAAATTACAACTTATTTGAAAGTCCCACTGTAGAGATACAGCTGAAAATAGTTTCCATAAGCAGATAAAATCAAGATGGCTATTATAGTGTTAAATTGGTACACTCATACACTATCACTTAGAATTCTGAAATAATACCATGTATTCTATATGGTATAAAGTGACCCACAGGGAAATATAGTGCTATTTCATGAATCTTACAAACCCAAAGGATGTATTCAAATTACCCCAAAACAATTTTATGGCAATGATAAACATACCTCTCTTGATCCAGAGGGATGATATCAACTTCCCATTCCCATTCCTTGGTTAAGGAGAATTAGCATAATTAAGATGAATATTCTTCCCTGTACATTCTCCCATTGTAGACATGTCTAAAGCTTTATGAAAAATCATGACAAACGGGCAATTGTTTCATTTTTCTTTAGGTTATGAGGGGTGGAGGTGGAATGGAGACTTGCAGGCAGTCATCATTTATAAAATTTCTTTCAAGTGAAGAAATAGCTAAGAGAATTATTTGGGTCAATCTCAAAGCCTGTAAAACCACTGTCCAAATAAGTGGTTTCTAAACTTTTCTTCATAGTAAAATAACCTGGATATTAAAAAAATAAAAGTCCCAATAATCTAGGTTACACTCTAGATGAATTATATCAGTATGTTATAGGTGGGAGCAATGCATCAGCATTTTCAGATACCCAGCAGACTCTTCTGTGCATTCAGGTTTAGAAATCACTGGTTTAAGTAAGCCTGGAGACCTCAACCCTCAACTCAGCTCTTTCTTTCTTATATACAATTTCAATTTGCAAACTAAAATATTTTACACTCAAGCAAACTTTTATGCAAAATCATCAGGGATTGTTTCATTTCCATGAATTTTGTTTTTCTATGAAGTAATATTCAAGTTAAGAGAAAATTAAAAAGATAGACTAGTATCTGACAAGATTTCAAGCTTTTTGAATACATTGATTGAAGTTTTTATAGAGAGTGTACAGTACTAGCAGTTATGTGACTGTGAAGAGAATTAAAAAGAGAATGTTCAGCTAATACCTGAGAAAGGCAGACCTTACATTAACAGTTATATACAACATTTAACTTATAAGTTATTAAACAATGAACTCTATTTCTACTTATAAATGAGAAAGCTATTTTCCTATTTAGATTTCTTTGATGTAAAATTTCCTATTTTAAATTCCAGGGTAGTTCAAGGATTTTGAATAATAATTCTCAATGTGATGGTGCTATAAGAAAATGATAGGTATCAGGGGTGCTTTGAGTAAAGGTCCTTCTACTTAATTCTAAAGAATGATAAACAATTTGAGAATACTTCTTGATCATGCCCTGAAAATTTTGAGAGAAAAATAAAAATTGTTCTCATTTCAAGCTATAGTAAGGTATCGAATACTAAATGACCTACTTACATATATGATCATTTTTATTTAAATAACAAGACCAACTCTTTTTTCTTATTAATCTTTAGGATTCTTAGTGAAAATTAGCATTCATTTTACCTGAAACATAATTAAGACAATAGCTTTGAAAAATAAGTTATTTCAAGCTAGCTTCAATTTTTCACTTCCAAATGAAAGAAAAAAGTAGAAAACCTTTAGCATTAAAATACTGATATGTAAGTGGAATTCTTCCAAATAGGGAAGCATTTACCATTGGAATTTACTATATAAAAGTCATGACAACACTTTGTTTCATAATAATTAGTAAAAGCAGAGAAGTACCTTGTACTAACCAGCACTAGTAAGGAGATTATCAGTCATCAAAAACTTCTTAAAAGCAAAACTACACAATGGTAGCGCTTTCTGGTAAATTCTACCAAATATTCAAAAATATTCATACTACCCAAAGAAATCTACAGATTCCTTGTAATCATTATCAAGATCCTAATCATATTTTCACATAAGTAAAACAAAAATTCTAAAATTTTTATGGAAATACAATAGAACCTGAATGGCCAAAGCACCCTGAAAAAGAAGAAGTGTCAAACTTTCTTATTTCAAACTATGTTCTAAAAAAGGAGTACTCATATTTGCATGCTATAGGCATTAAAACAGACAAGGTGAAAAGCAATGAAACAAGAAAAAAAAAAAAACTCCATGTATATATGGTCTATTAATTCATGACAAATATAAGAATATACCATGTATCTAAGACAGTGGAATATTATTCAGCCATAAAAAGGAAGGAAAGGTTGTTATTTGTGATAATGTGATTAATCTCTATCATTATGCTAGAAATAAATCAGACAAAGAAAGATAAATATCACAATATTTCTTGAATGTATAAACTAACAAATAAACAAATATAAGCTCATAGAGATGAAGAATAAATTAGTGGTTTGCCAGAGACAGTGGGTGAGAAGTGAGAAAAACAGGTTAAAAGGATAAAAAAATACAACTTCCCAGTCATAAAATAATACATCAAGGGTATGTAATGTAAAATTTAGTTAGTACAGTTAAAACTGTATTATATATTTGAAAGTTGATAAGACAATAGATCTTAAAAGACCTTAACATAAGAAAACAATTGCCACTGTGTGTAATGACATAAAACCTGTCATTATTTTTGAAAAAGAAGAAAAAAACTGGAGACATTATGCTCACTGATTTCCAACTATATTACAATGCTATAGTAATCAAAACATCCTGGTATTTTCATAAATACAGACAAATACAACAATGAAACAGAATGAAGTGCCCAGAAATAAATTCACACATATATGGTCAAATTATATTTATGACAACAATGTAAGCAAGATACACAATGGGAAATACAAATATAGCAATATATAGAAATATTAATAATTTTTTGTTATTTACATCTCATCTCAATAAAGACAAATTTAAAAAATAAGCAAGAAGTCCAACTGTTGGACGTTGGAAGACAACTTGTAGGTTTTTCCCAATATTTCAAATTTGAATTTTGCCCCACACATTAGCTTGACTAAGATTGTAAATTCATTGACTTCATGTGACTAGAAGTTTATGTGCTCCCATTTTAAAACATTCATGAAAAGATGGGACTTAGATATTTTCTAGACTTGCATTTTATTGCTTAGCTGAAGCTCTTTGCATAGTTATTCAAATAGATTACCTTTTATATGCTGAACTGTGCATGAAGGCACAATATTATTTTTCTACTGGTGACACAATACAGAATGCATATCAAGATAAAGTAGAGGAAGATTGTGTTTTTCTATAATTTTCATGATGCTGCCTACAGCTATTTAGAAAATAGGAAAGAAATGGGTTTTGTAAACCTAAGCACTTTTAGAAAGGCAAAACTGTTGGTATACTTTCTTGAAAACTAACTTACAGTAGGTTGTAGTAGTGAAAGGAAAGAACATTTGGGGGAAAGAAGAAATGAAGTTATAAAAACAGTAATTAGATAATTCTCTTTCTTTGGCTTATATTTCTTTATTATTATATTACATCAAGTTTTGAGAGACAGTTAAACTGTTAACTGTACTACCATTGGTGTTATTGTGTTACGATTACATACAACAGGCTATCAGATCACAAATACCTTTTCCGGTGAGTTTATTTTTTGTGTGTCTGTGTGGACTGTATCCTATACCTCTGTTCAGTGTCTATTTACATGTCAACCAAGTTTTAGACTATATTTATTAATTCTGAGTATTTCAAATCTTTTTATACTATATTAAAATTTCATTTCCTAGTTAAATGTAGGATCTGAGTGCTGTTGATGGAGACCGTATGCTTTCTTTTTGAGCCCATCCAGAAAGACTTCCAATCATATTTTGAAAAGGAAATGTTAGTAAAAATAAGGGACATTGACTCTGCCACACCCTGGCAACTTCTTGTTGGGAAGGCAATTTGGTGGGGGCAGACTGGAAATATTTGCACTTTCAGCTTCTGAGAGAAATAGACTAAGGAAGGTTTTCACATATGGTGCACTGTAAAGACTTGCTCTACACCTCCTGCATTTCTATGTCTGGGCACAGATCCTGAGACAAATAAAAAGACACATTTTTGCTTCAGCATGTCCTTTTGAGTCCTTGGTGTCATCAGTAGGGGGAGGTAAAAATTGTGTTATATTAATATTAATAGACAATGTTCTTTGTTCTCTCTCTCTCTCTCTCTCTCTCTCTCTCTCTCTCTCTCTCTCCTCTCTAATCTCAAAACAAGGCTGGTGGTGAAGGTTTAAAACATTTTTGAAGATTTTCTTCAACCCCACAATTAGTGAGTGATCAAGTCTGCACTATCAACAAAGTTTGTATTCTTCCAATATCTCTGCGACTGTTTCCTCTACATCTGATTAGGGGGACATTTAAAAAATTCACAGATCACATCTTGCTCTGTTGGGTTCTTGCGCTGTTAACTTATAACTACTGAGGAGTCTTGAGTTGCATAGATTAGTGATTAAAATCATAATGTCCAGGCACTCTTCTAAGAATTTGCATATATTAATTTATTTAATTTCATGGCAACTTTATAAAACAGGTTATATATAAATATAAACCTATATAAAAACTATTATATAAACATAAAACTATTTATCATTACAGTGAAGGGGGAAATGAGATAAAATATGGTTATGTATCTAGCCCAGAATCACAATATTAGTAATTGGTAGAACTGGGATTTGAATGAAAAAAACAAAGGAATTTCCTACCTGCTTGATACACAAATATACTAACCTTTAACTCCAGCCAAGCTCAAATGTTTGTGGATGTTTATCTTGCTCAAACGTGTTAGAAGTTGGCTGAGAACAGAAAAGATTTAATTGTCATATTTTGGAATCCCATGAAAGTAACAGTTTCACACATGTACTTCTGAAATGAAAACAGGGTTTAAAAATCTCACCTTTGCCATCATATTTTTAACTTAAAATTGAGAAAGATGCTGCAAACTTGATAACCAAATATATGAATTTGGAAACCAAAATTGCAGGCTATTTAGCAAACAGTAAAATGCAAATCAAGACATGTCATATATTATCAAAAATTATATGGATCCACACATGATAATAGTTATAATTTTATAGTCAAAGGTGGCAAAATTACCAAGTATTTCAAAGTTTATTTCAGAATCCCTTTGAAATGTATTTCTTTAATCTCAATAGCATTTATGTATTAATTTATTCAGTCACAATAGTTTTAATACATTGCTATATATGCATACATATTTCCACCTATATGAAATATATTAAAAGAAAAAGAATAGTAATGTAATTTTTTTTTAATTTTAAATGCAAGTGAACCATTTGAAAATCCAATGAAAGAAAGCTCTCAAAAATGTCAGTCATTTTACCTGATTATCAAATCATCTCAGACTTGGAGAGAAGGGTCAGAAATGGCCTGCCCTGCTTGAGTCTGATATGAATATTTACATTCAAGTTATAAATCTTTAAAATTATAAAGAATGGAAAAGTAATATTGACCCAGCCTAAGTTATGTTTCAACTGTAGATATTTTGCTCTAGTCCTATGGCTGACATTTCAAGATGAGCAAATCATGGATAATAATATTACCTTAAACTCTCTGCACAGTACTAAACCAACAAGCATAATTACACATGCGTACAAACAAGATTAAAACAGAGAAATCAAAATTTACTATACCCTGGAGCACTACCAAACAAGCAAACATCATTTATTCATGCAAAAATTACAGTTGTTAAATTCAGGCAGCTTACATACCTCCCATAACCTAGGGGCCAACACACAGAATTCATGATGGCCCAGAAACTCCAGGTGGGCTGTAAGAGCAAATAAATGGTATGTAGTTTGGAGAGTAAGGGACATGATTTAGAGTTTATGGGATTAAGAGACCTTGTAGGTTACATGCTGCAAGATCGCAGGAAGCTTTAGAAGCTAAAAAGAAAAATCTTGAATTTGAGCTGTGCTTGACTGGAAGCCACTGAAGAGAAAGCTAAGCAGGGGAATTCTTGGACAATGTAATGTGCTGGCCATGAAGCTTGAAAAGCTGCAATGAATTTAAGAAATACCAAAACATATAGGGAGAATACACCAAAATCATCAATAATTCAGTAATAAAGAAGAAAATGTCAATATCTTTTCCTACACATATTTCTTTGAATTTGCCTCACTACATAGAAAATATGGAAAAGCAATGGGCAAGAAGATAGCATCTTTAAATTCAATACAAAACAATAAAATCATCATAAGGTTGTTTTAATTTTCTCTGTTAGTTAGAGCTTATTATCTGTTCAATTTCATGTATTCTTTATGAAATTACTCTAAGTAGGAAAAGCAAGGCAGATATCCTCCATCTGACAGAGAAAAGTGAGCTTAACAGAGTAAAAATGTTCAGCTAATGTTAAAGAATCAATACATGGTGGAGCCAGAAATAATTCTTTTACAACTGAGAGCGTCTAATACAGAGAACTCACATATTTTCCTTTACCTGGGTTAGTCTTATTCTTTCATTGTGTGAAGATTGTTCTTTGATATTAAATTTATACAGATTTACACATGATGGTAGTTAAACTTGGTAGTCAAAAATGAATTACTACCAAGTGAAAGACTGTATTTCAGTTACACTTGAAATGCATTTATTTAACTATAATGGTAGCCATATAGCTGCTCATGCTTTCAAAATTATTGATTATGTACTTATCATGTATAAGACACTATTTACTCAGCCTCTATGTACTGCTGGGTAAATACATGGAGAGGGAGATCCCTTGCAACAACTCCAGGGTCACTGCTGATACATAGAGAGACTTTGCACTACATAAGGAACAATGACACTTTATAAAGAGCAAGAACTAACTTAATGAAATATTTTCTCATGAAATTTCCAAAAGCATAATATTAAATGCATATCTCTAGTAATAGATTTGTTTTTGTTTTATCAGTAACATATCTAATGCATTAAGTGAGTAAATTCAAAATCTCTTTGATCTCCCCAAAATATTGTTCAGGCAGGTAGCAAAGCTGCTGCTGTTTAGGAAACAGAGAATAGAGGTAGAATGAAAATTATAGAAGTACTTGCTTAACCTTTTAACTCAACATATACACAAAAAGAAGTAATAGAGATTAGGGTATGCATTTTAAGCATATTAAAGTCAAGAAAGCAGGTCAAATACTGAATGTGACATTGCCTTCTGCCACAGGAGAAAAACAGCTTAAGGCTTGGACAGCATATAAAATGGTTAGCTTAATTAAGAAATATATAGACATTTTGGCAGTGACATAATTTAATAAGAATGGTATTTTGAATTAATGAAGTTATAATTTCACATCTTTCCCAATCAAAAAAGTATGTGCACAGTTAATATAAATATAAATATAAATAAATTACAAAGTTACTCTCAGTTGTTAATGCGATTGTATTATGTATTCATACAATTGTGATATTGTGATTTGGAGACTTCAGATGGAGTTATACATGACTTTCAGGTCAGAAAAGATATGACTCTCTGAGGAATGGCGCAGCACAACATCTGGGAAACTTTTGTGATGTTTAAAACTAACATACTTCAGTAGGAAAGTGATTCAGAGATGCAGTTCTGGAGAATAGTTCTCATGTATTAGGTTAGGACCTGCTGCTATAGTACTAGAGCCCCAGGTTAAGAGTCATATGACTTTGAATCAGTAGCATACACCTATTAGGAATCTGCACGGTGACCACTGTGATATAGAAATGTAAGTTAAACAAAAATTCTACCTCCTTTCTATGAGGTAACAACTAATAAAAAGACAATGTAATATATAAGTGGATAATAGAAAATTAGGTTTTTAACTTCTTAACAAGATGGTAGAATAAAATCAGAAATCTTTCCACCTCTACTCCAATGCATAGCTATGAAAGATAAAGTTCATGATCTTATATGAGCTAAAATGTAAATTAGCATATGAATATACAGATACATTTTTCTACTATGATTCAGAATGCAATATTTATGAACAAAATACTGTTTCTAGAGGTGTTTTTCAACTCATTTGAAGGAGTTGCATAGAAAGGGAAAAAAATGGCATTGTGATAATGATTATAAATTGAGGGGGATGATGTGTTTTTCCTCAAATTTAACTTTTTCTCCAAAATCTGTTTTAAATAGAATTACATAATCTTGCCTTGAGGTATATGAATAGAAGTCATGCTTAACTTTTATATCTACATTGGGCTCAACAGATACTAAGAGTAATAAAATACATTCAGAAAACTCATAATATAAAGGGACTGTGAAGGTATTTTGTATGCCAAATATACAAGTGATTCAGTCCAGCCGGACAGGATAATGCTTAAAATCTTACAAAGAGAGCTCCAGTTGCTGATGCAGTTCATAATTCAGAGCAATTCTCAAATCAGTGAGTGGCCATTAAAGTTTTTTAAACTGGTGAAAGTATAATCTGATATGAGTTGGAAAAAAAATCACTCTTAAAGTCATAATTAAAAAGGATTAGAGGGAGAGAAATAGATTGGAGGATGTGACATTAGTCTAGGTGAGAGCTGATAAAAGGGTAATTTAGAGTAGTGGCTGTGAGAATGGTGGTAGATTCCAGAGATATCAAAGAACTGAAATCAGGATACTGTGAACAAATTGTTTATGACTAGATGAGTGAAGTTTGATTCTTTGGGTACTGGTTTGAGAGATAGGACTAATGGCAATTATGAAAATAAATAAATAAAATAAAATAAAAAATAAAGAATAAAGGGAAAGGATAAGATTTGAAAAAAACCATGTAGTTTATATTCTGAATATTCATATGTAAGTTAGTTCAAAATTTATAGCAGTGTGTTTATTGTTTGTTGAAGAGTTAGCAAAAATATAAACAAAATATTAATAAGAGCTAACATAGATTGAGTACTTACTATAGTTATAATTACCTTCCCAATATCAATTACTGAATATAATAACCCTTGAAGTGGGTATGATTTACGCCCATATTACAGGTAAGATTGGAGAAAGGATACAGGTAGACAAAATCATTCTTTCCTGTATTAGAAATACAGTAGTAAGAACTAGCCCCAATGATCTGGCTTCCACTCCTTAATACCTGTGCCACTAATATCTCTTCATGATGCCCGTGGTAGCAGACTTGCAGGTTGTTCCACAAAAATTTACTTTTTTGTATTTTTACTTAACTATAATTTCTGTCAGTATCTTGAGTTTGAGAGCTGGAACAAGAGGATGTGTCATACAGAGGAAGAAAAATATTCTTTCCCTATTTCTAGGCCTAATTTGAAAACACTTCACAATCACATCTCAGGTATTTCTGCAGATTACTGCTTCTTAAAAACAGTCTCACTATCTTTCCCTTACTTTCTTTTTTTCCCCACTTACCAAATAAGACTTTGGTAAATAGCCTTCATTGTTTTCCTCATCAAGTATAATTTCTTCTACTTGATTTCGAGTTTACTAATTTTGCTGTTATTTGCAACCAGCTATACTTCCTATTCCTTTTCAACATTTGGAGGAAGCTGTTATTTGGTGTATCCTGGTTTTGTTTACTAATCAGCTCCTTCTGCCTTCCTTTCTCTCAGGTCCACGTCCCTATGATCCTCTGCTCAGGTCCCTTGGCGCATTCCTTCTGCCCCAGCCTATCACAGAAGCATCCATCCGTGCTCTGAAATTAGTTTTCTCCCTCAACACTCGTTTTACTACCACCTTCACTGCACCCCACTCATCCTTCAGAGCACCTGATCCTCACTACCTTTTAAGAAAAAAACAATTTGAATTAATTTGCACTTCAAGGATTCTAAAATATTTATAGAGTGTCTACTGAGTGCTAGAAACAGCTAAGTCCCAAAGGACGTAAAACAAAGATTTCCATTTGGCTTCTGCCCTCCAAGAGCTTTTGATCTAGTGGAGGAGACACACACACACAAATAATCTGACAGAACACAGTAGGATAATCACGCAGCAATAGCCTAAGCAAAGCACAGAATAAAGAATTCTTGTTTCTCGTTGTTAGTGAAGATTTGGAGACAATAACTTTTGTGTTGTGTTAGAAGAGAGGGATTTCCCCCATTCAGAATGGGATGGAGGGAAGCAAAGGTATGGAAACACAGGTGTATATTAAGATTACCCTGATTCAGAAATAAAGAACAATTAATTCACATTTCAGGACCACCTTTGTTTCTTAAGCTTCCCTTCTACTGTAGTTATTATTCATTACCACCTCATTACCACTCTCTTAAACTTAGTTTCTCCTATCTGAGTGTTCAGATTTCCTGTCATTCATTCCTGCCTTTTATCTACAATTTTGCTTGTTTCTTTTGAAAATATGAAGGATAGGATATTTGATGTTGGCCAGTTTTTTGGTAAGTGGGTCAGAAGACATTTGATTGCTTCTTGTTTTATCACTCCACATCACACATAACCAAACAGGTCTTGCTGTTGTTGTTTTGTTTGTTTTATGATGGGTGGAACCATAGAAACAGCAACTACTGCTGTAAATCCATGCATTAACTCATGTCTGTTTATTGGGTAAAGCTAAGCAGCTGTTTGTAGCACGAGATGCCTGTGCTTCTGTTGCCATTTGGTTCTAGTGTAGATCCTCCAGACAGGGGATGCAACTGTTGAACATTTAATGAATTATGACCACGCATGTGCAACAGACCTCCTACCTGGTAGAACCCTGAAAAAACACTTTTGCTAATGTCAGAGCTGAAGAAAGATGTCAGTATCATTCTTCTGGAAAGAGTACATTTTAGCCTCATATTCTGTCTGATTTTCAGTGTCAGCAGTGCACATTTCTCACAAATTGACAGAAGGATATCAGGTTAAACTAAGAATTTTCTCTAGTAATTTGTTATAATGTCTATACCAACTGCATGATAAATGTCTGCAAATTCATGTCACTTTTAAAAAGCATTCTTAAGTGGTTTGCCTCATTTCTATGAATTGTGAAATACTTTTTAAAACATGTGATTTGTATGAACACTAGTTTTGTATATGAAGTTTATATTTCTCTACTTTTATTTCTAGAATTTTTTTGTCCAGCAGTGATTTACTGTTTTGTCTTGATTACAGAATGAAATGGTGAGTCTTGAACAGTATATGTTTGTTTTTTACTAAACTAGGATGAATATTATTTAAAACAAATGTGCCCATTTTTTTTCCCTCTAAGCATCTTTAAGTTAGATGATTAACTATCTACCCACTGAAAATATATGTCTTGCATTCTTTAGTCATATATAAAATCTACAAGTATATTTAATGAAAGGTGATGGACTTCAAAAGGTAAACAAAACTGTCCTCAGTATTAGCAGCTTGGAATATTTGAAATAATGAATACATGTTGCAGTTTCTCTTAGGGAGCTTAATTTGCTATTCATGGAGTTTAAATAGAAAACACCTCACTGTTACTGTCCCCAAACCATCAAATGCCTGTGATTTAGGAATTCTTAGGCTTTCACATACCTAACTAAAGTTTAATGCTGCTACATACCAACAAAGCACTAGAGTAGAGCTCTTGATGGCTACTTACCAAACTTTGTGTAGTAGGTCCAATTAAATTAGATCAATTAATTACATTTATTTTAACCTCAAGGTCAATCAGAAGAGTTTTTTATTATTTAATTATAAATTTAATTACATTCAATCACTGAACTTGAAAAAATACACCCTTACAGTACATTACTCTAATGAGATTCACAGAAGCATTCCTTTAGAAATATTTTATTTTCTGTCCATATTCTTCAAGCTATACTAAGATATATTCTACAGAACAGGCAGAACAGTCTGCTAGGGGAAACTGAGGGACAATGACACAAAGTCTGGACAATGCCCTTACCTTCAGAGTAGCTTGACAGTTTGCCTGCCACTGTGCCCTCTCTTTTATTGTTTGCTAGTTTTTGCACTTAGGAATTTAATCACCTTTTTACTTTACGTGTGTCCATGCAACTTTCCTCAAAATTGATGTTGGGGTCTCTATGCAGCTAACAATATAAAACAAATGTTTCAACAAAAACTTGTTAATAATCATGGTGATTATTAAATTATAATTTTTATGTGTTGATGAAATAATGGCTTTGGCTTCATAATCTTGAAGGAAAAACAATGTTGGCAGTATAGTGTGTGTGTTTTTTAAAGGTGGAGGGAGGTGAGCAGATCCACCAGAGTCAGAATGGGGAGCACAATGGCCAAATCTATGAAATGCATGTAAAGGGTAGCAGCCACAAAATAAGGGTAGTCTGCTGCGCCATGTGGATTAGCTCCCTGGCCAGGGATGGAACTCCAGCCAGCAGCGGAGCGCCTCTGCAGTAGTAACACTGAGATTTAACCCCTATGCCACCAGGGAGGCCCAGGATAGCATATTCTTGTACCACTTATGAATCCAATACTTAAGCAATCATTTGGATGCCCCTTGGTGCTTCCGTTATGTAATTATTATTGTGTGAACTTAATAAGTGTTTATTTCCTTTCATTCATGTCTTGCATCTTTGACCACCATATTATCCATAAACATGTATATCAGGGACAAGTCAGGGTTATCGATCCTTTAAGATTATCCTTCAATTTCATGTTAGCCATGTGTCTCAGAATCAGTGATTGCCACCCATTCAACTCTCTACCTGTTCTCCTTTTTTGGAAACTTTAGGACATTTGTTAAGAGTTTGTGGAACAAGATGGTCAGGCTGTAGAATAGGGAGGGCTTAGTTTTCTTCCCTTTAGGTCCAGGTTGATCACTGAATTGGTGTCAGTGGAAGCCATTTAGATAGACAGCCAGATGGATCCTTTTTTCCATTTGCTGTGGCTGCTGTATTTGCATCTTGCAGTATCTGAAATGTTACTATTTTCACATTGCTGCATTATATCATGTGCTTAAAATACTTGTCAGGGCCCAATTTTAAAATATTTTCTTTTCCATACAAGTATTCTTGTTAATACCATGTAGTTTTAATTTCAAAAAGGAACCAAAGTGTTTGACAGTATGGCCCTCTGAAGACATAATCTTAGCTTATAATTCCACAATAATTGGAGTAGAATTAAATCATTGTACAAGACGATGACAAGGGGACCCAGCCCCTAATAGTAATTTTCTTCATATTTTGATTGGTCCACTTTAAATACTTCAGTATAAACTTCATGATACTGTGTAAGAAAATAAATAATGAATAAGGGACATAAACAATCCGCCAATGATTGGAGACAGGATTTTCTTTTACATTGTCTAATAGACTCGTTTATTATTTTAAGCTGGTAAAAAGACTTATGATTCGTGTTGAAGAAAGAGTTATTTGTGCTTGATACATTGAAGACACTGTTCAAAAGCAGTTTGTCCTTATAAAAGGATGACCCCTGTAGTAATTCTTAGGCAAGGAGGGACAAATTCAACCAACAAAAAGCACATCTCGCCCCGAGTTCCCCATGATTTCTCCACATATAGCAAAAAAATACACATCAGTAATTTATTTGAACATGCACATCGAGTAGCACAGTTCCAGGCTACTCAGGAAACAAAAGGGAGAATATCAGCATTACCTAAATAAAAAAGAGAGGTGAGTCACACCATTTTAATCGTCTTAAAAACACAGATAAGAGGAGCAATTAAAATATAGTCCTAAATAGTACTAGCTAATGTAGATTACATAAGTATACAATATGATTTAACTAAGAGTGCTCTGACAAGCCTAAACCACCAGTTCTAGTAAACAAGGCCCAGGTCAATTGCTGAGAAAATGTTAGATTCAGATGTAATAAAGTTACTTTTATTTCAGTACTGAATGCAAAACACAAGTCAAGTGTGAAGACAGCGTTTTAAAAAAGGTGGCTCTATTAAAGCAAGGAGGCCATTTTCTTTTGCATTTTATAATTTTTGAATTCTATTTTTGACGTTTGCTTTCTCTACCTTTCCTCCCCTGAGCACTAATTTATCAAAAAAAGATTTCAAGGTGCAAGTTGTACATTCTTATCATTATACCATGTCATCTCTTTCTGCAAGAGAGTATTACAATCAGCATTACAATGTTAATTCTTTTTCTCTGAATATCTGTTCACATACATGTATTTCAAAATCATAATGTTAATCAGGAAAAGAAACCTACAAACGAGAATGATTTAATCATACACTTCCTATTGTGCTGTGTGTCTTTCCCATCCCTTCTCCCCTTTCCCTGTAAAGAGCTGTAAAAAATTTAAGGCAGATGAGGTATATTGCTGAAGAAAAAAGTTATTTTTGAAAAAAAAATCAAAAAAACCTTTTATTCTGCCCTTCTACTCAAGAAAGACTACTCAACTATAAATCTAGTGCTAGAAAAAAGCAGGAAAGACACCGTTTGCATGTACCATACTATGTCTTCTATTTCTAGAATGGCTTTTTGTTAATTTAATTTTAATAGAAAAAATAAGCACCTTAAGCTATGAACAAGAAAAGAACTTCATTATTAGTGAGTCTAGAATCCAAACGGAATTAAGAACACTCACTCAAACTCTTTCACTCATTCTCACAAAGGCCAATGCTACTGATTAGAATTGTAAAGTGCTGTACTTAGTATAAACACTTGTATACACTGCAGACACTGAAAAATAACCCTCAAGCACATTGTGTTATAGTTCCAAAAATATATTTACAGTCTATTACAAAGATTACAAATGGAAGTGTCTAGGTGACTGTATTATGCTAATTAAAATTACTTTACAGATTATTTTTCCTTAGGGACAAAAAGCATTTTAGTGAAATTAAAATGATTTTTCTAGTCAATCAAAAAATAAATTAAAATATCAAGTAACACTGTACAGTGATTTAAAAGAAAGAAAAAAAAAAAAGGTGGGGAGGGGTTTGGGAAGCAATCCATTTGAGTTTTTCTATAGCCATCTTTGGTCCTAAATGTGGGAAAACACATTATGTAGCACTGAAAATACCTGTTCTTTTGTGATGCTCTGTAAGTAAAATAGAAAAATATAGTGCATTTTCAATGTATTCAGAGCCCACTACAGAGAAATGTGTGTACAAAACAAGACAGTATAAATAAAATTTACAAGTTTTACAAAGGAACATTTACAGATTTTGTTTGTTATTTGTTTGCTTGTTTGTGGATGCCCACATTATCAAACAAGACCAATTAGGACTGATCCCTAGGATCTTTCTCTATTAAAGTCATTATAAACAGCCCAATTCTCTTTGGAAGTACAACAGTTCAATTCTGGGGTAGTTCATGATTTTCATAACTTTTGAAAGCATTACTCACAATATGTATACATTCCTGAAATATCTATAAAGACACATTTAATTATTGCTTATGAAATTCTAACACAGTAATCAAATATTATGGTTAAATAAATAAAGCTTAAAAAAAAAAGCCAGTTCTTTCACCTCTTCCTTATGTGGTAAAAAGATTTTTTCATTTAACAAATTTCTTACATCAGCATTCACATGTAAAAGATTTTTTTTTAATTGCAATGATGATATTCTGTGCAGCAAATTTGTTTTTGAAAGGTGAAAATTGTGAACTGCCCCTTTTATCATGCTTCAGAGTTCTAATATAAAACTTAATTCTTTCCTTTTGTGTTTGGACTGCATTAAACATAATAGGATATAAAATATGTCAACTACTTCCTCTAAATTTCCTAATGTCACGATACTGAAAAAATCTTGATGTGCTCAGATTAAATTTTAGATAACACTGGATAGTTTTTGCTTTCAGAGACTTCTGAAGTGCCTCATCTTTTTTTTATAGCATAAACCTACAATTTGAGATTTTTTTTTTATTAAATTCTTTCTAGTAAAATCACTCTATAAACAATCTGTTAAAAGTGCCTTATAGTATTTATGGATCATTATTGCTTTTTTTTTTTTTTCATTGAAAAGATAGTGTGTTGTCTGATCTTTACAAAAAAATTTCTTCTTAAAAAATATCAGAGCTCTTGGCAACTTGCATTTTCTTGACTACCTGCCAATTAGCAAACAATATCAAAACAGCACTGATTAAACAAAATAAAATGGCACAAAATGGATACCAATGATCTGACAGAGATATATCTTCAATCATGCTACTTTTCTTTTTTAATTTGACTTTCTTTCAAAGGTACCCAGTGTAGTAATGTGTCATAGATCAACACTAAAAAGTTCCAAAGCTATAAACAACTTTCTAAAACAAAGTCCTTATGAAGAATAAACCAAATGATTTTAAAAAGGAATAGTCTGAAATCACATATTTAAGGAAAATATTTCATTGATTTTAACAATAAGATCATGATTTTATTTGACAAATATATTCTTTCTTAAATTCTTTATGTACATTTAAAAAGTCTATAAGATAAAAAGGAGGTTAGAGAGCTCAAGGTGTTTGGATGTTTTTCAGGTAGTACTTTGTTTATTGTCACTGCTGTTTTCCTAGCCACCAGTGGTGGATCCTAAATTCCCTTTTTATATATTCTGGTGGCACTTAGGAGTTCAAGTCTATAGGTGCTTCTTAAATCTTCTCTTCACTGTAGGAAGGACCCAGGACATCAACTGTCTTCTAGCAGCATTCTGTGCATATACTGAAGGCCAGTACTGTTCTCTTGCAGTCCATAATCTCCCTTATAAGGGAGAAATGCTTATCACACTTGAATGCCAGTTCCATGCAAATGTAGCATTTGTGCTCTCATAGTCTGAATGCTGCTCATGATTTTCTTTTGGTGGCCAACTAGTGTGATCCCTAAACTCATCACATCCCTGAAAAAGACAAATGCAGGTTTTATCAGTTATCTTACAGAGAATTTATTTGATACTACATTGTCATCAACTCCTAATAAAATAACCTACCAAAATTAGGAAATTAAGATAGAATGCTAATGTTCTTGAGTATTATGATTGTAATTCTGCAGTGGGTTATAATGACAACCTGCATCAACATTCTTTGTAAAAGACAAGCTGTTCAGGCACGCAAATTCCTTGCTAAGTTCTTTTTCATCTGATTTGAAATTTCATGGGATATGACTAAAATCTTTTTTTTTAAAATTTATTTATGCATACAAGAGCTGGGGTATAGGACAGAGTCATAGGAGGTAAGAGGAGTCACCAGAGACAGAATGGGGAACAGAACAGGCAGGTTGACTGAAATACACAGCTGAGGGGAGCAGTGGGCGAGGCAGGAGAGGTCTGCTGCGCCATGTGGGTCACCTTCCTGGCCAGTGGCAGGGATTGAACTCATGCTGCAGTGGCTGAGGTCTGCTTCATAGTGCAGTGCTTAACCCACTGTGCCACCAGGGAGGCTCCATGACTAAAATCTTAAGGTTCTTATTAACTTAAGGTAATGTTAGGAAATTTTATTTGAAATGTGTTCTTGACCTTAGCAAAGTTTAAAATTATTGTTAAAATACAATAGGAAACATTTGCTGGGCTCCAATAGATCAAGAATCACCAATGATCATGCAATATTTATACTGAGTTTAATTATCACATATCAATCCTAGCTGTGCTATTGGTCATATACTTACTCCAGCTAAGTTCCATAATTTTACTATATTTTAGAAAAAAAAGTATTTAAGGTAATACTCTGTTTAAGAGCATGCGCAATAAGCTTTTATGTGTAAGAAATTTCACCTTTTCTGATAGCCAGGAAGATTGAGCTCAGCTATTTGCAAGCAACTAATATTGAGTATCCATACAGTATTTCTGTATATCTGTATAAGTCATTGGTGACTTAATTCATGGCTTTTAGGCATATAGCTTTCTTTGTGATACAGGTACAATTATGTTCACTCTACCAATATAGTGAGTAGCAGAAACCCAAACAAGATAGTATTTAGAATTTCATAAATGCATAAATTTATGTACATGCACATGACATTTCTTGATATGCCAAGAGTATCTGACTGCTAGCATTTTTTTCATCTGAAAAATGTGAACCCTGTCACAACAGTATCTAAAGAGGACCCAACTAATAGAACTTTGTTTTAACAATTTCTCATTTTCAAGAACATTGACAGAGAGGAATAGCACTGTCGTAAGATTTATGGTACAGCCAATAAAAAGAGGTTCAGAGATACTAAATAGATTTCCTAAAGCCACATTATCACTAATAGAGACAGAAAGGAAATTTTAGTTCTTTTTACCTCCAGTTCCATGGGCTCTTAATAGTTGTTTTATCACACCATTCTCCAGAATAAAAGAAAAAAAGTGAATCAATCCTACACTGTCCAAAACACAAGTTAAACTCTGAGTTAATTGAATTAAGCTTCTTTTGACCTCTTCTGAAAGTAATCACATTAAGCTTCATAATGCATTTTGGTATTGCGTATGAAACTGGGATTTTTAATGCAGGATAGAAATGTGGTAAAATTAATCCTGCCTTGCAAGAGAGAAGGCGATCCCAGTGAATAAGAATCTAAGTGGTACAAATCTTAATGAAAGAGGAAAATTCACTAGCTAGTGCTCAGAATGTGGGTTACTGAGACAAATATGGTGTAACTTTAGTAGCTGAGCCAGTTTAGGGGAAAAATTTTAAATCCTTTTAAACTTTATCTTATTGTATATGATACTACTGACTTAATCAAGTCATTGCCATGAGGGATGATAAAGGTATTTTATGGCTAGGTGTCAGTTTAGCATAAGCCTAGCACATAGTAGGCACTTAGTGAAGAGATACTTTTCTCCCTGTTTTTTTTTTTTCTTTCACACAAATTTAATATATGAAAGTTACCTAGTATATAAAGCCTGGATTCATTTTTAAAGATTTATTTATTTATATGTACAAGAGCTGGGGTATAGGCCAGAGTCGCGGGAGGTGAGAGGATTCAGCCAGAGACAGAGTGGGGAGCAGAACAGGCAGATCTACAGAAGTACACTGCTGAGGGAAGCAGTGGGTGAGGCAGTAGAGGTCTGCTGAGCCATGTGGGTCCCCTCCCTGGCCAGGGATCTAACTCCAGCTGCTGTGCCATGGATGCTTCACAGTGCGGCGCTCAACCCACTGCACCACCAGGGAGGCCCCTGTAAATTCTGGATTTTACCTCAAAGATTGTTAAATATAATTTTAAAACTTTAAACTTACTCAATAGTCATCCTGGCTACTGATTCAAGAGAGTTGTAGCCGGCTGCTGTAAAGTTATCTTTATATCTTTCCATCTTAATAGCTTGTAGCCATTCTCCAACTGAACAAAAGGTAGTGAAGTCAGGAGTATTTTGATCCAAAAGGGGGCTTATTGGCCTAGACAACAATGAAACAGAAAAGCAGTTTGAACTACCTAAGAAAGAAGGACTTAGTACATACAAAAAAAAAAAGTATAAAGAATAAAATTACATATTTTATTGATATGCATAACAACAAATAAATATAATAATAAGCATCTAACACATATATGTGCTTGATAATTGACAAACTACAAAATTTATATTTTATTTGGATTTCACATCAGATTGTGTTTTCCCTGTATTTTAAAGAGTACAGTGTGTAGTATATATCTCTATTTGCTTTTGCAAAAGTAACTGGATGTAAAGGAAGCACAATTGACCACAGACTAACTTGTTCAGAAAGAGAGTGTGCTTTAGGGAAGATTATCCATGTACTGTGCTAATAGCATCTTTCTGAGAGTACTGAGAGTTGATGAATCTCCACAAGGGCCTAACTAACAATCAGTTCAGACCAGAGCACCAAATTTAGGCAATGGCTGAAGCTGAATAACTACATTGCAATGGAATAATCTGAGTGCAAAATATGGAGGCTTGGATTCCTTTTCATGGGTATACATCTAATCATATTCTTAATCACTTCTGTAAACCTTACCTTCACAGAACCATTTTACTAAGTTATATCAAAGCAAAGTAACAAAATAGATGATATGTGAAAAACTAGAGCACTAGTAACAAAAACTATAACATAATAATAGTTTGAAAATGTAAAATGACTGTCATCTAAACACAAATGCAGTTATAAAGTTTTCTAAGAAAGAGATGCAGTGATGAGGGAAAAGCACACTACCACACACTAGGTCTCTTTAAATACTAATTTAGTTCATTTAAGTAATTTGAAAAGAAAAAAAGAACTTTTGTAAGCAAAATACATTTAATATGGACTTATAACACAATGTCTATTTATTCTTGAGGTGGGAATGAGATAAATGATTTATATGAATATTTGACCTGCTCCCAGCTTCCCTTCTATTAAAGATGTCTTACCTACTACAGGTTCCCAGAGGTGTTTTCAGACTATTTGGGTTACGAATCATTTTATCTAGAATTCCAACTATTTGTTCAAACTTTGGCCTTTCAGCACGTTCCTTCTGCCAACAATCTAGCATCAGCTGGTGAAGACCAGCCGGGCAGTCCATGGGTGCTGGTAAACGATAACCTTCTTCTATTGCCTTAATAACCTAATGGCCAAAATAACATTAAAAACATTACTGAATGAGTTTCAATTATAGCAAAATGAACTGTCCAGTAGGCAAAGAAATTTAACGACATAATGAGAATCACACTGCTTCACGGAACACTTATTTTTTAACGAAACATTCATGTATATTAAGAATATGATCAAGGGGTGCATAAAAGGAAGGATATGATATGATGACATTTCCTAGTTAATTCAGTGACAGGAACAGCAATGAAGTTCACCCAGGGTGCAATGGATGGAATAATTTTAATGTCATTCCAGAGGATCTCAAAGGAAATACGTTATGAAACAGTTTTACTTATATATAACTGTGTTTGTACATATTTGTCTATGAATTTAAAATTTCTCCAGGATGTAAAAGAAACTCTAAATTACCCAGAAATAACTATAAAACGTTTCAATTTTTGTAGCATTGAAATTACACTTTTAAACAAGATATCAACTATATGGATGTACTACGACACAAAATATCAGGCACACGGTCATTTTAAATAACATGAAGCTTACACACTGATGAGGTGTGTAATGTTGAATGATACAGTGGTACAGTGGTGGGCTGGAGTCAACTTGCACTGTTTCATGAAGGTGGTTTGATCACTTCTCAGCTGTAAGTACAGTGATCACATACTGGCAAAATGAAAGGTAGGGAGGCAAAGGGAGGTCATACCAGTAAATGGGGAAAGGCTATAAATGAGGACTTTCCCACTGAGAGTGTTGGTGGTTAAACTTTATCAGCACATCAGTATCTATTTATATCTAATATAAGTCTAGGAAACTACATGAAACTTTGAACATTTATGAAAAATAGGCATCCATAAACATCTGTACTTGACAAGCAGAAAATATAAAAGTTACTGATTCACAGTTGGGTTATATGGAAAATGAAACTGGAATATATTATAAATCTGAGTAGCACAACGAAAATAGAAGAAGGCAACAAATAAGATCTTATAAAACATTAAGGTTATATTCAAGGGGGAATTACAACCTATATTACTAATGCAATAGTAGTAGGAGTCTAAGAAAAAATGACTCTGAAAAAGAAAAAAGAGGTAACCTTGAGTTTTTGAATAAATAAGTCCAAAATAGGGCAACAAAAAGGTGGATTTAAAAAATGATGATTAATTTAATATTTGTTGGGAAACAGGATGCTATTCCCATGCTCATAACATTAGAGCACTCTTTATTACTGCTCACCAAAAATCCATTTTTCTCTTTGTAGCTAGTTTTCAGTTATTCCTGAAAGGAACAATACCAATACAGTGATCTTATCTTTCCTCTTTCTCTCTAAATAGTCTTTTAGAATGTAAATCTAAATCTTAACATGATCCTCTTGACAAACTCATCAATAGATCCCAAGCCATCATGACACATTTAGGTTTCTTTAGCTTCGAACACTAGTTTTCCTTCAGTCTTTATGCCAATGATCAAAGTATAGAACCATTAAATGACCTTTACAAGAATGTAAGTGTTAATAAACCTCTAAAGCTCTATTATTATAGGAATTTGATGATTCTTATTGTTATAGAAGAGAAATAACATTTTACCTAAACCCAAAATGAAACTTCTAGCTCTCAAAAATATAGCGGTCTATACATTTTTAAAGGAGGAGCAGCAACTATAACATTTGAAATAAGCTAAGGATTGGGAATGGATTTGGGATGCTGCAATGCCCAGTAATAACTATGTCCTTACCTCCAAGGGCACTGTGGATACTAACTCTTCATTGCTATCTAGCACAAGTTGGCATAATCCAAAGTATACCCTTTGAGGATAAAAGGCTGACAGGGATGATTCAGGCACATTGAATTTAAGGATTCTGAAGTTTTCATTTAGTTTGCTTCACTATATTTCCATTTGGGAAAATAAAAAGTACTTTCAGCAAATACTTGCATATTCTTGGAATCAAAAAGGTACACAGGTGAGATGGCTGAACCTACACTTCTTAAAGCATAATGTAATTATTCATGGAATTAATTAAAACATCTTTTCTTTGTGAAGTTATCAGAAACCCCTTGGATTTCCCATTCTAGTTCTAGCCTTAGTATTCTAATTAAAAACAAAAAGAGAAATATTCATAAGCAATTTTAATTGTAACTTGTTCCCAGAGGAACAGGAAGTGACCAGGGCAAATGACATTTTTAAGACTGCTGGGATATAACAGACATCACATGTTGGGTATAAACTGTAAAGAAATACTTAGAAATAAAAGCCCAAGTTGCTTGCTGAGAAGTGTTTCAATATTATTAGAGAGCGATCATAGTAATTAAGGAAAACGGAACACTGAAAGACCCTATGATAATGGACCTGTAATAACTCAAGATGGAATATAATGTGAGTGGCTTCTGTTCTCTGTTCCTAACCATTTTCATTTCATTGACCTCACAATAATATGACCCACATTTTATGCAATTAAATATTTTGGATTCCATTTACTAGATTATGGCAAAGTTAAACATCACAACTTTGTTTTTATCTTAACATAAAAAAATACAAAGTGATAAATCAGTAGTGACTTTTAAAAGGAAAAATTGAAGGCTCACAA
This sequence comes from Galemys pyrenaicus, assembly GCA_019455555.1. Classification (NCBI taxonomy): domain Eukaryota; kingdom Metazoa; phylum Chordata; class Mammalia; order Eulipotyphla; family Talpidae; genus Galemys; species Galemys pyrenaicus. Next base: position 12,126,939 of record JAGFMF010011446.1, on the reverse strand, counting down.
TTTAACTGAGAATAAATTTACTTACAAGAAAATTACATTTTCAAAGCTTCTAAATGTCTTTTAATGGACCACTTTAAGGAATTATCTTTATGTCTCATGTCTTTATGGACACTTAATCTTTTTATCATCCTTCTACCTACTATAGTATTAACAATTTACTGGCATAGCTGAAAGTAAGAAAAATAACTTTGTTTAGTATTAGCAATATAAACATATAACCCATATAATGAAACAATTCAAAATTTGAGAATAAACATTTTATTTTGACCCATTAGGAACAGATTCAAAGAAACTAATTTGAATGCCAATTTTATTTTCAAATTATGTAATATATATTATGCTTGACTGAATTTATATAGAGAAGTTTTTCTGAAAGATCGTTAATGGAAAGATATAAATATCTATAGACTTTTAAGAAAAATGAAAGTTGGAAATATATTTGGAAAATTCACTCTCAATTTTACTAGCAAGTAAGGCCTCAACTAGTTATTTAGTTAGCTATTTGCTTCCAGGGTAGTGAAAACTCAAGACAGTTATACACTAGACACATGAAGACATGAAGTGTGTTCACTCAGTGTCCAGTGGTAACCTCTTTGGGTCATGTACACACATACTACTTTTTCTCAAATTGTTCTTGTTCGCTGTCCTGTCTAAGAGCACAGTAAGCCTCCCGTAAACTATCTCCCTCATTCGCTCCACATGTCCCTTTTCTACTTCTTCTGAGTGATCACAGATCAGTATTCAGCCTGGAATTTTGGAGACTAAGGACTTTGGATTTTTTGATGGTGGGTGTGGTGTGGGGTCATAGCTGAGGAGATGTAAACTTACTGTCTAAAACATATACAGTGCTGGAAACCAATGTTACCTCCATTAAAAAAATTAAAAAAAGAACAAAAACCTAATATAGTATCAACTTACTTCTTGTTTTCATGGTATTTTATGAGAGGACTTTTAAAATCCAAAGTATTTGACTTTATTGTTTTCTAAAATCCTTGGCAACTAAATTTGAACAACTGAAGTGACTTGATTCACTTATTACAAAATTAATTTAAAAAAATTAACCTCTAAAGAACCAGTGTAAGGATGGTTTTGTTCTTAACAAAACCTACATATCTACATAGGATTTCCATATGTGTTTGACGGCTCACAGATTTGACAAATCAAGTCTTTCCATGAAATACCAGAAACCACAAGTTTAAAGAAATAATTTTTTAACAGAAGAGAATAATTTTAAATAATCCAGTATTTTACCATTTGCACATTGAAAATTAATAATTGCTCAAACAGTACTTTAACAATATAAGTAAAAAATAATGAATATTACTCTTTAAGAATAAAAATATCAAATTTACTATAAAAATGAATGGAACTGTTTAGCTAATTCTTATTATATGAGTATGTGCAAATTTAATAATCACTTCAGATTGTCAAGTTTAAAAACAAAAAAAAAACATGTTCTACATTAAACTTCACTATAAACTTAACATTTTCATTTGATCTTTTTAAAATTTCTTGATATACTAATAATGTATTTACAGTAGTCAATTTTTAAGAAAAATAATGCACCAATGCTTAGGGAATTCCAAAATTTAAAATATTTATTTTTCCTTCTTAACCATTTATTGTTTTTAGAAGTTAAGTAAACTTTACATTTAAGTCATCTTATATTCCTGTCATTCCCTTTATGTTTGAAACTAGTACAGAAGGAAGGTGTCAAAAGAAATGAAACTCTACCAAGTGTCTAGGGAATGTAAATATTTCTCTTTCTCTGCCCCAAGGATTTGTTTGTCCATATTTTGACAGTCCATGAAATCTTTGACACTGAGACCTGTCAAATATTAATAACTTTGGCTCTGCCAAATGGACCATCATTTAGATTTTTTTCTTTAAAAATCAAAAACAACAAAACAAATAAAGTTTCATATTATCACTCAATTGAAAATACCAAAAGAGTTAAGTGATTTCAAAGATTTGTCTCTTAAGACCGTGAACTTTTCAGTTAATGTGGAAATCTGTAGGTAAGTACTGAAAATAACCTTACCAACAGACAATCTGAATTTAGTTGTCTAGAGCCAATTATTGACAAGTTTTAAGAACCACAGGAACTTGATATGGAAAATTCTAAATTTAAGGATACTAACTTAATATAATGATTTTCATAATCTCTTTTTGAAAAATAAGCCCATTTTAGGTTTAGCTTCTATTTCTATCCATATTTATAATACCTCAAATATTGACTACTCCAAACCAATTTACTAGCCACATCCTTCTGCTAAATAGCAATACAGACTCCCTTGAGCACTACTTTTATTGTTTTACATGTCAAGAACTTGCATTTGTATTATTTCCAAACTCTTTCAAAAGTCTTTTCATCTATTTATTGCAATTTAGTCTTCACTTAAAATCATTATCATGGTGTGCCTGTCTAGCATAGGAACGCAAGTCTGGTTGGTCCCATAAGTCATATCAAGATTGTGCTTCTAGATTCCCCAGTGCCCTGCTTTGGAGAACTCTTATCAGGAATGAATCAAGGTCTTCTCCAGATTTCTAGTTCAAATCCAGGGTACCGTCTTAGGTTTCACAGCAATCTACTGTTGTTGAAAATTCACTTACAACCTCAAAAAACTAAAACTATATGAAACTGCTACTGTTTGAATGTTTCTGATGTGTCAGTTTCCCAAACTTCAACCTAACAGAAGAAACATTTATTTGTACTTATTACACACCATTCTATAAATGGTCTCTTGGTGTGAGATGTATACCCCCAAGAACTGTCACTGTCACCAGTTTCTTTTCTCAAAGGACAACAGCATGTTTTATATCTTACAATATCCTCATAGCAACAAGGTAACAATAAGTGCTTTTTTGATTTATAGGACTTCTCAAGGGTACTCACTTTGTGATTATGTTCTAAAATAACAATATGAAATGCCAATATTGAGCATAAAATCCAGATGGTCTGATGAAATTAAGTTTAATTAAACAAATCACTAATGGATAATATTAAACATATTTTCTCAGAACATTAAAAGAAAAAGAAAGATAAGCTGTAAAGATAAAACACAACCTTCCTTCTTCTCTCTTTGGCAAATGATTATTTTACTCATGTGACTTTAAAGGGAGCTCTGTAAGTGCAGCATCATTAGGTTTAGTAAGGAGGAAATATCTGCTGTTGGCTTCTATTAAATCCTGAGAATTTTCATAAAAAAAGGCAAAACAGTTCTTCCAAAATGAAATTAGATGAACCACTAATTTCTGTGATAATATTTGGTAATAATTAGGAAAAACTAAGCAACCACATTTTATAATTCTATAAAAGATTCTTCTTTATAAGTCATTACCTACATGTTCCAATAATAATGGGTAATAATGAATTAAATCCTTTTTGTTTATATAGTGTATCACCTACATCTTGATTTGACATGTCCCAATAAGGTCTTTCTCCATAAGACATAACTTCCCACATGACTATCCCATAGCTCCACACATCACTGGCTGAAGTGAATTTCCGGTACTGGATGGCTTCTGGTGCTGTCCACCTTACTGGAATTTTTCCACCCTGTTATAAAAAGAAATTGACCTTTTAAACATGCATTATAACTTACAAGTCATCTATATGAATGTTACAAAATGACATTAAACATTCGTATACTTGGTTGGCAAAGCAGCAGTGTGTGGTCTACCTTGATGCTCTCTAAGTGTACTATAAGTTTCCATTTTGTTATGTTAAAATATCATTGCATAGTTTCATTTTTAAGGCAACTCAATTTAATGAGATTTAAGTATTTTTCAGGCTAAACTCTTGTCAAAAGACACTGGCAAATCAAGCAAAGCAACTATTAAAATGGAATAAATACAGAACATATTAGTAAATCCTCAAATAATTTCCAGTTTCACAATAACTGTAAGAATTAGCATAGCTAAGATACTTTGAAAATCTTTATTTAAAACGTGATATTTTTCTCCTATCATTATGAGTGCTATTAACTAGATGATGTTATATATGACTCCATATTATTTACATGACTATCCCCATGTAAGATAAGCAAGTTAATCATTCTTATTATTACTTTTCCTTTTAGACTATACATAGATCATAAAAACAATCAAAAGGAACAAAGGAGGAACAACAAAAAAAAACTCAGATCAATTTGCCTCCTCCCTTCTGTTTTGTTTTTAATTATTAAATTCTACTTTCCCAGCAGGAAAATATCAGGACTATTGAATGCAGCAACAGACTTTTTCTTACAGTAGTTGTATAGACAGCTTCTGGATCATCCTCTATAACCCGGGATAGGCCGAAATCTGACACTTTACAAACAAGATTGCTGTTGACAAGAATATTGCGAGCTGCAAGGTCCCTGTGAACATATCCCATATCAGCCAAATATCTCATTCCAGCAGCAATTCCTCTCAGCATTCCTACTAGCTGAATGACTGTAAATTGCCCATCATGTTTCTGCAGGAAGACAAAAATGTTTCATTTTAAAAAATAAATATAACTGTACTTTGAAAAAGGAAAAACCAGGAGGAAAATTATCTACACACAAGTTATTTGACAATGTATAACAGGAATAGTTCATTTTTTTATATAGTATAGACACTAGTAAAAATACAGAACCTGAGTCAATTGAAAGTCAAGTAATATAAAAGCAAATTTTAGTAATTGCCATATTGTGACATATAGAATACACATATATACACACACATACACACACACATCTGGTTATCCAGATGACCAGAGATTATTTTTCATACATGTGTTTTTAATCCACAGTTCCTGGCACATAGGTTCTCCCAAACCTTTCTAATTTCTTATGTGGGTGTTAAAGTTGTTTTTTATTCTGTTAGTGAAGGTAACTTTTTAGGAAAACCTGAGGGGAAGGGGCTGGAAGTTCAATCACTAATTTCTAATGAGTTACTCAATCATGGAGATATAATGGGAAACATTTTATGGGTTCCATAAAAGCCCAAAAGGAGGGGCTTTCCAAAGCTACTGAATTGGAGAACACAGGAGATTTGGGGATGAATGGCACACCTAGAGAGGGCATAAATACCTTGCCCTCCCTATACCTTACACTGATTCCTTCTGCCTTTGGTTTGTATTTTTTGTACACACCAGTGACCTAGTGAGTAAACAGTTTTACTAAATTCTGTTAGCTACTAGTACAAATCAATTGATTCTACAGGAGGTGTGCCTCAATCTTTCGATACATAATCAGTCAGTCAGAAGAGAAGATGGGTACCTGAAATTTGAGGAGAGAAATGGGGTGACCTCTGATCTGCTATAGCCAGTTGACCAGAAGCAGCGCTTGCCAGACATGTGGCAGGCATTTGAAATACAGGGTGATCTTGGCAGGCTGAGCCCTTACCCTGTGAAACTTGATGCTATCCCCAGGTAGATTGTGTCAGCATTAACTTGAATTCTTGGACACATGACTGGTATTCAAGAATTGCTTTTTGGTATGAGGAAGCCTCCATACAACTTTTGGAAATTGGACTGCCAGGACATATCATAAACACAGTAATAATTTGGCTATTTATATTGGTAGCTATTAATATTAATAACAGATTTAGATTATGAAATCCAAAAGTTCATGTTAATTTTTAAGTCAAAAATCCATTCCTGATTAGCTAATGTATTCCCAACATGTCAAAAAGTTATATATTATCTAAAATATCCAAAAGGATGGAGAGACATATATTAAGATTTTTGTCTCCAAAAAATAAAAAAAAAAGATGAGAAAAGTTTTGAGTACAAATGATGTGGAACTAAGAAGCAGAAACTTATTATATTGGCGATTTTTGTTTTCATTTTATTCCTTTCCTGAGTTTGCCACTGGTAGAAATCTTACTGGCAACAAAGATCCTCTAAAATAAATATACAAATCAGTGATACTAAAACTCTGTTCATCTAAGCCATTTTTACTCCACAGATTTCTTCTACTGAATTACAAATATGGAGCCTTAAGGAGACTGGTAAAGTTGTTGGACTAGATAGGTGAAGTGCTTCATAATTTATAGTTATGCTATCATAAAATGCAGCAATATAATTTTCTTCAAATTCTCTGATTGCTCATAAGTCTGGATTGAATATATTATTCTGAGCATGTATGATAACTTTGTATGTTCCCTATTCAGTTTACTTTCTATTCATCATTTCAAAAAAAAAATGTTAAGGTGTTCTGATGCTTATGAAAACCTCTGAAAATAAAAATACATATGTTTATACATTTAGAACTTATCACTTGTAATTGATACAATTACACACTATTGATTTTAAAAATGTCAATTAATGCTACATTTTATGTTCTGTGTTCACATAATAACTTAATAGAACTAGTTCCACAGAGCAGAGTTGGAATTAACATGACACCATTAAGTGATTATCTCACTTTTTGGTCTCCTTTGCATCTCCTCTGTATTTCATTTATAATTGCACTGGAACAGTAAAATGATACTGTACACCATGTATTCACATTAACGAACTTCAGATATTCTCCATACTTAATTTATTCAGAGGAACTATTTCTAAATACTAAAAGATTCTCGTTCCATCTAGAACTCTGATTTATCTTTGCTTTTGAAAGACAATTTTCTGAACTGTCAACATTTATAATGTCTATATTTTACACTGAAAAAAATGTTCAGATATTTATATTGGCAGCATGTGTAGTATATTTAGAATAAATGGTACGATAATTTTGTTACTTACCCTGAGAAATGCATCTAGAGCACCGTTTTCCATGAATTCTATTACAATCATGACTGGTTTCCCTAAAATTAAAAAAAAATATATAGATGTATATATATATATACACATGTGAGAAAAGGTGTTGTTTAAGAAACCATAAGCTAAACTTCAGAGATTCCTTTTCTCACCCTACATAAAACACATGGCACTCTTGAAAAACAGAATGAGTGACTCGAGAGGTTTTTGAATGTTTCTGTTGCTGCTGCTAAGCTCAAAGGACCATTGAATGTCTGTTTAGAACATGGACCTGATTCATAAAATTAAACAAGATCAGTGTGTTCTTTGGACATTTGCTTTGTGAACAAAATTGAGAAAATGATGCTTTATAGAAAACATAAGACTAGTGTTTCACTCACATATAACTTTTTAAGCTAAATGAAAATACCGCAGTCATTCTATGTATAGATAAGATTTATTCTTTAACTCTAACTGAGCCTTCTTAAAGCTGATTTTTTTTTTCTGAAGGAGCAGCACAAAAGAGTTGCTATTAGTTCTATACAAATAAAAACCTTTCATTTAGCATACACAAATGTTCATAACTTGAAGCTACTATTATGTAAGAAACAATAAAAACTTCTGAACTCCACTTGATAAATGAATGACAGAATCAATAAATACCTCTTGTAACAACCCCTTCCAAATGGACAACATTTGGGTGGTCAAACTGTCCCATGATGCTTGCTTCACATAAAAAGTCTCTTCTTTGTTTTTCTGTATAACCAACTTTTAGCGTTTTTATGGCTACAGCAACATCTCTTTTCCCTGGAAGTTTCAAACGACCACTACAGACTTCTCCAAATTCTCCTGAAGTAACAGAACAGGCAGGTTTATTTTAATTTCATAAATATTTCTCCCTCACAGAAGAAGAATGCATTAAATTCTTTAAATGCATGTTTAAGCTTTCATAAACTGTTACCCAAGCTATTATTTTAAATTGGATTAACAAAAACTTTCAGAAATAGTGCTCAGATTTGAAATACAATGTATAGTCTACTCTGCCTACTAAAATATAAGACCACATTAACAAATGCTAGACTTTGCTATTGCTTTTACAGTTTAAGAAGCAAGTATTTCTTAAAGAATTAACTCTGAAATTCATATGCACCATGTCTGCTAGATTTAAGGGACTTGGACCCCAAATGTGCAATTATTATGAAAATACATTATACACAAAGAGAATAACATTCATTTTAATTAATTCACCCATATTAAATTTCTTCATGAAATTAAATAACATAATGGCTACCTAATACCTACAAAGAGAATATGTTGAAGAGGAAAGCTTTGTAAGTAGATAGTAAATCACATAAGAGGAAATATTTATTCCAACAAAATTCAGGAACATTCCAATGTTTTTAAATTCCAAGTCATTATTTGAACAACAGGCCAGAACTGTTATGAGACAGCTTATATAACATCTCAAAACGACAGAAGACAAAAGATATACAGATTCTCTGACCATGCTCTTTTTCACTTTTTTCTTAAGTTTTCATAAACAAGTACAGCCTCATTGCTTCCAACAGTTCAGGTAAATGCAAAAGTTCTATACTTGAGGTATAATTATTTGCCTGTCATTATGATGTATGACTTTCGATCTTGGCTAAATGGAACAGCTGAACAAGGAAGCTACAACAGCCTTACCTGCACCAATCACACGCTCAATTTTAATACAGGAGGCATCTAGCTCCTTGGCGAATTGATGGACAGCTCTATTTGGGTCCTCATAGGTTTCAGGGTCAATGTAGGTTTTGGTGCCTGGAAATTTAACTGTAATGATGTAAGAAAGCATGACTGTGATGAAGCAAAGCACTTATTGTGCAGTCAGCCCAGGAATTTCATTATGCAGAGTGCTCCTTGGAACAGTGAACTTGCTTCCACATCACCTGATTCACAGCAGTTTTAACAGACTACTTCAGTCTGCTGGCGTATAGGTATTATCTGCAAGCTTCTATAGGTAACATAGGATCCAGCTCATAGGTTACTAACTGAATTGCTTTTCCAGTAAATCAACAAAAGACATCACCAAAATTCTCTGACATGACTTATCAGACTGGAGGTTTAATTAAATTCACTGCTATCATGGCATAGTTCATGCCATATTGAGGTTTGTAATGGACTTGGAAACACATTTGTAAATCTATCAGTCAGTCAATCAATCAAATTAATACACTGGGAAAAGAAGACATTTCATTTACAGGTAGCCTACTACACTGACAGAAATATTAAAAACATTTAGACATCTTACTTATTCTTTTGATTTATTTTTTTTTAAAGACCAACCACCGTTGACATATACATAAAATTAATACAAGATGTGAGGGACTTCTATCACAGAGTCAGAGAGGAATCTACTGAAGACACAGTTTCATCTTCACCTTGAAGGGCAATAGAGGCCAAATATACAAAGTTCAGAGTAAAGTTAGAAAATTTACAATATTCCTGGGATCTGCTAACCATGTATGACAGCAATTTGAAAGAGGAATGGTTTATATGAACTTTCCATAATAAGGCTCTGGAAGGAGGTAGCCAATATTCCTCAGAAAAGGTAGTCAAAATTCAAACAACATAGAATTATCTTAAAAGTTAAAATTGTCTTAAAATGCACCCAGAAGCATGCAGGTAACAGATAATGTTATGTCAACTTTAAATCAAATTCAGTTACAATAATGTATTCCAAATCTAATCATTTGGTTAAAGACAAAGATAGGCATATATTTGGTTATATTAATGCAATGAAAAGAATTACACTATATCCTCAAAAAATCTTTATTGTTTTTAACAAAGCCACCGAACAATCTTTTCATTAAATCTTACTATTCGGAAAACAATATATTTCTTTATGTATTACACTGCAGCCTAACTGTGCTTATGTCATCACATTAGAGTTAAACTATATTTTAAAAATAAACACATAACAAACAAAAAGAAGCAGAATGTATAAAGGAAAATGGGATTTAAAAATCTTGATTTATTCTGCTGTAGTTGATTGTTTATCCAAAATTGATTGTCTTAAACAATTATTGTTGCAGTTTATAAAACTGACAGATGCTCATTTGTTACTAAAGCTGAACATGAAAAAAAACACAAGAAGAAAAGAGAGAGGGTATAGAAAGAGAAAAGAGAGAAGAAGGAGTACAGGGAAGAGGGGGGAAGAGAAAAGAGAGAAGGGAAGAAAACAATAGGTTAACCTCCTAGATTGGCAGGCAGATGGAGAATGAGCCATCTTCCCCCTTTTGATTCTCTTTCCTTTTTTATTTTTGGTTTTGTTTTGTGATAAGGGAGCTAGATTGGAGGTAACCTTCTGCATCTCAAACGGTTCTCTGATGGTTCTTTATTCAAGCTGTCATAAAACATTTTGACAGGACAGAGCAATTTTGGCATAAAAACATGAAATACTACCCAGCTTGGATTGGGAGACATTGTTCAAAGAAATGGTAGGAGGAAACAAAATGTAAATTGGAATTGCTTCACTAAACTCCTCCATTGTGTTTATATCTTTAAATGTAGCACTTGGGGCCATGGAGAATTGAGGGCACCTGATACAAATGACTGGACATTCTATTAAATTCAGTGCTCTAAAAGCTAGTTAAATGGTTGCTTTCATGTTTCTGTAAAAATTCAATCTGGTGTCTTAGCACCTAAGACAATTATCTGTATATAAAGGATAAAAGGACACAATTTGTAAATAGCTGGTGACCATAGGGTTGTACTTTGCGTACTTTTGATACATTCATAAAGTCAATAACATGTCTGGTTCTCATCAAATAACAAGAAAAGATATCCTGATAAAAACAGTGACTCAAAAATACCAAGGATTTACTACATAGGATACGTGTACTTCAGTGTTTCATTATTCATTAACATTGAAGGTTTCCAAGTAAGGGCAATATTGACATAATTTCTGAGTATTCTGGTCTGTTTATCTCAACAATGTGCACTTTTCTGTTTTAATATCTCAGTTACATTTCTTATGAATGTTAAGTATATTAAAACCACTATTGATAATTTGTACTAAAGATGAAAATGTGTGTAAACAAAGCTTATCTTGTCTATGTTAACAAGAAAAACATGCAGCTTTACTTTTTTTCTAATTATAAACTGGATGTCAAGTGTAAAAAATCAAATGGCATCAAAATATTAAAATTGACTGATGACAATTAAGCAAAAGTTTATAGAACAAATTTTAGTTGAGCCATGTTTCAATTTAACTTCTACATTTACTAACAAGCTAAAAGCAAATAAACTAAAACATGTTTGATAAATTGGCTGTGTCACAAATATTTTTATTAAAGGAAAGAAAAATGACATACCAATTAAGGTGATATTAAATGATTCTACCAATAAATTATTCACATATGGGTAGAATGAAAGATTTCAGGGACTATTCTTATGTTATTTTTCTAAATACGTTTTTAAAACTAGAACTAAAAATTCGTACAATCATGTTTTGATCTGTTCCTTTCTGTTTGTGGAAGTATAAAAATATTCTTTCATGTCATAGAAGAGAAAACAAGTAACTTCTACTTTTTCTTTAACTCATCTTACTATCAACTGCTAAGGTACTCTCATCACTGAGGCTTGGCACAGGACAATCCCTGTTGGATTAGCAAAAGGAAGAGATGACTTAGGAAACATATCAAAAAATTCCAGAGGAGAGATGGCAGAATCACATGTATTCAGTCATAATCAAGACTAGATTCAAGTTTCTTGAGTTGTGATCCTTAGACATAGGGGATAACATCTCTATGAACAAAAACTTTATAATTATACATACAAAATTTCTAGCACTCTCGCTATGAAAGTGAGAGTCTCTGAAGCTTATACTTTATGATAAAGTCACCTCTGGTAATAAACTTTATAGTATCCTATATGTACTTCCTTCTTTCAGTGGTTGCAGTTATCTATAGAGTTTCATAGTCAGCGTGGACATCTATTATATAAAGTTACTTCTCTTTTGAAAACTAAGGTCAAGGTAACTATTTGTTCAATAAATAAAATAACCTTGAATAAACTTAAGAACAACAGTAATACTGTGTAATTTGTGTCTTTAAACAACACATTTTCTGAATTAATGCTTATGTATTTGTGATTTTTGGGAAGTTTGCATAACAATATCATCTTAGATATTGACATAATAACTTGATAAAAACACAGCAAAAGTTAAAAATATTATGCCATTTATAGGAAATTTATATCCATTCATGAAAAATTTAGCAAAAATTATAGCTACTATGAAAAATAAGCAAATTTATTTTATAATATTTTCAAGGATAAAAAAGGAAATATGGAATTGGGTAAGTGCATCACTAATTCATTAATTAATAGACTAAAATAATTTGTTTTTACTTGGTTGCATAAATTAGTAATATTTACTCACATGGCTCTCATTTTTTCACTTGTCATCCACATTGCAACAAAATTAAGATTAATATAGACTGGCATCTAATTTCTTTGGTTTACTTAGCTAGCTTCCGAATATGATTATTAAAATATATTTTTAAAAACCAGGTAATCAAATTCATAGGAAAATATCAGAGAATTGAATTAATTAACTTAATAAAAAGTAGACAATTTAGAGCAGTTGAAGAAAAAAGGTTCTTTAGCTTATTTTTTCATGGTAACATTCTTTATTTGGCAGATAAAAAGGGCCTGTCCCTTTAACTTGAAATGAATTGCTTAGCTAGAACACGGGTTCATGCAACATTTAATGGATTATTATTAGAATGGCATATCACTTGGGTAAAGTTGGCAAAAGGAAAAATCGTGACAAGAAGCAGCAGAATATCCTGCAGTTATATTAAAGTTTCTTATAAGAGATTACATTTCTAAATATATTTTATTTTTAAAAATGCACATGACATGACTTTCATTTTAAATATATTGTTTATATGCTTTAAAGCACTGTTATGAACTCTTATATAACTTCAAGCATGATACATTAGGAATTTGTTCATGCTAGTACTAACAACAAGGTTTCTGTGTTAATTGGGGTATAGAATAGTAAAGAAAAGCCAAACACTTACAATGAAAGTAAAGTTCTTCATCTCCTTCTTGATCAGCTTTGCTATAACCACAGTGCCTGGAAAAAATAAAATTTGTGACAATCTCAATCAATGATCGTACTTTACATGTTTAAAATTCTATACCTATAATTTAATTATAAGATAACATTATTCAGAATTAAAAGCAAAATACAAAAACTTCTTTCCCATTGTTATATATTCACTTGATAATCATATAACAATCCACATAATTAAAAATCCACATAAAATAAAAAATGCACAAAGTAAAAGGAACATATTTTATAGATTTAGATTTATTGAGGATTGACTATTTGCTTATTTATTTTTCTGAAAACAAAAATAATAAAAGCAACAACAAAACTAACAGATTTTAAATAGTTTCCATAGATCACTAACTGAAAAAGCAAATTTTCCCCAGGTATCTTCTATGTTTATTATAAAAACCTCATACTGAAAATAAGCAATAAAAATTCAACCAATAATATTTAAAATACTCATTACTCGCGTTCACACTGTATTTTGACTGGAAGAATGACAATTTAATGAGCTTAAATTTTTAATTTCTGACAGTATTTGTAGTTACTATAAAACATTCTAGTAGATTAATAAGCAAAAGTTAACATAATTCCAAGTAATCAATGTATTTTATTTATGTTACAGATGAGGACAAAGTTGTATTCTACCTTCTTCCAATGATGAAACCGAAAACCATGAACACCAAAATGATGGTCCCTGCCACTGCAACCACAGCGATTATAATAACAGGATTCTGTTCACTGGAGACAGCTGTAGCTGTGAAGAGAGGAAAGAGGCTCAGAAATACTTAATCGTGTGCAAAAACTTGGGAGATGAAACAAATCTTACAAATAAGAGATCTATTTGAATTAATTCAATCATGCTTTTCAAATAAATGCAGTTCGTTGTAAGTATAAATTTAAATAAATATTTATTTTTGCATTTTAAAGTAGCAGTATGGACAGCACTTTCACCTATTTTATATTCCTCAGCTGTAAAAGAAACCTATACAATGTCTTATTGAATAGCTATACCCTGCTTAGTTGCTGAAAACTTAGCTATTAATCAGGAAATAAAAATCTTGATCTACAATTGTAATTGAAACCCTATTTTTTCCTCAGCAAGGGATTTGATTTCTGTGTTTTTTCAGTTTGTAAAAAAGAAATAAAAATACATAGCCTGTATATTTTTCAAAGTACTTTAAATGCTGTATCTTTTATATAATTAATATTGAAAGTCATCACACAGTCCTAACAAATCATCACAAATTTATAGTCCATCACAACTCAGGAAAAAGATGAACAGTTAACGGTCTTTATAGTAAACAACTGGAGAGTTTAAAATTACAGACGAGCTATCCTATTTATGAAAGGGAAAACTTTATGCAAGCACTTTAAAATATTTTAACATTATCAAATTGTAGATACTTTCTGCACAATATCAAATGATTCTTCTATGCTCATTATGCAAGCCAGCTAGACCTGTGTGAGAGTCTCTTTGGGAACAGTTTATGTTTACATGTCCTTTTAAAGAAGCTTCTGATTCCAATTTTTCAAGTCACAAGGTCTCTTCAATTCCATTTTCCAAATTAGTGAAGCTTTACTTATACTTTAATTCACAATTGTCATAGTTTGTCCAGAGTATTACGTTTTAATACCAGCATGGATTTCATAAAATAACCAAAGGAATATGAAACAGTGAAAATGCATATTCCAATAAATAATCCAGCTAAAATATCGTACAACATATAATGTCAAACTAAGAGAGTTTGTTTATTTCTGAAACAAGCAACATTAATTTTAGCAAGATGGAAAATACTGCTCCTTCCTGGTGGCAAGGGGCAAAGTCCCTAGAGTAGCAAATTATATGTGGGCAGAATGAGTCTTGCAGCAATAGGCAGTATCAAGTGTTTTTCTGATTGTTTTGTTCTCTAGTTTATCTATATTTCTACCTTTTGTTAACTCATTTCTTAATTTTTTAAACCTATGCTGACTATAGTTAGCTCTTATATTGAGAAACACTAAAAATAGTTCTAGTCTAACACAGTGTCTTAACAGAGACATTATACAACTCCCAAACCTACTGATTTGCTCCCTGAGGGAGCTAAAAGAGGGGGAAAAAAGACGAAAAAGAAAGCAACTTTTAAGTTTTAATGTCTATATTACAGCTTATTAACATTCAATAGTGAAAATAATTTTTTTGCTTATTTGGTTGTTTTTTTGTTTAATTTTTATCTTCCTCCATATATATGGAGAAGAAAGAGAGAAATAGACAGAAGAAAATATATGCAGTAGTCCTGCTCATGAGGGAGGAAAAAACACATGTGTAGAAATTATTTCCATTCAGTCAATGTTTCCCATGGGTTTAATTCTTTGCTTGTCTTAGACTCAGTTCTTCCCTTAGGTTCAGAAACAGCACTCCAATGAGAAAATTAAACTCCAGTGAATGGAGGATTATAATTTGTGAATATTTATTTATATAGTTTCATAGGTTGACACTTCAATCTTTCCATAATCCACATGCATAGTTAATATTTCCATCTACTGCATGCATAATGAATATTATAAGTTAATTTATAATTGCCATATCATCATATTATGGTTTAAAATCGTGAGACAGTAAAATTGATTTTTGCAGAGAAGGGGATTTTAAGATGTTATGTGTGTGGGCAAATTCGTGGCTGGCAAAGGAGAAAGAACATTTGATCTGTACCCTGATGTTGTATATTGGGTGATACACCAGAGAGCAGGTAGATGTTGGTTTGTTGCCTTCTTCCTCCTTTAAAATAATAATAGTTTTACTGTTTTAATAATGATGTGGATTTTTTTGTCTCAATTATAATCTTTGATATTTTTCTGGCCCTTCCCCCTTGCACTTCAATTACAACCCAAGAAGACAAACCTAGGGAAAACAACTCATGGTTTCCAGGTATCACGATCTCATCCTGAACACATTTTGTTGAGGAATATGTGAAAGCATAATTAGATTTTATATGCTCGCTGAAATGTGATTTGTTAAGATTCTTAAATTGGGGCCTTGTGTTATTTTGAATGAAATATTCCAACTCATGTGAAAATATTTTCCAGTCTTCATTAGAAAGCTATATTCCCCAATGATACCATTTGGTTACTTAATTTTGATGTTTGTTTCAAATTATAAAAGCTTATAGGAGTGTTTTTGGGATCATTAACGTCATTTCCTCAAATCATATTCCACTGTATCAGTTAATATATAGCTTTAAATGTACATGTTATAGATATCTATAACCAAATCACTGGAGGGTTTGATAAATTTATAATGAAGTTTATACATTTCTTGTGAAGTTTCTGGTTATGCTTTAGTAAGTAGTGAAATGAAATTTTGCTTTTAGCCCCCATGTCCAAAATTGGATTAAGAAGGTTGTTGGAATAAATGTGTGATATACACTAAAAAAAAAAACGTTATGAACAATGGAATAATCTATTTAACTTCCTTTTCAAAAAGTATTCAAGTGACTTCTATTCAATGGCATCTTCCCTCTTGCCCTGCTTCCTCCAGTGTGTCAGCTACTCCCTCAAAGTATGAAAGGATCAATTCATGCACTCTATTAGTACCTAAATGCAGGGACAATATTTGTGTACCAGTCACTCTTTTCACTAAATTTTAATCTGTGAGCATCAGAGTGTGTCATGTGTCTCAGTGAATCTATGACTCATGGGATAGAACCTTCATGTTAAATATGAAGTTTTCAAAGGGTGTTTGGGAACTCCAGAGAGTCCTTCCAGAGCTTTCCAGGGGACTGACATCTTAAAAGTCTGCTCATGTAATATAATGAAAAATATGATCATATGCTCACAAATGAACAGTTGAGTTTTCCACAAGTGATAACATCATCATTCTAAAAACTAATGAAATTTGTTTTGTATGTACTTGTTCTTTTTGGTCTATGGTGAAGGATTATGTATGCCTTGGAGGAGATGGGCACAGTATGGTAACATACATCTGAAGAGGTGTGAACTAATTCCTCTAAATCATTTATCAATGCATTGTTGTAAATCAGTATTTTTACTGCAATAAAAAAGTAACAGAAAAAATAATCACTTAAGATAAAAATTTAGAAGAAAAAGTTTTAAGAAAAACTATTTTTTGTTTTAATTTATAATGGGGTAAATATTGATAGCTATCATCCCAATAAACAATATTTCTTTGGAACCCTAGAGATGTTTTCAAAGTATGTAAGGGTTCCAGAGACCAAAAAGCCTGAGAACATCTGCGCTAAGCAAGAAATAAAAGCTAACACTTGAGACTTCCCATGTGCTAGGCACTATACATGGCACTTTGTGTACATAAACTTATTTAATCCTCAGAATACCTTGTGAGGTTGTATTGCTACTCTAATAAATAAGGTGCAGAGAAGTGATATCTGAAGACTCACAAGTGCACAGGGTTTATCAGTGATGTGAACCTAGGAGTATATCTACTAACACTGGTTGATACTGAAACTCTGTCTAATATTGATGACTGAGAGGTATTCCTTCCTTGCTTTTTTATTCAGTGCCATATATATATATACACACATATATAAATATACACACACAACACCAATATAGCTGGCACTGGCAACACGATAGTAGGAAAAAGAGATATGGATCATTATTTTGTCAACTTTATATTTAGATGGTAAAAATAAAAGTATTTTTTTAAAGATTTATTTATTTATGCATAAAAGAACTGGGTACAGTCCAGAGGTGCGGGGGTGGTGAGAAGATTTACACAGACAGAGTGGGGAGCAGAACAGGCAGATTAACTGAAATACACTGCTGAGGGGAGCAGCGGGCTAGGCAGGAGAGGTCTGCTGTGCCATGTGGGTTCCCCCTCCCCCACAGTCAATGGCAGGGATCGAACTCGTGCTGCAGTGGAAGCAGTGTGCTTTATAGTGCGTTGCTTAACACACTCCGCCACCAGGGAGGCCCAAAATCAAAGTATTTCTAACACAAAACAGATTTTTAACATTTGTGTCATGTGATAAGTGTCATGTAACTTATTTTATATCTTTGAGTCTTTATTTTTTTTTAAATATTTTTTTATTGATTTATGCCTACAACATCGGGGTACAAGCCCGAGTCCAGGGAGGTGAGAGGATTCACCAGAGACAGAACCAGGATCAGAACAGGCAGATCAGCTAAGGTACACTGCTGAGGGGAGCAGCGAGCAAGGCAGCAGAGGTCCGCTGTGCCATGTGGGTCCCCTGCCTGGTCTGCGGCAGGGATGAAACTTGTGCTGCAGTGGCTGCGGTTTGCTTCATAGTGCCTTGATCAATCCACTGTGCCACCAGGGAGGCCCTGAGTCTTACTTTATTTTTTAATAATGCAAATAATATCAACAAACCTCAGTACTTAATAATTAGCACAATTATCTCAATTTACAAAGTTAGAAAAATGTACAAATCAACTTGAAAGATTTTAAATTTAGTAGTTTAAATGAAAGGATGTTTCAGATAAATGTGAGATAACTAATTATCTAATTTGTTTAAACCATTCATTTGAATATATAAAAATGTCATTTGAAGTATTTTACTATATTAGAAATCACAAGGTAATATCATGAGATCAGTCTAAACTGAAAACCTTGAGACTGCATCACCAATCAAATGTTTAAATGTTGAAATCTTAAAATGTTTTAATGTAGTGAGGGTTATTGAACTTAAATATTCTCTTTTTTAATCTTAAATACTTCATTTAAAAGACAATAAAGAATAAAGACATTAACTTATGCAAAGTTAAGTGACAATTTTTAAACATGTTTTTAATCTACAACTATGTTTCAAACTTATTTCAAAGTTTGTAACTGTTACTGCTTTACTTAAAAATAAAACAAAGGGATTTTGTAAGAAGAGTATTATTATCAAAATAACACACTTTGGCTTATACAAGGAAAGTTTATCCATTAAACTACTTTTAGTAACATCTATAAATATTTTTTGATATCAAAGTAATTTATTTTTCAACATTATTGAAATAATTTTAAGTTGTTTATTAAAAATTAAGGAAAGAAAATCCTGTACCCCTTTTTAGTTCACTTAAAAAAAAAAAAAAGGGTTTATGGGAATGCTAGATTAGCAAGAGGAGGAGGTAACAAAAGAGCTGGTGTATCTGGTGCCTGAACTACAATACCAGAAGAAATAAAAACTTCACAATACAGAAACATACAATGAGTCTGCAGCTTAGCTGAAGAGCAGCCAGTGGTGGTATGAAAACTGTTGTCAACTTGACTTATGGCATTAAACTGGGACATGCATTCCAAGATCTATCTGCTTATTTGTGATATACTATATATATGTGTGTGGTCTTGTTACCTTCCAAAGTTGCATTATAAAACAGAAAATGACAAAGTTGATTCAAGATATTGGTGACATTCCTTTTTTTTTTGGTAATTGAAGTAACATTGGTTTATAACACCGCATATTATTGAGAGTGGTAATGAATTAAGACTAATTAATTATTCTTACTATTTTATATACAGTTTAAATATGTCCCTCATTATGGTCTAAATATTTCAAAACTGCAAAAGATATTAAACATAAAAATAAATACAAGTTCTATGTTCTTTTTCCTACTGCATTTTGTGAAATCATTGCAAAAGGGCAAGTAGTTTAAATTTACAAATTTTCACATACCAACTTTCTCTGGCCTACCCTGAGGTGGGGTACATCTTGGCTTTGTTGGTGGTGGGGGGGGCATGAGCTATGAGGCAGCAGTTTTCACTGACACAACTTGTATAAGATCATTTGGGGGGCTGAGGAGGGAGAAATCTACAAAAACAGCCTGTGCCAATACACAACTGAATGAGTGCTGTTTCTGTTTCTAATTTCATCTTTTAAAATAAATGCAGTATGTATTAAATCACAAGTTTTAAACATTACAAAACAAAGCAGCAAATTATTATTCTGAAAAGACTTTATAAAGTACACATACATTTTAACTTTTATATTTAAAAAAGTCTTTAACCAAATCATCAGCCCCAATACTGAAAAGAAGAATATGCTAGAGTTATGAAGAGTAAAAATCCAATCCAAAGGTGGTAATTACCTTCAAACATTTTACCTGTAGCTTCCTCTAGAGTAGCAACATCAAGCCTGGGGCTGTAATTTCCATAACCAGCAGCAGTAAAAGCCCGAATCTGGAAAACATACACTGTTCCTGGTTTCAGGTTATTAATGGAGGCTGAAGTGGACTTGGTCTTTACTGTCGAGTAGGTCCGTTCCCTTTGATCCTAGAAACAATATATACAGGGAATATTTAATTGTGATTGCAACCAGACAATTTGACAGCCAATTCTTGCAATTTATTTCAATTTTCTGCATTGTTTTTATAAGCATTCACTGTACCCTGTGGAATATTATAACATTGAGTTGTTTTAAGATAATATAAAATGTAAATGTGAACACATGCCTTTGTTCTATAAATTTCAAAGAGAAATAATTTTGTTAAAACATTTATGATGTTTCCAGCTTTGATTTGTTGGAGAGTGCAATGGCAAGAACTATTTAGCCATAAATATAATCAAAGGTCCTTCTGAACAAAGCAAGGGTACACCTGTACAATCCATGACTTGGGAGGTCTTCATTTTATAACGTAACTCTCTTAACAAATGCCCTGAATGTTATTCAGTAAACAAAAAATCATATACTCCAAATTAAGTTATTAAATCAAGTGATTCAGTTAACACCACTACACAGTGAAATGAAAATACAACTTTTTTAAACTGCATTCTCAGATGAAAACCGCTTTTTAAAATTTTAAAGCAATATTTCAAATTGAAACTGTCAAAATAAAAGTAAGGTATCATATAACTCATAGTTTGACATCTTAAAAATTTCACTTATCAAAAATGAGGATTCATCATTTCCTCATTTTTGCCGAAGTGAAAACTGAAACTCGCAAAGTTTAAAAATAGGATTATTGCACCATATATGGAAACTAATGAAATAGATATAAAATTTAAAAAATATAAAGACTCCATCAAAACAATATTCCAATGTACAAAATATTAGGGCTTAATTAAAATGATTTAATGGACTATGAAAAATATAAAACGCACCCATCAAAATGTATTCTTTTAGTCATTTTCTTCTTTATTCTATAACAAACACCTGTGTTTAGATAAAACTAATGAAATTTGAAAATGTCAGTCTGGTTGTTTGATTTGCTTTCACATTGATATTTGCAAATGTGTAAATAAATGTTAAATTAAACTGGATTTGGTGAAGCTGTTTTGTGACTGTCTTCATTATAATAATTTATTAAAATGATAGTTATAAATATATATTTCTCCAAAATAAATGAGCTAAGTATAAGTGATACTAGATGGCATAAGATACACATATATAGACACACACACATAACTATATATCTTATTCTTACACATACTACAATATGACACTGTTGTTCTCTTCTAATACTGCCTAATTCATAAAATAGTTCATGCAGATAATTCTCTTTCTGCCATGCTAAATAAAAAAGTAACTACTTGAACAAATAAAAAATGGAAGTAAAATAAAATTTACTTTTATAAGTAAAGATGTTCAGATGTATGTCATGAAAGCACTAAGGTATCTATAATCCTCTTCACCATATTTTTAGAAATATATTTTACTGATTTTTTTAAACATGAAATTGCAAAAGAGACTATAAGTATTATAGCTCATTTAAAAAAGATATAACAAAACAACATTTAAAAAAAGGATTCTCTCAGAAACACATGATGGAACAAGTAATATATCCCCTGATACAAAATGTATTTATTTAAAATGTAAATTTAGCTGTGGCATTCATGAATTCATTCTGAAAATAAGTGAAAAAATACTTTAAACTTAATCTGAACATTAAATCTAACAATCTTTCTTTTCAAACGGGAAAAAAATGTATCTATTGCCAATGCACAGCATGAATTTAATTTATCAATCAAGGCATTCATCCCCAAAGTTTCCCCAAAGCTTTAGGCTCCTATTTTGAAAAATGGCCTGAATGGTTAAATGGTTATTACAGCACTTCAATTAACTCTATTAAGTCAATAATAGTAACACATATTATTACAACTACTACTAGTAATGTTAATGTTAAAGTTAATGTTTTCCACGTTTCAAACCTGGAAATAGTGTTTGCTGTGAAGTGGAACCTAGATAATAATTCATGAACAATGAATAGTCTCCTCTTTCTTCTCTCTCCTCTCCTCTCTTTTCTCTTTCTCTTTCTCTTCCTACCTCCCATTTCTCTAGATTGAACATAAATGAGCTAGGCATAACTGATAACAAATTATCCTAATTCATATTATCATATTAGATCTCAATGCAATCAAACACATGGATACGCTGTTATTTACTAAAACGTAGCCAATATAAGATTTCTGGGTCAGCACTTGGTTTTTGCCACACAGTTATTCACAGAAAGGAGTATAAAGAAATGTTAAATGTGACTAGTCTAAAATAATTGAAATACATTTAAGGAGAAATTTAAAGGCATGTAATATCATCATGTGATTTTGAAGTTTGGACAATACTATGTATTTATTACAGAAAAATTCTCATTTCTCCAAATCATATTAATGAGACCACCATCATGCTCACGTAAACCATATAAATAGGATAAATCATTAAGAGCCCAAGAGACAGCCTAAAGAAAACATTTTTAAAACATGTATAGGTCTATGTAGTTACTGTGGTGTTACAATATCCTTTATCTAATTTTATATCAGTCCTTAGCCATACCATCCTAAATGTATCCGATCTTATCTAATTATTATGACATTAAGTATTGAATAAATAAATATACCGCCGGTGGAGTATTTCCATTTGTGTACTTCAGAAACTTAATATACAGAAATCATAATTGTAATGAACTAGAGATTCAGGAAGAAGGTTATTAAAAATGGATAAAATTAACTCAGAATTCTGAAGTAGCTCCAAATAGTTGGCATAATGACCACCTTTAGTCTACAGTGCAGAAGGATAACACAAGACATACCGCACATAGTTGTACATTTCAGCTGTTCTTAGCACTTACTTTCTCGTAATACTTGATTTCATATTCGGTGATGACTCCATTGGGATGCTCTGGTTCCTGCCAGGAAAGCTCTACACTCCGCTGCAGAACTCTCTCCTTCATTACTCCACTCACTTGCGAGGGAGCTGTTTGGACAAGATGTGTCAATAAACAATGAGAAAATTCACTGGATGCCTCAAATCAAATGTCACAACTGATCAGTCCCATGCTGTGCCAGTTTCATTAAGGTAAAAGAAAGCACCTTTTCATAGCTCACAATTCAGAAGCTAATGAATATTCAAACAGGACCTTATTACTGTTCATAAACCTTAATAGAAATTTAAATTAAAGTGCAAACAGCAGAAGATAGCATTGTTCAAGTTAGTGAAAAATGGAAATGATGGGGCTGAGAATGACAATTAAGCAAATGAATGCTAATTTAGGCTACAAAATATGATTTTATATTAATCTCCAATGATAAACTAAGTCCAAATATTTATTTCACATGCCACAGCAATAAACTTTTTGAAAGAGAAAAATAATACCATGCAAGGAATATATGATATGGCTATTTTTAATCATCAATTAAAGGGTCTACTTTAAATGTTTTTGTATTTGTGTAGTCTCAAAAAAATCCAAAGAACCTTGGAACAAATGTTCATACTATTTAGGCCAAAATGCAAGAAAATGCAAAAGCTGTTCTACTTAAATATTTGTAATTTATATATACCTATGTAACCTAGGCTTCAGCTTTGATAGAAGCAATTCAAACTATAGTTTTGCTTTCTCTTTCTATATAGATAATCATATGCTCAGAGTTCTTTCATTCTAATTAGTGGCATATATTCTTTTTGGTAGCTAAGACGGTGGAATGTGGCAAACTAATTTGCTCTGTCTAATTTGCTCAGTGATGATTAACTAGTTGTCTTCTCCGTCTAAATGAGTAGCTGCACTGGCTTGGCTGAATTTCAGTGGGGTCATTATGCTTCATGTATCATGCTCTATCTCATTCTGTGAAATTTTTTCAGGATGTTAATTTAATTTTCAGATGTCCAAAATTGTTAATAATCCTGCTGACAGAAAAGCAATTATATGAGGCCAAAGCTGTTTAAGCAAGCTTCTAATGTTTATCCCTTTGGCTTTATTTTGTTTCTTCTACTTCTTAATATTTTCTTGTATCAATGTCTAGAAAAAACATTTTTCACTTCTTTCTGGTTTGGGGATTTTGTAGGAAGGACATGGAAGATGCATTACTCCTATTTCCTCTCAGATTACTACAAAAGCATAACTAGGGCAGATTAAGTGGAACAACTTTTCCTTTAGGGGGATGCAGCTGAAGTACTCAACAGACTGTTTACAGACTAAATGCATTTCTGATATGTTTCCAATGAAGCAAATTTCTAATAAGAAATCTTATTTTTGCCATGACTTTTAAAACCCAAAAATATGCAGTGAAGAAGAACTTGTTTCTAAAGTGATTTGTCTCTCCACCCAGAACAAGCTTAGCAAATTTCAGCCGACTGTGCTATTCAAGAAGTTGCTTCCTCAAGCCACAGATTTAGGAACATAAACCCCAAATAATAGGCAGGTGAGAATATATTTTGCAAACAATCTCTAAATGTGTAATTGACTTCAAATCATTCAGAAAAAAATAACTAGTCAGTAAAAAATAGAATATGGTACAGTTGAGAATAAGACAATAATTAATACATTGAATTACTCAATAAAACTGCTGGTCTCCAATCAGAATTTATGACACAAAGTGTGCATTTGAATAAAGATAACTGCAAGAAGGTGCAGACCTCTAGGTCTTTTTCAAGTAACACCCACAGCTTAATTCGATTTTTGCTACTAGTCAGACTGTTAGACACTTGCTAAGCTTATTCCTAAATAGTAAGGTGAGAGAAACAGAGATACTGAATTCCCTAAGATATGGAGGAAACTTGGCGGCATACCTCATTTAGTTTCTCATCATTTGAAGCAACACCTCACGATAAAATGACACTTTACTTATTCAAGTTACATACCAAAATTCTATCTGGAATATAAGTTTTACTAATAAAATGGTAATTATAGTTTTGGGGGAAAATGATGCCTAAAAATACAGTTGAAAGAATATAATGAGCAAGGAGTCAAATCTTAAATAACTATATTCCTGATTTCCTCCATGTTTTCTTTTTTTTTTTTTATATTTATCCCTTGCTGATACTGTATCAATTCACACATATAAGAGGGTCAGATACAGAAGTATTGGTGCATGGCTCTTGAGAATACATAAACTACGTGATAGGAAAACCCATTATTCTCTTTTGTTCTTCAGATACATTTGGTATAGGAAAACAGGTACATAAAGGATATATAATTCACAGAACATAGCTGATAAATTAAAATACCTTTAAACCAGTCAGATTCTAACAGAGTCATTATGTTCAAAATTACACTGAAAAGAAAAATTGAAATGGCATAAACACTCTAACCTTATAACAGTGATTTCTATGGTTAATATATTGATATATTTAATCAATCACATGTAATCACTTCACTAATATGCTCACTTTCACAATAAAGTTCATTTTGAAAAGAGTATGTATACAACTAAATTATAGATATACCTGAGAGAATCTACTAGCTGTCATGACAAATTATAATTTTTACAATTATCAAAGTGAAATAAAATACACTGTAATTGGAATTGATGTGGAGTTAATAAATAGCAACCAAAATAATAAATTCCCTGAATTGGAAAATATAGGAAAACAAAAAAGACTTATATAGGTGCTTTTTAACATGATTTTTTAGTAAGGTTTTTAATAAATGATTAGATAGTATCATTTTTCATTACATTTCTAGAAATATTCAAGTCTGAAAGTTGATCAAACTTAAGAAATAAGTTTTTGTTTTTGTTCTTAAATATCTTTAGGTCTTATAGGGGACATACCTGAAATCTATACAAATGGCAGTTGAAAGATTTTAGGAAAATAACATAACGGTTTCTGTAGCACAACGTGGTAAATTTCAACAGTATAAAAACAAAGTGACAGAGCTGACAATAGGAAAAAAAATCAAATAATAAGCTTGAAAAATAAGTCTGAGAGTTATAACTATTAGTATGAATCTCTGAATTTAAAAATATCATTAACAGTGGGGGGTTTATATACAACCTGAACCAATCAGCATTTTACAGATTTTGAGCTTCAAACACTCATGCATTATCTTTGATCTTAATCAATTTCTAATTAAAATCTAATTAGAAAAGATATATTTAAATTATATGGTGGAAAATTTTCAGAAGAACTCCATCTTTCCCTCCAAAGAATAAAGCTTACCTACAAGCATAGAAAAATTTCCTAGGACAAATGGAACAAAGACAATTATAAAACATAGGCAAATAGCCCTTCATAAATATCTGTTCTCTCACACCTGGCACATGTGAATATGTAATATTTCATGGCAAAGGAACATGGCAGACATAATTAAGGTCATGAACCTTACAATAAAGATATTATCCTTGGATTATTCTCCTTAGTGGGTTCAATCTAAGAGCACTGGCCCTTAAGAGAAGGAGAATCCAAAAATGATTGGAAGCACAAGAGGGGATGCCTCTGCCTCTGCTGGAGGTGTCTACATAGGAAGCATGGGAAGACAGGAGGGCAGCCTTTAGCATCAAAGATAGATCCTGGCTGACAGATGCAGGAAAATAGGGACTTCAATTCTATAAGTGCAAAGGCCCTAAAATCTGACAACATTAATGATGGCAAAAGTGGATCTTTCCCAGGGCCTCAAATAAGAGCCCAGCCCAAAGGACAATCTGATTTCAGCTTGTGAGGCTAGTGGCAGTGCATCAGCTGAGCCCTACCCACTGTATCCAGACTTCTTTCCCATAGAACTGTGTGACAGTAGATGGGTGTTATTTTCATATCCTTAAAATACTTTTATGGTAGTAATACCAAATGAACACATCTAGTAAGGAAAAAAATAGATTTATTGGAATTTTTATGAAGCTTTTGAATAAAAGTTAGTGATAGGATTATTTAATAATGTCATGCGTCAAACTTTAGTTGATATAGCATGGAGTCAGGACTTTTGATCTTGATTAATACTCAAAACACAATTTCTTATAGGAAAGACATCACCATTAGGCATTTGGAAGAAACATTCTTTGTTGTAGAATGTGGATAAAGCTCATGAATTTAATTTTGAATTTAATAAAGCAATTGTACAAGTCATTATTTTTCCTATTCTTAGATGTTCTCACTGTTTTTAATGAAGAATAGTGAATGCAAAATTAAGACGTAAAAAGGGTCAACAAAGATGAATGCCTTTTACTATGCACCTCAATTTGCTAAATTTAATGACGTGTTAAATTTCCTTTAGGTAAATACAAAAAAAATTAAGAAATCTGTAGAACATAGGCAAGAGAAAATCTGATAACAAAAGAAGAATAGTCTCCTTTTATTGCTATGGAGCATAGAATTCACTTTTAGAAAAACTTTGTAATAACAAATGTGTGTATTATTAGAAGCTTAGTATTTTACACACAACTTTTCACTTTTTTACTCTTCCTCACAGGTGTTTCATTTCTGTGCTACAGGACAAATATATAAAAAATACATATAAATTTACTTCAATAACAACACACATAAATGTATAGGATCCAGTGAAGTTTCATAAAACACACCAAATCCACTTTGGGGGTATGTAGGCATATTTAAAAAATAACACGATTTCAATAAACTTCAATATTTTGGCTGTGACAAAAAGGACTATAATTATCTTAAGACCAATAAACATAAAATTTTACTTTAAAAATTTCAGAGACTAAGAGCAATTGAGCCCAGGACAATTATGAGTAATCTCTTTATAACAAAGTTCTGTCAAATTAGTTTTGGTTGGACAGAAGCATGATTTGTGGCTAAAACAAATATAAAATTTCATTCTATAGTAAGCAGTTAAAAAAGTGGGAAAATAAATTGATTTTTTGGGAAAATTATATTATTTGTATTGCTATTATTTAGTATACCAGTGAGGATAATGGTATTTTATTAAAAAATATAAAATATAATAAGGTATATCACAATATAGATTTCTAAATATACTTAAGAACATTTACTGAAAATATAATGCAGTGAGAATTAAAAAAAAAAAACAGCTCTGAAAGTTCTGTGAAAATAATGAATGTGAAGTTGAACTGACAAAACAGGATAAAGGAAGCATCCTTTATTGGTGTCCTGTCAAGACATATGAGGGTTAATTCACATTTTTGGGCAATAAAACACATTCAAGAATATCAAATATCACAACTTTTTGATCAACTGAAAAAAGATTTATTCTTTAAAGCAATACATAAACATCATTGTGAAAATGATTATGACAATATAACTGTCTGAGAATACAGTTTTCTGTTATCACAAGATGATTAATCACCAAATGTTTGAATTTTAATTGATTACTACAAGAGTTAACAACTCCTGGCCAAAATCTCTAGGTAAAATGCTTCAAGGGCAAAGAGATGAGGTTTGTGGAGGATGTCCTTGTAGCCAAATGTTCATAAACATATATTGGGATTCCTACTAATACCTGCTAAGCAGTGACTGAAATGTTAATTAATGACAGGTTAATTTGTAATTCCTGGTTTACTTTTATTTTCATAAAGTTGCAATGTAATTGTAACTCTTAATGTCAATAAAATTAAAGAATAAAATTTGTAAACTGTTAGTATAAATTAGGCAACATCTCAGAACTCACAGTACTATTCATTCTAGTTCTATTCATAAAGGAGTAAATAAATGAGGACCTAATGACAACGCAGAAAGCTTACATAGCCCTTGGTCTTGAAGCATGTATGTTCACTACCTTTAAATCAATTGTTAATACTACTTTGTACTAGTCTAGCTCTATCCAGTGTAAATTAATTTGACATTCACTATATGCAGGATATTATAATGTTTCTATAAATCTTTAACAGTTCACACACACATATTCATTCATATAAGTATATAAACCAAAATTCTTCCCTACTTCAACCCTGTGAGGTAGGTGCTGTTCTATTTTATTGTTGAAGTTAAAGGTTATACAAATAGTATTTATATAGTATAAATATAAATAGTATTTATATGGCACTCTAAATTACATAGGTTTAATTAGAAGAAACTAAAAAGGGGTGATTTTTTTATTTAATCCATGTTTTTAAGTTTTAACTCCCATCTTTTTTCAACTACACTGAAATAAGTCTAAGCACTGGCACCAGGCATTTATTGAGAACACACAATACGCAATAATGATGGAAGGACCTATAAGGATCTACTCAATAGGCAGTAGTCCTAGAGCCTGCAAATCTAAAAGAGATCAAGCTTACATGAGTTTAAAAAGTGGCAAGCACAAAGTTAAAAGGACATAAATAGTATACAATAAAAACTGAGATTTCCTTCTCAATTTGGTCCACATATCACAAAAATACCCTTCCTAAAACAACAACTCTTAGCCTATTCTTTGGTATTCTAGAAATAGTTTAGGTAGATCTTCTACATGAGTAGTATTATTTCAATAGCACAGTTCAAACACTTGATGGTTTTCATTTGTACTGCATTTTATAAAAACATTTTATAACACAAAACAAAGATCTGCATTGCTGCTATCAGCTGTTTTGTATTACATTATATGTATCTGTTACGATATATTTGACCCGATTCCTATCAATGAGATTGGTCCTTTTCCTTCTCTTTCTTATAAATTATGCTGCAATGAAACTGCTGGCACACTGGTATTTAATAGGGGGCTCTTAAGGGAAATAAAATATTTCGGAGCAATGCTGTACAAGAGGTAGGCAAGGTGATACGGACTGAATAAGCAAAATATGACCACTTGTGAAGGACAGAATTGGACTTTTAGTGGAGAATTTAATGCTGTATGTTGGTTGATTTTTAATAATGACACCTGAAATTTACATGAAGTCATAATACAATATTACTTCAGTAAAAATGATGAAAACACTATTTTATAAAAGAAAGTAAGTTATTATTACTGGAACTTTTTTATATACACTGCCACTCTGAAGTGCAGACTGGATATTTCAAGTACAGTGACAAGCCACTGGCCTGTAAGGAGAGGAGAAAGCTGGATCAGATGTACATCTACATCTGCAAGCATTTTGTAATTGCCCTACTCACATTTTTTTCTTAGTAAAACTTTCTTGATGGAAGATATACTTCTTTATCTTTGCTCACTCTTTTTCTTTTGGGTGCAAGCTACTTATCTTGTCATGCAATAGCATTTTGAGTACAATGCCTTTTAAAATTATCCCAGTACTTGTATGAAGTATCCTTCACTGGTACACTAGAGTCCCAGAAGATAAAAATCCTGTTAACAACATTTTTATTGATTTCTTTTTTTAACATTTTTATTGGTTTCTAATGACTATTTCATTCATTTATAAATTCAAAATATAATTTTCCACAACTGATTATTCTATGAAAAAAAAACTGTATGGACTGAAAACTATGATGAGGGCACAACTTCCACTTTAATGAAGATTTTAATGTAGAAAAGTTAGATTGTGGATGTGCACAATAATGAAAAATAAATATATCATAGATGAGATATGAACCAAGTGCTAGCAAATTCTTGGGATGTGGTGAAGAGATAAAAACACAAAAGTTTTTCCTTATTCTAAAAAAATAATCATTTGCAATGCAAAGTTTCACTGGTATAACTGCATATATAAATTAATTATCAGGAATGGTGGCATCATGTCTATAAACTTCAATGTTTATTGGAGCACTATTACAATAGCCAAGTTATAGAAGCAACCTGACTGCCCAGGGATAACTGAATATATTAAGCAGATGTGGTATATATACACAGTAGAATACTACTCGGCTACAAAAAAGTTGAAACCCTGCCATTTGCAACAACACAAATGGAATTGGAAGGGATTATGCTGGAGTGAAATAACACTAGAAGGAAAAGACAATTACTCGATCATTTTGTTCATATGCGTAATATAGAGAAACAATACAAAATTCAGACACTTCCAAAAAAAAAAATAAACCTGTGACATCTGACTCTAAAACTGAGGTCAGCAGTATGGGAGAGGGAGAATGGAGAGGGAAAGGAGGAGGACGCAAAAAGGACTATAGGTGTCTTGGTTGTGGGTGTTGTGTGGTAACATACATCTGAAGAGCGGGATCCAATATTTCTGAATTATATATATTACTGAAAAACAATGTTATTTTAATAAAAAAAATAAAAATGTAAAGAATAATAAATGCAAAATAAAAATGCTAAGCTGAATTAGACAGAAAAAGGAAGACAAATACTAAACAATTTTACTCATGTGGAATATAAAGAAATAAAAAAAAGCCAGAGAACACCAATCCAAAAACAATGCGACTAAACACTGAGGTTCCAGGACCTCCCTGATAGCACAAGGGGTTAAGTCAAAGAACTATAAAGCTATCAGCAGTCACTGCACCAAAAAAAGTTCCATCCCTGGCCAGGGAGCTAACCCACATGGATGCAGCAGCATATCTCTCGTCTGTCTCGTCCCTGCTCCCCTCAGCAGTGCATTTTGGTTGATCTGCTTGTTCAGTTCACCACTCTGTCTCTGGTGAATCCTCTCAACTCCCCACACCTCTGGCCTATACTCCAATTCTTGTATGCCTAAATAAATAAATCTTTAAAAAATACCCAAAAACAGAGGTTCCAGACTGGGAGGTGCAGCTTAGAAAGGAAAGAGGAAGGAGGTACAATGGATTGTGGCAAAAGATCTTGGATGCCTTGGCTGTGAGTGTGGTGTGGTAACATAAAACTTAAGAGGTACAATGTTTTACTTCTGAAGCATATAAAGTTTTGTAAACTATTGAGCACCTTAATTATATATAAATATATATTTAATTTTATGTAACTATACACTTAATTATATGAAAATATAAAGCATCAAAAACAGATATGTTTATATCAATTAAATAATAATTGAGCCAGGTTTAGGATAGGGCTCATCATTTTCTTTCTAGTGGCCTCACCAATGTCACAACTCATTTAATCATTTTCTCCCCAAATCCTATTTCCCTGTTTTGACAGAAGTGCATGATGCAACATTAATTGACTTATAGTTCTTTATCTTCTTAACTATTCTGATGCTTTCTTTTTTTTTTAATTCAATGCATAAATACACTTAAATATATAAAGTTATTTCTGGCACATGTTATGAACGGAAATAGATATATATATATGTTTCATATTATTATTCTATACTTATTTTTGTCAGTTTTAGACTTAGTGATGCCTGTAACCCATTCCAGCATAGTTTGAGATCGGATTCAGGCATTGGTGGTTTTTGAAATGCTCCTCGGATGAAGCTGATGTACAGCTGAGCTTGAGAGCAATTCTTTTGAAGCTTTGGCAGGAACATAAACTGTCATTTGAGTTTGAATTCCAATGCCTGCCATAATAAATGGTGGCAAATATAAGATTTTAAAATATTGTACAACATCTTAATTTAATTTCTGTAATTTAAAAATGACCAATTTTATATGTACCAGCTAGACAAAAAGACATTAATGCAAAATTAACTTAGAATATTATTGTAAAAAGTGAAATATCTACCAAAACGGGAAGAACACCACAACGAGTATTTTTTTTTAAATATAATATATAGAGCAGCAGACAACTCCTGCTGTGCCCACTGCTCCCCTCAGCCATGTACTTTGGTCCATCTACCTGTTCTGTTCCCCACTCTCTCTGGTGAATCCTCTCACCTCCCACGACTCTGGCCTGTACCCCAGCTCTGGTAAGCATAAATAAATAAATAAATCTTTATAAAAAATATATATAATATATGCTGAATTGAGAGAAAAATATTGATGAAGCAAAAGCTTCTATTTTGGGTAGAGGAGAAACCAGTATTTGGAATGATTAAAAAAAAAAAATCTCTACACATGATCAGGCAATCTGGTTTCATCTCTAAACTATATCTAAGGGTACCTTTTTTATAAGATCAACTTAATAACTATGGTCTATTTATAGAAATTATTTAATCACGCACACTCTCATACACATAAATACACAGACACACACACACACAAACAACACTTACAAGTCACCAAAATAACAAAGTTTTGTACATTTTCTTTAACTTTGGAACTTGATTTATCATAAAGAGAATCACGTTATATTTAACCGATGAAAATGCCGTAGGCCTGGTGAAAATTTTTGAATGTAAATTTAGTCCAAATGCTTATGTCATGGATAACTGTATTTATAATTTTCATATCTACCTATTTAATAATTTACAACATGAATATCCTTTCTATTAATTAATGTATACTAAGCACAGGTTGTCTAAACTACTTTGTATTTGATAAACTTTATTTCCTTAAAATATATACATCAATGTGATCCCTCGATTAGGTAAATGAGTTTAACTTTCATATATATCATGAAAGCATTAAGTGTTTCTTAAATTATGTAACAATATCCACTACTAATCAGATAAATTTACAAATATACTGATAGAGTTAAGTAAACTCATTATTTCTTCCTCCTAATTTGTTATGCAATGTTTACAATGTTGTTCTGTGTATGTAATAACTTCTGGAAATCTACAGATTTAGTTTACTTTTCAGGAGCAGTAAAGCATGATATAAACAAGTAGGCTGTTTATTAAGAGGAACATTGGAATAGGAAAAATATTAAAGAAAGAGGAGACACGAGATTTGCCTTAAAGTGAAATGTTAATCAGATACATTAGAATAAATCACGTTCTTCTATTAGAATAAAATTTGCATTACTGAAAGCCAACTGTGTACTTACTGTATGTGATTGTATATACTTACTTCTATGTGACTATATTGCATCTATAACTCTTAAATCATTTTTTATTAAACCACCATTTTTCATTTTTGTAAAATCAATATAACTTATTACAACAAAAATGTTTAACATGAACAAATCAGAATAAAAACTGATTGGATGTATGCAGTGATATAGTTTTAGAAAACATTTGTTTCACATGTGTGTGTTCATGTTTATACAGCAAAATAAAACTATACAATACACATTACTATATTAGATATATAATATATATTGAATAATTTTGAAAGTCATTTCATTATACAACATACAGGGTATATTCATTTATAGAGTGATACACATGTGCATAGAGTGATATAATACAAAGCATAGTGCCACATAAGTCTGATAGTTCCACATTACACCACTCTTACTCTAGCCCAAAGAACGTAATAGTTGTTGAAGCCAGTGGCTGATTTCATTATATTTTGGCCAACATCAGTCTCATTCTTTTCCACTTTATGACTTTTTTTTCATTATTTCTCCTCCTTGTGTCTACTACTTTGCTATGAATTATTTTTTACAATATTCTTTCTAGACCTAAAACTCATGGATCCAAAACAATATATTTTTTAAAATGCTATCAACTATGGGTGTTTTGATGGTGGGAAAACAACGGTGACTACATCTGATAGGAGAAATCTTATAATGTGAAAAAAACAAGGCTGTAAAATAATAACATATCATTAATGAATATAAATAATAAAATAAAATATTATCTAATATGATTTTTTTCTTATTTGTGGTTTTGTATTTTAATTTTAAACATTATTTTCTTCCAAAATGATCATTAAGATGCTCTTCACAATTAGCATAATTTAAATTTCCATGCAATTGTAAGTTGTATTATTCAAGAATAAAGGAAAAGAAGTAATGAAGGAAGAAAAGAACAAGAGGAAGAGGAGGAAAGAGAAACAGAAGGGAACCTGAGGAGACTCAAAACCCACTAAAATGACTTTATTTAAAAGTTAAAAATGCTTCAGGTGTTATAAATATTTCAACTCCAATGTGCATAAACTTAAGAAGGTAATATTGCTTAAAAGTAAGTTCTCAATACTAGTCAAAATTATTATTTTATTTCAATATTAGAATGCCAGGATAGTCCACTAACACATGTTTGACTCAAAATGTTTTAAAAGTTCTTATTTGCACAGAAATGGAGTCGAAAACAACTGTTTTAATATTAGTAAATAGGCAAAAGAAGAAAAATTAAAACAATGAGTAAAATCTACTTTTTACTACAATTGATACAGCTACCAATATAGAAATCAAGATCTCTCTTTCAATTGTTCCAAAATTCTAATGTCTCTTAGCCTGAGACAAAACTGATTAACTTGTGTTTGCCTTCTATCACTCCCCTCCATTTGCCATTGTATAGATTTGACTTTATTCTCATTTGCCTACCTATCAACAGGAAATAAGCTTCCCAGGTACTAACTTCAACACAAATACAAATAAGGTTCCCAGTTTTGCCTTTTTATCAAGTAAGGCAGAGTTCTATGGTCATGGACATATTTGGTGCATCATTCATTTATATGAAGTTTCATTAGAAGAAACATTTGTCTACATATTGTGTACAACAGAGATTAAGAATCACAATAGAGACATTATGACAGTCAAAGCCTGAAATATTCATTATCTGGTTATTTTCAGAAAAAAAAATGCCTACTTTTACATTAGTGTATTTCTCATGCAAAAAATCACAAAGAAACAAATTTAAAAAAATTCCATAGCTAGGCAGTTCCTACACAGTTCAGTGGCTCAAGAAAGCAAAGATGATTCTCGTGGCCTTCTATTCAAGGTTGCAACATATTATTGCTACAACGACAGTTATCACACACATGCAGCACATATACAATGAAAAACAATGTGAAATGCTCAGAAAAGGAGTCAACTTTTCTTATACATTCTAAGAATCTTATTTATATCTCATTCATCTCAGTCCTGATACTAAAGACAGATTTAACAAATTAAACTGGGCATACTGTTGTTTTACAAGAATAATGCTAAATAAGAAGACAGGGCTTAATATTAGGGAGGAAAGTGACAGTTATATGCCACCCTCGTTTTCCAAAGGCAGTGGGGAGAAAGATCATTCACTTAACTTGATTCTCCTCAAACTCCTCAATCAATTTCTCTTCTGAATATAGAACATAAAGGACCAAGGGGAGTGATTCAGAGTCCCAAGTGAAAGCACCTGATCATGGATGAAAAATATGGTTATGTAAACTAGGACTTGGAGAGATATTTAAGACACAACTACATCTTTATCTGTCAAGTTTAAGAGTGAGCCGAGAGAAATTTTTTTTTTCTCCTTGTTTAACTACCTCTGGGAGTTTTTTCAAGTAAGGCTTTTCCCCTGTAAGACCTAAGAGATGTAGAAATTGATCAGGGCAATTGTCAAGTCTATAAAGGTCATACCAGGTGATTTAAACAAATTTTCAATAAGAAAAAACATTTCCTGGAGGATAGCATGAATATGTTAACAGCATAAATATAGAACTTTTTTAGAAGAACACCTTTCAATGACATTATTTCATTTTGCTATCTTATATGTGAGGAATTCCTATGTGAAAAGGGCCTCAAATTGATTGACGGTATTAGTAAGGAACATGCAACTGTGTGTTCTTAGCACTCAGTATATGCTAAAAATGGATACTTTTTCCATGAAAATAAAATTATTTCTCAAGTCTGTATTCCTTTCTCTTTACTAAAGAATCTCCCTCACTTTACAGACAAATCTTCCATAAAGTTGTTTAGAATTTTCCTCATTTCCTCAACCCCCTCTAGTGTTCCAACCTTCTCCAGTCTGACTTCAGTTCATCTTATTTCATCTAGTGAGTTCTTGATGAAGACACCCATACTTCATCTCATCACACCGGAATTTCTCAGTTATCACTTTGTGTCCTAGGTAGCATCAATATCGTTAATATCTCTTTTTTTTAGTGACTTCTATAACACTAATCTTCTCATTTTCTCTTTGCTGGTTTGATTAATTAGTGATGGATATAAACCTTTATAAATTTTCTAAAATTTATTTAATATGCATGTGAAGTGAGTAAATTTTATGGTATACTATTTAATTTAATGGAAACTATTAGAGATTGGCTTCTAAAAACTTGGCTTCTCGTGACTATTTTAGAATTGAGACAAAATCCTTATGATTTATAATCTGAGCTTCATTTATCTTTCTGGCCTCATCATGTATAAATCTCCCCTTATTCCATACATCCTGTTCTCCTTTATTTTCCTCAGGTGTGTGACCTCCTTTTCACTATGAAATGAAACACTATTCTGACTGTCCTTCTTATAGTATTTTCCCCAGCTTCTCTGGTTTGAAATAATGCAACTTATAATGTGTTCTTCTGGCATTAAAAAATCTCCTTTAGAGAACAACAGATCTAGAAATTGTCAAGTGTTTGTATGATTATTTGACTAATTATTTTTTAATTAAGGTGATATTAGAATACCTCCATTAGGTATTGTCACCACAGTGCACCTACCACTGAATCACCCATTGTCCACCAACACACTCTATTGTGCCTGCTTCCCTCTTTGTTCTAACCCCTCTTCATCCTTCCTGGTTGTTTCACTTCTATGGTCAGCTTTCAAATTTCTTTAACATGTCAGATTTCTTCAGCATGTAGATTTCTTCAGCATTAGTTACCTTTCATATTCCCTTCTCAAATCTATACACCAGTTCTTACCAGTGTTTCAAAATGTCTTCTAAATTCTTTAACATGGAACCTTGCTCTTTTCTTAACTGGCCATGCTATTTCATGATTCCAGGGCTAGGGTTGCCTTTTCGTTCTGCATGAAAATCCTTCTATTTGCCAGTTGGCAAACTACTGCTTACAACTTCAACAAACAAAGGTTCAACTCCTCAGTTCTCGGTACATACTTCAACTAGAGTAATTTACCATTAAATGCCTTCCTCCCTCATAAAGTAAGAGGTACAAGTGATAGGGACTGTATTTTCTCATGGTTATATCTCCAGACACTGCAAAGCATCACACACAAAGCAAGCATTTTACCTATTTGTGGAACAAATGAAAAGATTTTTTGACATTTGGACAAGCAATGCATCCACCTAAAGAAGCCTTAAAACAGAACAGTATTGCATTCACCATAATGCCTGATCTTGCCAATATTACCTTAATATTTTATATAACTATTTCCAGATTGAAGATATTCATTAACTGAACAACAGTAGACACATTCCTTATTGGAAAACTGCTGATTTAAGGAAAGTCAGGTAAAAATGCAATACTCGTACTGTGTTGAAAGGTTTTTCTTTGTTCTTCAGATAAGTGGTCAAATGACAAAGCTGACCCTGACAAAGGGTTATGGAGTACACTGTATTATGCTATAAATGCCTATTGCTTTCGATCAATATCCAAGAAGCTCCCTGTTGTGTTTACAAGCTCAGCATACTAAAGTAGACATAAATAAATCATCTATTTTATACTAACAATGACCTACAGAGAAGCAACTTAACATACTCAGAGAAACTTCCATTTTTTTAGTATAAAAATAATGAATGCATACAACTTCTGTAAACAGAAGAAGGCAAACAAACATTGGACTACTTGTGATAGGAGTAGTAGATAGTGGAGAGGTATTCAGGTTAAATCTATGGTCCTGCCAACATTCCATTTCTAATCTTTCGCTCTCATTTTAGAGGAGATTGAAATTCTTTGTATTTGAGTTGATATAAAGGAGTATGAGAGTGAAGAAAATGTTACCCTTTGAAGCTGGACTATATTTGTAAATCTACAGGTGAAAAATAACTCTAGACCTTGCAAAATTCAAAAGAAATGATGACTTATTTTTCCTAACATCAGGACAAGTATCTTTAAAAAAAATCATAAAATTATGTACACTTATATTAAACAGAAAATGTGTAGAAAAGGTTATGCAAAGCCGTATCTGATGCATGTAGAATGATTTTGGTTGTTCATAATTTAATTTATAAAATGTTCAATTACTATTAAATACGCTTGAACTTACTTTGACACAAACTTTTAGAATGATAACTTTTAGAATGACTTTTTAGAACCCTCAGCTATTTCAGTATCATAAAATTATAAAAAAATTATGAAAATACTTTGTTTCAAGGTGTGAGTGTTTTACAATATAAGGTAAACTTCAGAAAGAAATATAAAATTAAATAAGCCGCTTAGGAGAATTAGCTATGAAGGTTTATTTGTCATATGTGTTTATGGTTAGTGTTTGTTCCCAAGATCATCTTTATGAAATCCCTTATTCCTTTCTTTGACATCTGAAAGAAAATATCGTCATTCTTATGTCTTTTTAAAACCAATCTGTCGACACTGGTATCAAACAACTTTGAACTGATGTTGAATTGTGTAACAAGTGACAATATCAACTCCCAAGACAGCCAAATGCTTGCTTCATGAATGCATTTTGACAGGTCAGACACCAACCTGATACTTACAAATGTGCAACAGCAATATGTGAGCATCACAAATAGTATTAGAAAAAGCTTCTACTTCTTTGGAACACGTATTTATAGTCTCCGGAAAAAAAATGATATCTATTAATTATCAGTCCTTTGTCTTGTCTTCATTGCGATTCAGTGCAAGTGCATAGTTTTTCAATAGGAAAATGTTTGCCACCTGCTTGTGGATAAAAACTCTGGTCGGTCGGTACTGCTGTTTGTAAATGACTCCCAAAGGCAACAAGACATCATTTTCCCAGGTGGGCTACTCATTTACTTTCTGTTTTCTTTCTCCCACTATTCATCTATGGTGACAAGTGTCAATTATGGACAGGAGATTTATAGGACAGGAAAGATAAAGCCCAATTTACAAATCATTTCCTGTGCAAGCAGACAGGTGCAATGACAGAGCCAGCTTGCTGTAATTGAATTTCTTGCTGCTATCTACTCAGTCACAAGAAGATGTCAACCTCAAGGATGTTAGCTGTGGAAAAAGTCTTAATACAGTATGATTTTGAATGTGAAGATGACAATATAGGCAGGGTTTTAACTCTGGACAAGCAGAATAGTAGATTTTTTTCCTGTAATAATGAAAAATTTTGTTACTACTTAAATGGGCAGTATCCTGAAGGGACAATGTGTTAAGGTACCTTGCTATTAGATCCAGTGAAATCTGTGGTTAGGAAAATCTCATTCTGATGCATAAAAACCTGATTTACATGTAACTATGATAAAAAAATTGAAAAATATCATGTGTTGGAGCAATGTGCACTTTTTTTTTAAATATTTATTTTTATTTATACATACAAGAGCTGGGGTATAGGCCAGAGTCCAGGGCGGTGAGAGGATTCACCAGAGACAGAGCAGGGAGCAGAACAGGCAGATAGACTGAAACACACTGCTGAGGGGAGCCGTGGGCAAGGCAGGAAACGTCTGCCTCGCCATGTGGGTCCCCTCCCTGGCTGGAGGCAGGGATCGAACTCGTGCTGCAGTGGCTGCGGTTTGCTTCATAATGCGTTGCTTAACCCACTGCGCCACCAGGGAGGCCCACATTGTGCACTTTTTGATGGGTAACTAGTTTGAGTCATCAAACTAACTACTGGTATTATGTAGACTATTTCCCAACACATATGGGTTTTAAAAAATAAAATTATGTTACAAGTTTGCAGTTAAATGTTCCTTTCAAAGAATATGTAAACATGACATGTGTCATCATAGGAAACAATTCACTGCTATATTAATTGCATTTCACCATCTTTCAATAACATAAAACCTAATCATTTCACAAGCTTCGTTTTAATCTATGTCTTTTCAGTGTACATATTAATAGTACACTGAAAATTCACATATGGCACCATTAGATGCCCACAGAAAGCAAGCAGAAAACAATCAGTATCTTTGTTTTGTTTGTACATGTTTTATTGATTCATCTGAAATATATGACACATATTTAAAATAAGATTGACTTCCTTAATAGTCATCTCGTATAAAATTTAAAATGTCTGAATAAATTCTTCCCTGAAAATTATCTTCCAAATCCTACAAAATATGATTGCCCATTGAAGTTGAAGAGAGACAGGGAGAAAGGGAGAGGAAGAGAGGAGATAGATGGAGGAAAGGAGATAGAGATAACATTGGCCAAAATTGGTTAAGAAGAGTTTTTTTTTTAATATCTCATTAATTTGAAAAATAGAAAGATACATCTAATAACTACTTTTTTCTAATAGGTAAGTTAATTCCATTTTGATTTGTAATTAACTACATATAATGATACAGTGAACAATTTTCCCCTCCCACACTGTGAGGAGGGGTAATTTTAATTTTAATCATCTTTTCACTATGGACTGGATTTCCTGGAAATTCTTCTTGTCATCAAAGGTCATAATTGTGTTCTATGTTTTCTTCAAAACTGTCTAGCTATAATTTTCTTTTCATTATTGTTTTTATTTTATGAAATGTTTATTATATTCAGCACAATATTTTATTTTTTTAAAGATTTATTTATTTATGCATACAAGCACTGGGATACAGGCCAGAGGTGTGGGGGGGTGAGAGGATTCACCACAGAGAGCAGAGAGCAGAACAGGCAGACTGACTGAAATACACTGCTGAGGGGAGCAGTGGGTGAGGCAGGAGAGGTCTGCCTCGCCATGTGGGTCCCCTCCCTGGCTGGCAGCAGGGATCAAACCGTGCTGCAGTGGCTGCGGTTTGCTTCGTAGTGCGTTGCTTAACCCACTGCGCCACCAGGGAGGCCCATATTCAGCACAATAAATTGCTTTATATTAGTATACATTTAATTATGTTATCTCTGCCATACATTATATTTCTATTTCTATTTGAGATATTTGTTATTTTATTAGGTTTCATACCTGTCTTTGCTGATAGCCTATTTTATTAAATCCATAGCTTTATAATACACCTCCACACCTTTTTCTTAAAAATTGTTTTCTCTGTTTCTAGCCATTTCCCCTTTTACATTCAGTGTAGGAATTTGATGATTTCATTAAATTCTATATAAGCACACACTATTGGAAATTTGGTCTTAACCATATTGAATATATAAATTATTTTATGACTCTTGATATAGTTATGGCATAAAGACTTTCAAGCAATAAAAACATTTTCCATACTTTATCATCTTCATATTTCATTTGAAAATATTTTGCAATTTTCTAATAAATTCTTGCATAACACAATAGACTCTGTCTCTTTGTTTTCACAGCTGTAAACTGAATTTTTTAAATTAGATTTTGTATTGGTTACCATTCACTTTCCAACAAATGTGTGATGCATGTATCATTATTTAATATAATTCTCAAAACAGTACTTAAAGATAGCGTTTTCATTATTTTACAGGTAGAAAATGTGTTTAATTGAAGTAATTTTTCCAAACTATGAATTGACAACTACAATGGATTCTAGATGGACTAAATCTAAGTATTTTTTCCTTTATGAAGAAAATGAGGTTTAATTACTTGCAGGTTATTGCATATGAATATTAAGTAAAGTGTCTTTGTAAACCAAAGCTGTCTTCATTCAATATGGCTATAAAGACTTCAAACCCCATTTTATAGGATTAAGTGTTAGTGCTGTCTCTTCTCAAAAATCTGTTTTTCTTTGATGTGTAAATAATTGGTTTAAATCCACTATTCCAGAGGTGACTGCTATTCTCTACAGCTATTCTAAACCAAAGAAGGATTTTGAGAAATGGAAGGTTCTTTATAAGTGCAAGTTGCCACTGGTTATTAAAATAAAAGCTTTCTTATATACAACCTTGTCAGCAATAGCACTTAGTGACCTACAGGGCAGCTATTTACTAAAAACAGGATCTCAGTAATTGGGACCTCTATATACTGTATTTCCAAGTTTGTACCAAAACATACTAGAAAAGCATGAGCTAAATGCTTTATAAGTCACAAGTTTCTACTTCAGCATGTCTCTGCCAAAATCACCTGATTGCGTTCACTTCCTTTATGCTATTTTATATGTAATTCTCCACTGATTAGAGTTAGACTTATCCTTAATTTGGGTGGGAACAAAAATTATTCCTCACCTTAAATGAACTTTAGCTTAGACATGGGTCATTTCGGAGATTCTCTTCCCGGGAAACATTTGTTACACAGAGGAGGTACTTCTATGACTTATGTCTCCTCTGTTTTTCAAACAACTGTGATATTTATGTTGGCCTCAACCTAATCCAGGGGGAATATTTATTAATGTATTACAGGGTATGTTGTATGAGAATCCAAATTAACATTTAGTCAGCACAGGTTTTAATTAAGGCTCATGTTAGGGTAGTCACACATCTCATTCAATCCTGAAATAAACCAGTATGTTAACTGTTTATTAATTTGTAGTCTTTGTAGACATAATTATATATACAAGCCCAGAAAGGCAAAGAAACTTGTCCATAAATATAAGCATAAGCTGGTTAAACTAAATTTTAAGAAAGATATGCAGGCTACAAAGTTAGCATATAACATGATACTATTCCCTGAGTTTCTTGGTTTATGTAACTGTCACCAGAGAATTTCTAGACTTGAATTCCAGTGACTGCATTTCTTGATGTATATAACTCAAGAAACCCATCCCCAACTTCATCAGCCTATACAATATAGACATGAAATATAAGAATCAAAATGGTGCTTGGTGAACTTTTATCTAATTCCCATAGAGAGGGGCTTTGTCTCATAAAGGTCACATATCCAGCAAAGAAGACATTAGCAAGAACACAGCCAATAAATGAAGTATCTTTTCCAAGTCATTCTTTTCAATTTTATAACTAAAGACACTGACAGTCTAAGAAGAAAAGTGACTTGTCAGAAATAAACAGGAACTTAGTAAGACAAGTAATTATACTCAGCTTTTTTTGTATTATGAGTAAGGGTTTACCAGTGTTTTCATTGCTGAGTGAGCAGCCTAAGACAAATAATAAATTTCTGATGCAAGTATTCAAACTATAAAGAATAGAAATAAGAAAATTCTCACTTATAATCTTTTTGTTACAGAGCTTAAAAATGTTTATTATTGGACCCATAGTATGAAGCACTTTTGAAAAATTCTTAGTGAGTAAATTGACCAAGACAGAGTACCTAGTCAATTATTCATAGTGTACTATTTTATGACCTTTAAAATACAGCATGTATTTATAAATTTTATGAATTTAAAAGTTAGCTTAATGTAGATTAAGTCTTATAGCTCTGAAAGTCAACAGCTAATTTATTTTCCTTGATTATTCTTTAAGAATAATCTCCTAGAGAGAATGAAAAATGGGACATTCATTGTGTAAAATATAATGAAGCTATCCTATAAAATTAAAGGTAGAA
Source organism: Galemys pyrenaicus (assembly GCA_019455555.1). Lineage (NCBI taxonomy): Eukaryota > Metazoa > Chordata > Mammalia > Eulipotyphla > Talpidae > Galemys > Galemys pyrenaicus. Next base: position 12,082,993 of record JAGFMF010011446.1, on the reverse strand, counting down.
ATTCCATGTGATCTAGTCATCTTGTTTCTAAAAATTATAAAAAAAACAGTAAATCAAATGATAAACTGTATCCCATGTTTATTGCAGCATATTTTAATAGCCAAAATCTAGAAAAAAATGTGTGTCCATGGATAGAAATGGGAATAAAGATAAGGTGACATACATAAACAATGGAATACTATTCACTTCTAAATAAGATTAAATTTTGTCATTTGCAATAACAAGGATGGACAAAGAGGATAGGGAACACAGTGCAATTAGCCAGACAACAAAAGAGAAACACAATATGCTTTCATTTATACCTGATATATAGAGAAAACAAACAAATGGGTGAACTAAATAAAACAAGACTTAACTTTTAGAAAATTTACCTAGAAAATAAATATTTTAGAACCAAATAAATTAAGGATGATAACTATATTTACGTGACAAAAATTACAAACATAAAATCCTAGTTCTATAGTAGGTAAAACAATTTCATGTTAGTCAACAAAATAACAGTGAAGGATAAGATTAAAATGTCAAAAAGGTTTCTGTTTCTACACGGAATTTTCTTAAAATTTTAGCATTTTAAAATACTATCAGGAGGATGAATTTCACAATACAGAGTATCAAAACAATTGTAAAAGTTTAGTGGGAATAGAAAGACTTTTAAAATGTGTACAAATATATTCTTGATAATTAAAAACTTAATATGAAATCTAAGTTATTTGAAAAGAGACCATAAGCCACTAAATAAAAGACATTCCAAAATCTAAACCTCTCTGTAAACAGGGTAGAGAGGAAGTTATTGATGGCTGCAAGTTTAGGTCTAGTGTACAGATCACCCTGAGTTAAGAAAACTCACATTTCTTTTTCGAGACAGAATGAAAAAAAAATGGATATATGAAAGTATGAATAAACATAGTATGTACCTGGCATTTTAAAATTATATAAAATAGACTTTTATTGGACATTTTTAATTTTGCATTTTTTCAGTATTAGATGACTTAAGTTTTGTAAAAATTGGAGGTGAAGTAATTTTTTAAAGTATGAAAAGCAAGGTAAAGGATCATTTTTAAAAAATTCTATAAATGTCCAAAAAAACTCCACTTATCTTTTAAAGTCACCTTTTTTTCCATCAATTGTTCCTCCTGATTTTCTTTGAATTGTTGAGCATTATCAGTGGGAACCTTCCTACTATTACCTAACAGCCACTTAACATGCTTCTCACATGCTGCAAGATATAAATGTCTGAGAAATGAATAGGAGAGAGATGATTTTGCATCTGTTGTAAAGACAGCCTTCACTGCACACAAAGGAAGAGAATATTGGAATATTTTCTGATAAAATCATTGGGTACACTAAAGGATTAATAAGCATTCTAGGATGGAAGTGTCCCTATGCATGAATCCTGGATTTTGGATACTTGCTCAAATTAGGTATTGTGAAAGATAATATAGGAGTGCATGAGGGTTTGTGATTTATTCTTGGTTCTAGAATGAAGGCAGGAATGCAGTTTCTGTTGTATTTCTTACTTTTACAAGGTGAACTAATGAATCTGTATAGAACAAATTTCTAGAGCTGCCAACGCTTGCTTACTTTATGCTATCTGTACCAGCCTCCCAAACTAAACTACTTTATTCTATATGCTCTAGGGAATATAAAATGATGGATTATACCTTATGTCCATGACTTAAAAGAGGAAATAAACAGGTTAAAATAATAAGTTGTAAGTGTGAAAAACAAGGTGTAGACCTCAAAGAATTCAGTGGATTTGGTGGATTCTTTAAAACCTTGTCAGATTATGTCAGGCCTTTGCTCAAATTATCCCAGGTCTTTACCTTAGTAAAAAAGCCAAGTCTTTAGATAAGTTGCCTATTCTCTACCATGCTTTTTTAGCATAACCCACTAGGTAAGCTCCTGCTTTGTGGTTTCACACATAGTATTCCTTCTGCCTGGAACAGTCTTCCATTGGACATACACATGATTTGCTTCCTCTCCTCATCCATGCTATTCAAATTACTCTCTTACTATTATTTGAGCTGTAGATCTGACTGTTACTCCACATTTCTGCTCTTTATTCCTGTTTATTACCTTCCAGAACACCACAGTTCAATTTATTTAAAATAAACTCAATTTATTTAAAATAAATTCTTAAAAGTCACCTGGTGGCCTAGGGGTTAAGTCTCAGTGCCATCACATTAAGGCCTGAGTTCCATCTTGGGCCAGGGAGCTAACGCACATTGGCACAGCAGACCTCTCCTGTCTTGCTCCTAAAAGCAGTGTATTCAGTAAATTCACCTGTTTTGCCCCCCATTCTGTCTCTGGTGAATCTTCTCACCCCCTACATCACTGGCCTAAATCCCAGTTCTATGCCAAAAATAAATAAAATAAAACATTCTCAAAATTTATATAAAAATAAATTGTAGTTACAATGAAGACTGTGATTGTGTGCCTGTATATTTTCATTTTATTTATACAGATATACTACTTCCTAATATAAAATAAATATGCATAGAATCAATGAACAACTGAAATAAATTCATGGAAGTATGGACAGGACATTACATGATTTGGGGGAAAGATTAGATTAAGCGGAGAAAATAGTATATCATACAAGGAAAAGGTAGTGAAAAGAAAAATAATTGTGCAAACCAAAGTTCAAGTAATATAATATGAGGTTGACTTAGTTCTGCTACATAGAAATTTAGGGGATTATAGCTCCCCCCAAATCCCATGATACTTTGTGTTGGTTACAAATCACTTTTATAAATAATCTTTCATTCTGTGATTTCTCTATAACCACTACCAGCCACAAGGGCAATCACAACTTAAATGTTCACAAAAGAGAGGAATACTTCACTGGTAACTAAAAATAGGCTCAGACGAAAACCATACATACAGTTAAGCAATTAGTGACCAATAACTAGTGATTCTGAAAGTGGTTTTATTGTAATTCTTCACAAATTTTAATGCTAATTTAGATTTATTAGACATATTTAGGTTACTGTGAAAAATAACAGACTCCAAACTGCCAAACAAATGAAAACCAGAGTCACTAGTTACTCTATTACATATGGGAAAAGATACTAAGAACTAAGCAATTTTTTTTTCCTGTAGTAAATACCTATTTTTGTAAGCTTACAGAAAGTCAAAAACAAACTTTTGAACACATGTATCCTGACTATTCACACCAATGAAATGACATTTTATACAGTCACCATTACTCTCATTATAGATATTCAGTTAATGCCTTTCTCCTGAAGATAAGTCAATCTGGAATAATGAGTATCACAATAAAATATCAGAATAAAGCTTATTTTGGTTAAACATTTAGAAATATTTGTCAATATTTTACATTAAAAAAGTTATACGCTCACTATTGATATGAAGAAACAAAATGGAGCGATCTGACCCTGGGTGAGTAACAATGGAGTCAGGCAGTTCCTGTAAGCAGGGATACCATGGGCAGGCCCCTGTAAGCTCAGGTATGACCAGGCAGTTCACTCCCTGGATAGAACTAAGCAAAACTAACATAACACCCCACACTGTGGTAATATACCCGTCCCCCTATATGTGGACATGAAACAGGACTTATGAACTTAAAATCATAAAACCAGAAGAATTAGAGTAAACAAAGACTTAAAAAGCCGGGTGGTATTTCATGTAATCTATGTTACACTAAAATGAATGGAATCTTTTTTATGTGAAACTAATTCCAATATTTAACAAAACTGAATGTTAATAAGTTACTTTATCTTTCCCCAATTTCTAAATTAAACTCTATATGCAATTCAGGTCAATTTATTTATTAAAAATATCTATAAAAATATAGGACATCTATAGCTAAATTTTCAAAAACATAAGATAATCAGCCTTCAGTTTATTTCTACTAAACTAAGAAATGACTGAATTCTATGACCTAGAGTAGGGATATAAGATTTGATTGATCAGATGACAGAAAGCAATTCCCTCTTGAAAGATTAATAATCTTTCAGTGAAGATAAGCTAAATACTGCAATTTAGCTATCTTAGTAGAAATCCCTAATAATTTAATAGAGAATATAGTGAATGCTCAGAATTTTTCATTTTTCAATTTAATCTTAATGAAATGCTACTGTTTAAAAAATAAAACACCAACATTAGAGAAATACTTATTACATTTGAACACAGGATTTAAACTAAATGCTAACAAAAATGAAATGTAAATATAAAATATCAAACTTAATTGCATTTCTTCACAAAGAAAATAAAGATTATCATCACCGTATCAAGAAAATATTAGTCTCTGTATTTTTGTGTTATAAAGTCAGTCAGTGTAAAAGTATGTGGCACCAAAAAAAAAAAAAAGAAAGAATTCATAATGATAAATGTAAACACAAAATTCTAGCTGACAAGACATGGTCTATGACAATACTAAAGAGATATATACACCTTTAAAATATACACATTAAAAGGTGTATAATAATAATCTGCTCTTTAAATCTATCAGCTAATGAACTGAGTTTTTCTACCTCTAGTAACAGATTTTGTGTAATGTCTTCTTGTTATAATTTCAGCTTTCTCTGGATTAAATTACTCCCACGATATCGGAGCAATAGGTATTATGGAATGAGGGATTTTTAACCTCATCCTATTTTTCTTTCTTAAAATAAAGTAATAAAAGTTTCTTAGGAGCAGAGCCTCTTCAATGAAAGCTGAAAACTAATTTTTAAATTTTACACTGTATATACTTTAGAAATCAAATTTATTTGTACTCCCTTTAGGCTGATTAATACAAATTAGATTCATGGCATTCAGCTCAGGTAACCAGCAGACAGTGAGAAAATAGGAACTATTATGTTAAAATACATATATGCTTATGCTACATATTAATTTAGACAAAATCCTTACAAATGTGTTCCTGATCCCCTGGCAACTGTGTGATCATGCTAGGAAGATTTACTAATAACAAAAGTATCTTCTGTAGTTACCTGAATATAGTTAAAGCAGTAAACAATTTCCATTTAGTTCTCAGATATCGGTATTTTTTACACTGAATATGAATGTGCACATCTTTGTCCAGATGCCATCACTACTAGAATAAAGAGAGAAATTAGCCTGAATTCTCCCATTTGTAGTATTCTTGGTTAAGGGTGGGAGAGCAGAGAGTATCAGACTGACAGTCCTGAAGTCACAGAAACCCAACACTGAGCAAACAGAAAGCATATTCTTTGCATCTCATAAAATACTGTTTTTAATCTTTAAGACTTAATCACTACTGAGTTATTTGCTACATAACTCAAACTCTGACTAGCGTCTAACCATCACCCTTTCCTTTTGCTCCTGATACCAGAACCCTTTCGCTGTCCCTCACTGAGCTGAGAATACAGGCTCTTGAATACCTACTCTGTCTACCATCTAACAGATTTCAGTACACAAAAGGAAAAATATTTTATTTTTGCTGACATTATTAGTAGAATTAGCACCCTTTGAATCTGATAATAGTTAACACTTCATAGTTGAATACTTAATATGTAAATTTAAAAACCCACATTTTTAAATTGACAGTTTGTATTAATAATTCAAATATCATTTAATAACTAAATTCCAAAGTTCTCTGTTTCTTGGGAGAGGACATATAGAAAAGCCTTAATTTATGATTCTTTATGATACATTGGCTAGTTTAAAGGGTTCTATTTAGGGTAAGGAAGTAAAATAAGGAGGTCAAAGGTATAAACTTGCAGTTATAAAATGAGTAATAATGAGTGTAATCTATAACATGGTGACTACAGTTAATAATACTGTATTGCATTTTTAAAACTGCTTCGAGTACAGGTTTTAAAAGACCTTATCACAAGAAAAAATACGTAATTTTGTATGGGTACAGATGTTAACTAGACTTTTTGTGATGAGCATTTTACAATATATAGAAATATCAAAACATTATATTGTACACCTGAAACTAATATAATGCTCTATGTCAATTCTATATGTATATATATGAATTCTATATTATATCCTTTCAAAATATGAAATGCTAATATTAAGAAATAATTGCACTAATTAAACTTCTAAAATTCTCCCAGACATATTTGTTCCAGTATTCACCACAATAATACTTCAATTAAAAAAAATAAGATTAAAAATAGCAGTTTATATAGAAATTATCACTACTATTTAAATAATGCAAAAAATCCCTGGTGCTTAGTAAGGCTAATAAGTGATACCTTTATTATATATGCCATAAAACAAAATTTATTTTTAAATTTCAAATATTTTGGTCCTATATGAGTTACATAGTTAATGTAAGTATATAAGAAAATTAATGATTACCTACTAAAACATTTACAGAACATTTTATCATATCTTATTTTTGAAATCAACGTTAAGAAGAGCTAAATAAATGGTTCACCTAGAAACAAGCCGTTAATGTATAAAATAAACTTTGAAAATTAGTGAACATAGGTAGCTGCACAACTAAATGAACAAAGAAGAAAAACGTTCTGTTAACTTCATTATGACAGAAGATAGAATTTTTTGGTTTTTACTTCTGTAAAGGCAAACAAAAATAGTGACATCAGGGTCATGGAAAATAAATTTTTAAGAGGTGAATTTTAATGATATTAATCACTTTATATTTGGTTCACAACTTTTAATTCCTTGAGAACTTTATTGCTCTATCAGGCATTTAAAATGTGCATTTAAAAAGATGGGAAAAATGATTTTTGAAGTGTTCAATTAAGATGAATTACAATTAAGTTACACTGTCATAGTACGAGTTTTGGAATATATCACTTAGACTTTGACATGAGACAGTTCATATAAATTGTAGTTATGTCCTCAGTGGATAAAGTTGTATCTTCCCCACCCCAAGTAATTCAGTTTTGTTGTGAAAAACATTGAAAGCCGAATGAAAATCAGTAATGGAAAACTATTCTCAAAATAAATATCATAAAATTTTTGAAACCATGTTTTAATAGTCTCATAAAAGGTAAAAAGCAAAACAGAACTCACAACTTACCTTGTTAAATACAATGTACACTGAAATAACCCCCACTTTGTGGAAAAATTTAATGATAAGCACTAAATCTTTGATTGGATACATGTGTCTTGAGTCTATAGATGCTAACCATTTTAAAAGGTATATATACCAGAGAAATAGGAAGGGATATTCACTATAGTGGAGAATTGAAAATTAAGTTAAATGAATAGTATTAAAAAACGACTGAAAGGAATATTTTCAAGATACATGTCATCCCATGAGAAAATTATACCATGTGTGGGACTGAAGAAAAAGTAACAAAATCAAATATATTCTATTAGTAAAAGTTTGGGGGAATTATTAACAGTTGATGACATTTTCTTTCTTGTATGTACTGTATATACCTCACTTCCTATCTTCTATAACAAACACACACTGTTACAGATGGCACAAACAGTACAGAGATTCAACCACAGCTTTTCTTCCCATGTAAGGAGATAACTTGTAATGGTCCTAGATGAGAAGCAGACTGCAGAAGGTGGTCTTTTGTCTGGGAAGGAGGGGGATCAGGCAAGTGTGCAATATCAAAACTATTTGTCAATCAAACAGAGATGGCGGTAAATACATTAAATGATGAGTTTAGCAATGACATGTCTCTTCAGCCTTTCTATTTCTCTTCACCTTTCATCTATGTTTTTCATTTTATACTCTCACTCCTTTCATCTCTCTTCAACTCTTCTACTTATGCTTACAGTCTATACTTTTATTTCTCCATTATTTTTCTATTTCATCAATCTCTTTCATCCCTTTCATCTAATTATCCTGTTCTCTGGTTTCTACAAGATATTAGTTGCATTTAACAACTGCTGTCTCAACATGCATGTTACAAGTTACTTACAATGTTTTGGAAAATAGTCATGTTGAAGTAATCTTTTTGTGCTCACATTTTCCCCCTGAGGCTAAACAACTACACCCCATACAAAATACTTCTTTTCTTTCATGAGCATATCTAAAGCTATTTTTATTTTTAAAACTACACTATATAAATATTACATAAAAATACAATATATTAAAGTAAAGTACATCAAACAGTAAATGTTGAGGTGCTTCAGTTTGGTTAAATTGCTTTTTATAAAGTTAAGTAGTATTGGAAAATCTTTTCATACACCAATCACCACTATTCTTTTATATTGTCTAGTATAAATTATTATGGCACAATAATCATGCAAATAACTACTATTGTGATAACAATTTTAAAGATAATGAATTTTAGTCTTGGATGAGCATTTAACAAGGTAAGATAAGGACCTCTGACTGCAAATGTGTGGAGGTATCTATACAGACTGGACTCAATCCCCTGCTTCATAATTATTATCTATATAATTCATCTACTGAACATTTATAGAGATCTTAGTTCAGTCAACAGACTATCAGTTCTACCATTTGTAAATGACCTAAATCTAAAGCCAAAGTTAATAATAACAGTCTAAAAGGCATATTAGTGGACATTATTTTGAAGTATACAATGGGTATCATGGGAAAATAAAAAAACATTCACTCAAAAAACAGATTTCATAAAAAGTAAGTTATATTAACAAAATTGTAATGATACTGATAGTTTTGGTTATCAAATAAATGCTGTATGTATAAACCTGACAGTTAACATAAATATTGAGAAGATTTTCTAAATAAAATACATCAGTCAACAAGAACATATATATATTTTCAAAATATAAAAAAATGAAAACTAATTTATTTCCTTCAGTTAAGGTACTGCTACTTTATAGAAACTGGGATAATTTTCAAAGCTATCTGCCATATTTCATAGCTATACTCCAAATTGCAGAATAATAAACATAATCAGGAATGTTCAGCAGTTGTGTGGTTCACCTCTATTATATAAAATATCGATTAAGTACTTATATACTAGTTGTTAGAAATGACTAGGTAAAACTAGGGCATAAATATTTACTATGTCACAATTTTGGATTAGACTTTACAAGACAAACTTTATTTTCATTAACTTTCTGTTTGTTACTGTGTCTATATATTATATAAATTAATGGTGTTCATTTCAAGATTCATTTTGTATATTGTATCACTTCTAATGTATAAATGATACAGCTATAAAAACACAAAATAAAAACATTTAGAAGTAGGATGGAAAATAATAATTAGCTTTGACGAGAGGAAACTAAACTACAACCCTAAGATGGAATGAAGTAATTTCATATTGCTTGTTTAGTAACACTACCTGCTGTGTTTACTAAGGTCATTTCTCCCTAGTTCCTCTTTACCAAACAAATAATTACAAGCTGGACACTTTAGATTTCCTGTCTTTTTCCTCTTTCTTCCTATCCTATTACACAATTAAGTTTAAGGGCGGATGCTTTTCATGGCCTCATCCTTTATAGTTTAAGTTGTATGTTTGCCTGGGTATGTATAAAACAGTCTTGTAGAACCCCCAAAACCTTCTGGCTTTGAAATTCATTACAGGAATTTTAAAGAAGATTTACTATTTTAATTAGGTTTTAAATAAGTCACTATGAAAATGAATTTACATTTTTCCATACGTGATAAGTGGAAGCAAGCTTTAGGAATATACAGTATAAACTACAATAAGCTGGTCTAAAAGCAACTTGTTCAAAGAGAAAAAGTATTAATTTAGGAAACACGTTTATATAGGACCCAGTTCTGTGCTAGAGTTTGTATTTTCATATATGATTGACAAGCCATGACTCTCAGACACATTTTTTTAGGTTATCTTATTTTAACATTAGTAGTGATGAATCCAACTACAAACCATTAAACATAAGGTATTATGATGATTTAACCTTTTATAAAAACATTAATCACTTTATTAGCAAGGGCTTTATGAAGATATCTATAAAAGTTTTTACCTCCCAATTCCTATATTTCTAAAATTACACCATCATTTGGGGTTTACCCCAAAAAGCAAAGAAAGCTCAACATCAGACAAATCTATGCAAATACCAATAATGAAATAAAAGTGGGGGTAATCATTATAGATACTGATACATCATTTGTTAAAACTAATCATTCTTGAATGTTTAAATGCTGTTGATGAAATATCAGTGTCTACTGGGTGGAGGAGGTGAAGGAAGGGAACCAAAGCATGCCCAGTGCATGAAGATGGACTATATGCCTATGGTGCTTTGGTGATGGATGTTGCATGGGAACATATATCTGAAGAGGTGAGAACAAATACTTCTGAATCATATGAGGTATAAACCAATGGCAGCTCAACAAAATTCATACAATTAAAACATTTACTCTAAAGCAGTGCTTCTACATGGTCACAGAATTATATCCTATAAGTTTAAATGTGTAAATGTTAATTACTTAGGGAAATAAATTTCAGTAGAATTAAATCATAGTAAACTTGTGTCTTCCTTCCAAATAACCCTACCCACCCTTCAGCTGTTATAAAAGCAGGAAACCTTGACCCTGTCTAGCACCTATAATATGTTAAAACAGTTCCTGCTGCCATTGCAGCTGGCTTAAGAACCCCTTGGAGAGTCATTAGCTATAGAAAAAGATGAAATAACTTATCTAATGAGTTTGCAATATGAGATGGAACTCTTCATCTTCTTCAAATCATCACCCAATAATCACAGTTCCCATCCTCCTCTCTATCCCTTGTTCAAAATCATTTTCTGTATCTGGAATGCTCTACCATTTCTTTTTGATCATAATATTACACTGCATGAAGCTTGAAGAGCTAATCCAATTATGGCATTATCCTTCTCAGAAGAAAAATGTTGTACTTGTAACACATACTGCACTCCTATCTGTTAACATTCTCTCATGCACGCTAATTCATGGATTTCTTAAATGAAATAATCTATATATCAAAACACTAAACATAGTGCTTGGTATATAATATGGCTCTTAAAAGTGTTAGTTTCTTTCTCTTGCTTTTATTTTGCCCACAAATTCTAGCACAGTTTTCAGTGCATGGCAGAATAAATTGGCCTGCGTGTCTCCATAGCTTGCCACTATGCTGCCATCTGCTTGGTGAGAAAGTGAAAGATATGCGCAGAAAGAAGCTACTCAGGATCAGGCATTTTGCATCCAATGAGTTCACTGGATCATAGAAACTAAGTGCAGGTTTGTGGACTAGTGATATGCCTTCATGTGGTTTATGCTAAAATGAGAAAAAAGACAGTGTTACATATTGATAAAGTAGTATACTATAAATAAAGTTAAAAGTATGTATGGTCAGATTTCATATACATAACATATATTAAATATAAAATATAAATATATTCAGGGAAGAGTCAAAAGGATTTCTGAGGTTACACATATTATCAATAAAGTATTATAAAATCTTTATTTAGTGACCAATAATTGATAATTATAGAATCAAGAAGAAAACAGTATCTATAAAGCAATGAATTTGTTCATGTTCTTTTTTTTTTCAATTTCTTTGATAAAGTAAATATTCAATTCTGACCATTACTCTTACCAGTACACATTTATTAGATATTTAGACAGTGAATTTTGTACAAAATAGGGCAAAATGTGCAATAAGAAAGTTTGGTAGATAGTCGAAGATATGATATACTGGAGAAATCTGTACATTGTATTGTGTGCTAGTATAATGGGTTACTAATTTAAGAAAGAGAAATTACTGATCCTTCTCATTGATTAATTAACTTCCTTGTGAGAATGTAGGAAATTTATCCAAAATTTTATTTTCATGCCTGGTTTTATTTTACTCAGAAATGCTTTAATAAATGTCAGATTTTAATATTAAGAAACTTTAGCACGTTGGAACACTGCAGATTTAACAAAAGCTTAGCAAGGCTAAGCTTGCTATAAGTAAAATTTGAATAAAGATTCAGTATATTATTTCTTTTATTCCAAAAGAGAATTTAAAATTAACATTATGTTACAGTGATAGGCAAAGTGATTAGCAACTGAATGTGCTTGGCTATTTTAAAGGAATACAATCATTAGCATGAAATGATTTGTAGTGCAATTTTCCTTCACTTGGGGGAAAAACAATTCCCTTTTATATTTAGTAAATATATTTAAGAATGTACTACAAAAATAAGTCTATAGAAGTGTAATGTTTATTTTTTTTTCTTGCATGTTTTAAAAAATGTGATTAGACATAGGTCACAAGTGCAATTAAAACTGAGGGAAATAGGTATAATAAAATGTATTTTTGATAATCTAAAATTTCATAAGAATTCATCAGAAAATATAATTTGGAAAATTATATTTAAAGCTTACACAGCTTTACTAGTATTTAATGCTTTAGAGACAAGATGGCCCAACCCAATTAGCCAGGTCCTGAGGCAGCATTAAAATGCTGAAATACAGGATTGTAGGAGTTAACCAAGTCGACAGTTTTCCAAAATAATTTTTATTATTTGAAATCTAATCTCACAAATGCCCAGTGTTCTACAAAAGACTGTGTGTATCTTTGCATATTTTCTTTACATGTAATAATCATTCAATAAAACAGCAGTACAATTTACTTTCTAATCATTAATACTACGAGGAAGGCTTAAAATAAACTGCAATACACAATGCTTTCCCAAAAGCAGGTATAGAATCTTTTACTGTTTTGTATCTCTTTGAAATATATTTCGAACCCCTACATAAATATCTGGCATATGTGTTAAAATCATAAGAATCACCTGCACACATATACCACATATGCCAAATGTGGGCTCCACCCCAGTTAGCTACAGAATCACCATTCCTGAGTGTGGGTCCCAAAGGCTGCATTTGTCACAAGCACCTAACACAAAGTTTTGAAACATAAAATTTTGGCAATGAAAAAATGGGCTACATAATATATTATTTGTTGATGGTTTATACATAAATGACAGTGGCTAAAAGTATGATTCATAAGGAGTTGTAGAAAAAGGGAGAAAAGCTGTTTTTAAATAGGTAAAATTTGTACAGCAGTACAAAGAAGAAATTTTCACTGAGGAAACTAGATATTTAGCAAATAGTTAGAAAACAATTTCTACATGATTTTGTTCGTAAAGTGTCAGGGGCTAGCCTGTGGAGAGCAGGCTGTAATGTTTATCATGGGTTCATACCTGGATTGCTTAGTGTCTCCTGTTGGTCCTGTTGGTGATTTCTGGTGGAGTGTCCCTCTGAACACTGGTCTAAGCTGATTTGAGCCACCTGATTCATATTCATACAGCCTGAGTAGGAACTTATCTGATAACTACTTAATTAAGGGAGAGTAGAGGGCATGTAGACTGATTCCTTGACCAAATTCAGAAAATTTCGCAATACCATCCCAATTCCAAATTGATCTATGGGTTTTACTAATGTCATTGTTGTGATTGTATCTCAGCCAGCAATTTCCTCTGTCCAGTCTTGCTAGCTTTGCATTCCATAAGTGTTCAAGAGCAGACCTCGATGAACTTTCTCACACATTTTTGTCTCAAAATCTGTTTACCATTGGAATTCAAACTACAGTGCCTAGTTAAAGCTGAGCTCAAATATAAATACAATCCCTTTCTTGTGTATGTACCTGTTTTGATTGACACAATGAGGGAAATAATTGTTTTTAAATAGAATGATTAAACAAAGATTATGAAATTTGAAGATTTCATTTAAAAATCTAGATTTCTGGCTTGCCCTCTGAATTGGATATATTTGACTTCGCTGGAAAAGAATGTATCTTCAAGGTGAACTGGGAATATACCATTTCCCTAAGAAGTGTTATTTCCTTGCCAAATGCCTGTGGTCTACATAACTCCACAGTGTTCTGGACATTAATAGGTTCATTGGTTAGCAATTTATTTAAACAAATTAGTCAGTTACTCAGGTAAATACCTAAACTCCACTCTTAAAGACTTAAATTTGACTTAGGAAAGAGTGTAAGGTATAGTGATTGAGATCATGATTTGAGGTTTGCTTCCTGACTCTATACAAGTGAAGTTATTCAAACTCTTTAGTTGTGAAATGGAAAAAAATAATATGAATTATATTTAGGGTATTATGAAGATACCCTAACAAAATGATTGCAAAAACCCTATATAGGGCTCAGTATAATGTAAATTAAACATTCAGGTTTCCACACCACAGATGCATATACTCACATTATAATACATAAATGTGTACATATACACAATACACTTACAGACATATGTGTAAGTATATCATTTATGCTATACGTAATTTATGAATTATATAAAATACAATTATCTGTCTTTTTTAATATAGTTGGAAAGATATGAACAAATGAAGTTAAAATGGAAATCTGGAAAGAGAAAATGTAGGTCTTTATAAAATTTAGGAAGAGATTATAGCAAAGAATTAAACAGAAATCAAAAGCAAGTATGTTTCATAATCCATTCATAGATATTATTTTTATCTTATTTATAAATATATAAATATTCCTGAGGAGCCCAAAATTTGTTTTACTTTCATACAGAAATGCTTCTCTGATAAATATGCAATAGTTTTATTAATATACACACTTCCTTTCACCAATTTTCTAAATGTGAACACACTAAATCACGTTCACTAAGGAACAGGGTTTACCAGCCTATGTTTTTGATACGAGGATATTTTAAAGCACTGCAGCTAGCTTTGATTATATCAATGGCTGTATCACAGAAGCATATTAGTGACTATCTTATTCTGATTTTCTACCTTTAAAACTGGGCTCCCAAATTCATGAGGTCATTGGGTCATATCAAGAAAAAAATCTTTCCTATAATCAATGATTCATATAAATCTCTAAGGCAAATCTTTGAAAGTCACCTGCAGATATTTTTACTCACTATGGTAAGCAGTTTTAAGCATTTAAAGGGGCATCCCCTCCTCTATTTGGGGTGGTGTGTGTGTGTGTGTGTGTGTGTATGTGTGTGAGTGAGTGTCCAGATCAGCGAGTGAATTTTAGCAGTCTCTTGAACAAATAACTAATGCTATTTAGAGCTTATTTAGAACAACAGTCAATTTGATCATTTTCAGTGAACTTAATTGAAAAATCTAATTCAGATAGACTCCAAAACAAAAAAAATTATTTGAAACTTCTATTAACTGTTATTAATAGCTTTGTCCATTACTCTCAGTTAAAACTAACATGCCCAAATATGCATTTTAACAAAATAGTTTATTTTTAAATGTTAATCTCTCAAAAAAAGAAATGAACAAGTTGATTATATTAATCAAATACTCATGCTTAGGAACATTATGTGATCATTAACATTGCATCATTATTTTTTATAAACTAAGGAGTAAACATTTTATTCTTTACTAAGATTGCTTTTTGTCCACATCAGTATGGGATTAATAATTGACATTCAATAGGGTAAAATGTGTGCAGATACTTTTGGGGCTCCTGTCATTCTTCCCTTAAAGCTTTCCTTCTTTCTCTCACTGTTCTTCCATTACCTTCTACCACTTCTTACAGTTTAGCTCATGAAGACAAAATAATGATTAAGAATGTAAGGTTTTGTGAAATGTGCATGATTTTATGTGCTTACAGATACATACTGTTCATTAGGTACTAAATTTTAACACGCAAAGTAGCATGTGTTTCCTAGCCTAGTATAATCAAGATTTGGAAAGGCCGCTGTTTGACAATTTTATTTACATTTTCTAAGATTTCATTTTTGAAATTGGTAATTCCATCAGAATTAAAATATACTCCTATAAGGTTATAAAATCAAAATTGAAAGAACGCTACCCCTAACTGATCCTGCTGGCTTTCATACAGTGCTGCTCTTTAGCATCTTTCAGTTTGATATCATTTTTGGATGTAGCTAAATGCCAGATACCCTGACAAACATATACTCTACCAGCTGGATCTCCATCTGCTCAACTAAACATTTTCACACCAAATCTGTATAAAAAGCTATGTTTTCAAAGAGAGTTATCTACAACTGAAATATTAAAATCTTAACTCCAGGAGTCCTTCAACTTACATATTTCACATGCATTTAATCACAAATAAAATCTACCTCCAAGGATTATCAGTGGTCTGCTTACTTTACATTGCCAAAAATTATCTTAAACCATCCATGAAGGAGAACATACACTCTTTGAGCATGGAAATACTTCTGAAATTTTTCAAAGAAACACTGCTTTTGATGTGTTTGTTTAGGAAAAACTGCAAAATTAGTAATAATGAATATATTGACTTTTTAAAATCTACATGAAGTTGTCCTCAGATAACTTTGCCTACATATGAATTTATTAACAAAAATATGCTCATATTTAAATCCTTATAATATTTATCCTAATCTTATGTTCTCTCAGTTATGCAATGAACTCATGAAATTTTAGAAGTTTCTTCCTGAAAATCAAAGTAATCTAAGATGTTGCTAAGGAGTATTCCATAAACTTCAGTGGCTATTAGATATTTTAAGTTTGGGGAAAAGCCATCTTTAAATAATTATTAGATTTTGGGAAACCCAAGCACAGATGAAAGTCACGAAATACAAAAATATAGTAGAATTTCCACTGAGGCTAAGTGAGATCACAGAAAACATGCAAGATATTAGTGATTCATAGGAAATGTTTAGAAACAAAACTGCATACTCTCAGATCTGTGTATATTAACTCATAATATGGGTGACCAGATTACAAAAACATGTTTAAATATGTTGCAGTCAATTCTCAGATATGAGACATGTAGTCAAGGAAAGAATCAAGGTAAATAGAGTTTTTCATTTTTTAGCACCTAGGCAAGAACATAAAATATTCAAAAGCTTGCCATTTCTTACAAATCAAATCCTTGGTCAGGAAGCACAGAAAAATATTGATGTGCTTATAGAAAGAGTAGAAATAAGAGACAATCATTTTATAAGAGGGGGAAGAATTATGTGCAACCCTGGATGGAAAGATTTCACACTTACTATCATATTCTCTACTTACTAATAACAATTATGTATAAAAAAATTCTAGTAAATAATATATCTTTTTTAAGAGTAGGAATGTGAGGATAAAAATATAGGTGTGGCGGGCCTCCCCTGGTGGCGCAGTGGGTTAAGCAACGCACTATGAAGCAAAACGCAGCCACTGCAGCACCAGTTCGATTCCTGCTGCCGGCCGGGGA
>JAGFMF010011446.1:11928623-12065934 GCA_019455555.1 Galemys pyrenaicus | reverse complement strand
GCTCCCCGCTCTCTGTGGTGAATCCTCTCACCCCCCCACACCTCTGGCCTGTACCCCAGTGCTTGTATGCACAAATAAATAAATCTTTAAAAAAAAAAAGATATAGGTGTGGATGGGAGGGGTATGAAATAAAGAGGAAGGGAGTACACATTGAGAAATATCCTTTAGCTAAATATCTTACAAGAAAAAGTCCTTTTGGCCTCCATCTCTATACTTATCCTAGGGAGGAAGCAAAAAAAGAAAAAAAAAATCCCAACCACAATGGAAACAAATACCTAGTAGAGACAAAATTTCTTCTAAGAATCTACTAGCAGGGAAAAAAAATAGAATTACCAAGAATAATATATGTCCATAGAAAAATATTTGTATGAAACATAATTTAATTCTAATCTTAAATTCAGACCAAGATATTAGTGGAATTTACAAAATATTTGTCCTAAATGGTTTTTATTTCGTAGATATCCTAACATTACCTCACTTCTATATTCTTTTAATAATCAGATCTCCTCAAAAAAAAAATTTTTCACCTTATCATTCCAAAAGAGATAGTTGCCCCTTTATCAAAACAAAATTTCAGTTCTATTCAGATGCATCATAACATAGATAAAACAAGATGAGATGACTAATAACTAAAAATAAAGATTGACCAGGATCAATTAGGTTAATTTTCCATAATTTCAAGCTTTTTAAAAAAATTGTGAAAGTTAAAATACATCCTGTTATGGCCCACTGCTTACCAAGCTCCACATCTATTCCTGATCTTGCCAAAAATTATCTACCTAAAGCACCCAGGTAAAACATAAAATAATTGCAAGAAATTATGAAAACTATTTCAAGAAAATGAACTACTCACTTGTTAATATTGGAAACAGATGCATATTTAACCTTAGTTGCAGTAAAAAAAAATTGTTTGGACCCAGTGTTATACTTATTTTTTTATATTTACTCAGACATGCTTTGCAAAGTCTGAATATATTTAATTGGCCAGGAAAAGGACTTTGAATCATAAAAATATCAATGAAGAAACTTGCTTAATTCAAGCATTTGCCAAGAAAAATGGTTATCATCAAACACATGAGATTAAATAATTATCTGTTTGCTTTGTTGGCTCAAGATAGATGTAGTGCTTATTGCCTACTCTTACTGGAAAAAAAAAATAACATCCTGTCTCTGCCATCAATGAGGTCCATCAATGATTCAAAAATAATAATCCTATGTTTATAAACATCCTGATGTTTTCATCAGATATTAGTCATATAGATAACTCTATTCGTAGGTTAAGATTCAAATAATGATATCTCATGAGAACACTCAATAATATCATCACGATAGTGGAAGTAAAAAATGAAAGGGTGCTATCTCTCTCCCAATTTTTGAGATTCCATGAGACACTATAACCATTTCACCACTTTATCCCAAGCCTTCAGCAAATTACCTGACATACAACAGAGTCAATAAACATTCTTATTTTTTCAACAAATGCATAAAAGCATGACTCAGATTTTAATATAGCAAAGTGATAACATTCAGTATCATCTTAAACATGCATACGCTATTTCAAATGAATGTTCTATTTATATAGAATATATATTAATGCCTTATAAGTTTTAAATAGCTAATGAATAGTACAACTAAAATTTACTTAGAGGACAAGAATGTGCTCTAAAAATTCCCTGCATGCAATGATTTCCACCAATACACTGCAGATAATAAACAGAAGTACAGAAGTAACAATTTTTAAAACTGAAAAACTATTAATTTTGTGCGTTTTTAAGGTTAGACTACACTCTCACTTCCCTTCTCATAACCCTTAGCAATTGAAACATTAGTTTCCTGCTAATGCAGGGATTCCCAGAGACTGTGATCTCACCATGACTTTATTATGGTTTTAGACTAAAATTTGTTAGACTATAAACACAGAAATTTTGTCTGCCTTACATACTACTCTATCTCCAGGGACTAGTACTGGATAGATCACAGGCACTTGATATTTATTGAATAAATTAATGAATCAGAAGAATCAAAAGAGAAATTGTAACTGAATATGAGAAATATCTAAAATATAAAGGTGCATAGTGCTTTTGAAGGGTATGGTCTTCTCAGTTTTCTCCAATTTCACCACACCCATTCTTTCAACTGGTGTTCACATTACCAGATTGTGAGTCACCTCATAACAGGGTACAATACTCTCAGTTGGAGGTGAAAATCTATAGCTGAGCTGAATGTCATTCACCTTTATGCTACAGATGAGCGCAGTCTAAGACATGGGATGCAGGATGGCCACTAGACTCACGCTGAGTTATTATGTCCAAAGTTCAACTCTTACTCCTTTATAGGGCTGTTAACGACACAGCGACACAGATCACTGCCTCCTTCTTGAAACAGTTTCTTTGCTTTCAGGGCTTGAAACTCTGAATTTTCCTCCTGTCTCACTGGCCATTAATTCTGTTACTTTTTCTTTTTTTGATTGTTCTTCATTACCCAGTACCCTGGTACTCCTTTTTATTCTATCCATATCAAATTCCTTCGCTATCTTGTTTCATCTCATGATATTAAATCCTACATATATGCTGATAATTCCATATTTCTACTACCAACTCAGATCTTACAAATTTGAATTTACACATACAATGGGGGATTTACAAATACAAGCATCTTAAACTTAGTGTATCGAAAACTAAATTCCTAAACTCATCTTCAAACCAGTCCCTCTTATAATCTTATGCATCTGATTCACTAGCAATTTCTTCTTTTCAGTTGCTCAAGGAAAACTATTCAGTTACCTTGGTCTCATTCTTTCTCTCCTGTTTCCCATTCCTACTAAAACTTCTAAAGGACACATGTTTTGTCTTTTTTTTTTAATCAGCACCTACAGCAATGTATACATTTTATGATTTGCTGAATAAGGATTTCTGAATGATAGAAGATTAAATGAAAATTTAAGGGAAAACATTTTTAAGTATCAGCCAGGCCAGAAGTTTATTGGTGTGGTGGAATCCACACCTTTCTGGAAATATACCATATTCCCACCCTCTTGATTTGATCTCACTCAAAAGAGTGGTAAGCTGATGTCACCCAACTTTTATTATCTTTTGATGCCAAGATTTCTCCCAGAGCATTGGATAGTGAAATATAGTAATTTTAAAGTATGATAACCTCAATATGCATTCTGGGTAATAATATACTCTTATTATAGAATCTTCATGGCAACCCTAAAAAATCAATGTAGCACATAACTAAAAATCAAAGATTGGCTGGAGGAATAGGAATGTAAGAAGACATGTCTCTTTTAAGTAGAGATACATCATAGGCAAATAACATTTGACTAAACAATAAAATAAACAAAATATGCAAAGCTCTAAGACACTAATTTAAAGAAATAAAATTAAGAAAGGATACCTTATATGGAACATATTAAGCAAAATTATATTAGAAAAATCATTTTAATCTGTCACTATCAAAACCAGCTTGCAATAATGACACCATAATTGCAAAATTCTTAACAATTTTATACACAAATAACTAAGTTCTCTTGGAACTGAAGTCAATAAAAGAATGTGAAGTTTATTTTTATTACCATTAATTGCCACTTCTGTCTCCTTTAGGAATTTCATAGCTTAGTATCAGTTCAATTGAATGAATATGCTTTCTTTAGATCTCTACTGAAATGATGTAAATAATTACATATCTAAGATAAATAATTGAGGTCTGTCTCTCTAGTTCTTAATGAGACACTGACTAACTGGCATCTAAATCATAACATAAGCAATATTAGTGAAAGTATGGAAATAAAATCATTATTTTTAGATATGTCCACACAGAAACAACATACATCCAAGGACTTTTCCAAGAATTTTACTCCATACCTAATAAAGAGTGTGAGTTCTAAACCATGAATTATTAATCCTGATATATTTTACTTTTCAAGTACTTTTTGTACATAGTTGTTCTTTGTAGACTTTTGAAGTAACAGGACAGCTCTCAAAGTATAAATTTCACCCATCAGAAACCACGGCTAAGGTTAAACAAATTTAGTGACTTGTTCGATTTTCTCAAATACCCTTGCCATTTTCTCAAATAATGTTATATATAAAATAATCTTGCTTCAAGAACAGTCTACTTCATACAATGATAACATGGCAGAACTGGAAAGTAAAACTAGGTCTGTTTTGCTCAAGGGACTATCTTTTTCCACTACACTCAACAGTTTAAGTGAAATTAAAAAAAAAAAAAGACATGCTTGGAGCAGACATTATTAAGCAATGATAATAATGAACTACTAACAATGAAACTCTCACCTAATTCATAAACAGATGTGATTTTTTACAATGATCAGAGAAGAATCCCAACATTTTGGTGGGAAGGGAGAAAAATGTCACACCCAATGGAAAGCAATGATTGTGGGAAACTGGAATAATCATTGTCATACAATGTTGAACATAACAATTACATTCTTTTTTCAAAGAATAAATAAAGTGGTAATCATAGAATAAAGGTAACTGTTCAAGGCAATGAACAGCCTTTTCTCTAAGAGCAAAATTTTTATTATTCCTTCTCATTCACATTAACTTGTGCTTACAGTCTAGAAAGTATCTCAAAAGGAGTCAAACATTTATTGACTCCTAACTCTGGTCCTGATCTTGGGTCTCTGCTTTATAGTAAACACACATACCTAAAAATAATGCTAAGCATTTAAGTGATTTTACATTAGAACATGTTTGATCATGTTCACATTTGAGTGCGCATATAAATCAAACATTTTAATAAAACATAAGATTTTATTAAACACATTAAAAATGTTGGAGTATAAGTAAGTTCATTGAAATACAATAAACCTGTAAGAGTCTTGTTCCCAACATTTGACAAAGGTCGTACAAATCAGAATGCTAACAATAAGAGATATCACTGTACTATAGGAAAATAAATAACAGATGACACAGCTTTTGTCTAGTACCATTTTTCACACATTATATTTATACCACTATAATCAAACCATGATTCCTAATTTAAACCATGGAATCCCTCTAGCTAAATCCAAATTTCTTTCCTTAGTTTTCTTCTCTCATCCACACTTTCTGAATTCTACAACTTTTTAATACAGGTTTTCCTAAATTATGCAGATTGCATCTTTATCAGAAAACAAATGTAAAAAACATGTTCTGAACCCCCTCAAATCAAATGTAGACCTAAGTCATTTTTTTTTAGAACTTATTAGAAAAAAATATTCCTAATGGAAAATACATAAAATGTACACACATAAGGATCACTGAAGTGATCATAGGGTATCAAAGAAATAATCTGAATAACTGAAGACAAAGATTTACATCCTCTGAGATATAAAAGTAATTGAGACTATGGTGTTTTTTATTCCACTAACTTCATCAATGTAAAATGTGGCAAACAACAATTAAAATCATATTATACATTGTTTAGCTTGCTCATTTTTCAGTTTTGAGCACAATAGTGTAGAAGGGTGTGTCATTTTACTTGCTCTATAGTACCCACAATCTAATATCCAGGCTTTCATTGTATAAAATTTGCATTAAGGGGAACATGGGCAACCCAAATTTCTTTGACTTACACACTTTAAGTCAAAATATTAATATATTAATCTATTTCTCAAGAACTATGTATTATGCACCGATAGTGTTAGATGCTTCATTTTAGAAAACATGTTCAATAAAAACACTTGTTGAAGAAAATTCTTACAGAATTCAGAGTATGTTTACAGTGAAGTTCAGTGGGCCTGGTGGTATCTGATAAGAGAAACTGAAACAAGAGAGCAAAGACTAATAAATGATTTATTGAAAAAATTAAGTATACATAAATAATATAAATACAATGAAAATTATAACTTCTTATTCCTCAACTCTTACAAGTTACACTTCCACTAACTCTGGCTATGACTAAAAAGAGATCAGCCATATTTTTACTATATGACATTTCTACTTTGGAACTTAGCTATAACTTTAATAAGATTTCATTTCTGTGCTACATTATATTTGTGCAAGACAAAAGTAAGCAAATTTGAACATCAGTTTTGATTTTGTAAACATCTTATTAAAGTAATACTTTAAAGGTAAATACAAAAGATGTTTAAAAGTCTTATATTGAATATTTTCATTATTTCAAATAAAGTATTTAGAGTGTTTTTGATATTCAAATATTTAAGTAAACTGATATTATCAACAATGTGATCTGGCAAAGATTTAAAGCAATTTAATTTTACAAAGCATTAAATATGAAAAATGCTCATTTTAATTTGTCAATAGAAATTTTTATATTCCTCTTTATGTTTAGTTTTCATTCTAGAGATAATTTTTTAATCTCTAAGTTCAAGACTTACCATTTAAAATATTTTCCAATAACTGGAAAAGAAATGTAATACATAATGATGGAAATAATACCCACAGAGCATGTTCGATTCTATCATTGCTGATACTCTATATCTTTATGGTTTTCCATGCTTTAATACAGGAATATTCTGAACCAAATCCACAAATATCAAGGCTAAAAGTGTAATGAAATTGCATTTCATTTCATGATTATCATGATTATATTTGCATTTTTCACTTGTACATTTAATATAAAAGTAGTACAGGTTGTGATGTGTAGACTATATGCAGAAATGTTTCAGTATCAGCATGCACCATTTTTTAAAATTTTTCTCCAGAAACTGGACAACATGTTTATAAAAATTAGCAAACAGGAAGGGGTAATATAATCTGTGGAAAAGAGAATAGGTCACAGGGTCTGACCTCACTAGCTGCCTCAACCAGCTACTATAAAGTCTGTCACTTTGGGCCATTTTTGTAACTTCTTCCTGCATTTTGTATAATAGTACATTCCTCCCCAAACTGTTGTACGTTTGATACATAAGGAGTCCACAAAGTGTTAAGAGGCAGAGCTGCCTCCCTTGAATATATTTTCCGTAACTCCATGTTAACTTTTTCTACTTCCTAAAATGTATAGGAGTAACAAGAAATATAATACTCTCTACTTCTGTTTTTAGTATTAAAGTAAAATAAGACTTTTCACTGAAAATAAAGTGTAATCATCTATATATGTGATGAATTATCTGTCTGGGGTTGTAATAAAAGCTTTTTGCCCTACTAAACCTGGGATATGAATTCTATTTAAAATTTTACAAATTCATTGGCATTTATATTATAATTCCAAAGGATATGTTAAAAATTCTAGGTATAATTTGGGACATAAGGAATTACTTTTTTAAAAAAACAGTGAAATAATTATATCTTTAAAAAGCACCTGTGTTTTGTGAGGGAGACCACCAAAAATATATTGAGGTAAGAAAAGGGATAAAAGGGGGTAAAGCTGCTGAACCTGTAAGTTAACCTGCAGTTTAGTTCCATTTCAATAATCACCCACCATTTTTTATTTTAGTTTTAAATCTCACGCTATGTACCAAAATTCAATAACTTAGAAAAGAGGTCCAGATCTTATCCTTGTTACCCAATACAAATTGAATAACATTTAAATGTAATTTGCATATTTTAGACTGTATACATAAAGCAATACCAAAAGGGGGAAAAGTTAAGTAGTTCATAAAGAGTACTGAGTAACAAAACTTTCAAGCTTCTCCACTATTAAAAGGCTTTTTAATATAAGATAAAAATATTTAAAATCATTGCACAACCTTCTACAACAATGTAACTGCTTTTTCAGGTTGCCCAGGTAATATTTCTTATACTGTACTTAATGAGAGTAATATCAGTAAACCAGGCAATTGCAAGGCATATATGACAGTTTCAGATTCTATGCATATGCCATATGCTATAAGCGGCTTTGATATAATGTGACCATTATTTAGACAGCCTAGTGGGTAGTCAAATGTACAGCTGTTCAGTCTTTTACACAGAAGAAATGAACAGTTATTCCTCAACAACAGCTCCAAAATCAGTTACCGCTGCTCAAGCAGCCTGAGTAACAGATTTTGAATGTCATCCTTCTTCCAATTTAATAATTTTACATTAAATATGAGGAGGTATAGAGTGCTACTAACTGAAAGCCCTTTAGAAAATACTTTTAAAAAGAAAGGAAAAAAATCCCAAGATGCTTTATCAGTCAACCTGTTCCTATGCCATTTATAGCAATGGGGCTGGGAATGTTTGGGAAAAAAAGCAGGCTTGCACTATAAACAAGTAGTTAAAAGTGACTGATGGTGTTGTTTTACTGTATTTGGCTGAGGGCACATTCACCATAGTGAGAATCTTCACAGATAGTATCTGAAACAACAGAACAGTGTAATGCTTCCTCTTTGTTTTTAAATCCACAATTCAAAACCTCACTTTTCTCCCATGGGAGACTGATCCAGAACACAAGAGAAAGATCCTCAAGGATAAGGTTGCTCAATAATGTCAAAGATTACTAGTGATCAAAAGCAAGGTTCCAGTGACCGCACACCATTTCCAAAAGGTCAGAATCACAAGATCTTGTAGTAAAGTGAATGTATTTACACACCGGTTGAATAGGGTTGTAACAAAAGACTATATTTATTCTCTGAAATAGAGATTAGAAAAGTGGGTAGTCATCTGACAAATCTTGCCCTTTTGAAAAGCTACTTTTATAAACATAAAATCAGTCTGGGCATAATGTTGCTTTTTATTTAAAATAATTTTTAAAGTATTTAAATAAATAAAATCTGTTTTCAATGACTTTACTTAAAAAAAAAAAAACTCATGAAGACTATGGGTGTCTTACTGGTTGGTATGGTATAGTGACACCTCTGTGGAAGTTGATCCTATGTCACTGAATCACTTGCAGTATTGTAAGCCAATGTTACCTCTATAATGAAAATTTTCAAAAGCACAGGTAGCAGTTTTAGGAAATAAAATTTAAATAAAATAACAGAAAGCTCAACCAGAAAAAAAAATCTCATCAAGTCTCTATAAATGTATTTATTCAGTAGGTAACTGCGAGCTTTCTTTTATGAATAGCTAGTAGGAAAAGACAGTAGTCCATTTTTTCTTTATCAAACAAGTATGCTACCGCAGACAGGTCTGTTGTTATTCTTAACCACTGATCGCAAACCTGCAGCTCTGGAGTTAGATGTACCTCAAAGAGAAAAGTAAATATCAGAGGAAGGAAAAAGCAGCAACATCCTGGAGGCAAAGAAATTAATTCTCGGGGAACAACCTTCTCTTTGTTCATTTATATGGCTCTTGTGACACTGGAATAGTGGTTTCATATTGTTGCAAGCTTTTTCATATTGTAGCAAGTTTTTTCCTATACCTAACTGCTCCTCACTTAAAACAAATGGGAAGGCAAGAAGAAGAAAGCAGAAGTGGTAGGTGAGGAAATAAAGAGAGAGGAGAGGAGGGGAGGTGAGGGGAGAGTAGCTTATGATACTTAAACATTATAAAGGTATACAAGTTTAATTGGAGTACAAGAACAAATCTAATCATGTTGCCTAAAAGTTCCCACCTATATTCTCTGGGGGCAGAAATGCAAAAAGCTGAGAAAATTTTCCAAAGTGAAATTGAGATTGGAACTGCTGCCATTATATTATTGCACCCAAAAGTAGAATGCATGTGCAAAATCACATTGTTCTCCCTTGTTTTTTTTTACCCTTGTGTTATACATCTTTTGGTTTCCTAATTCCATTGTTTTTTCCCAATAGTTTGCAAAAAATTATTTCCAAGAAATAGTTTGTGTATATGCAAATATATATTCAAGAGCTCAATTTTTAGCTCAGAGAAAGAATCAGTGGAAAAGTTGAAACCAATCAAATATACTAAACTAGACAACAATTTTCAGGTATTTAGTTAAATTGTACAGATCTACAAAGGGGAATACTTTACTTGTGATCTTACACCACATCCCCAAACATAGAAATTCAATTTTCTAGTCAAATTGGTATTTCAATAATCATATTCCTTCTAATCACAGTTTGAAATAGTAGGCTTACATTTTAGTATAGATGTTTCCAAATATTTAAACTTTCCTTAAAATTATCAACATCTGAATACTAACAGGTAATCATAAACAAAAAAAGTCACTTTTATTCTTATTTTTATTCAATGGAGATGGATACTAGAATATCTCTTTAAAACAAATTGTATCTTGTTACTTTTTAGAATGTTTCCCATTTATTTTTGTAAAATTATTCTCATCAGACCTTATATCACTTTACTCTTAAAATATAAATTGAGTTCAATAGTGGAAGAGGTTCCAATGTCTGAGACAGAAGTCAAGACAAGTATATATGGTTATTTATCAATGATACATGTACATAATTAAATCGTATGCTAAATTAAGTAAATGTTACAGTTTTTATATATGTACATAAAAACAAAGAACTGTAAGGTGCAATATATTTTCATATGATTTAATTTAAAAAACACAGAG
Organism: Galemys pyrenaicus; assembly: GCA_019455555.1. Taxonomy (NCBI): domain Eukaryota; kingdom Metazoa; phylum Chordata; class Mammalia; order Eulipotyphla; family Talpidae; genus Galemys; species Galemys pyrenaicus. The sequence continues at coordinate 12,055,566 of JAGFMF010011446.1, read as the reverse complement.
ATCAAATATAACACTAATGTTTAGCATTATCTTCTACAAGTATAACAATATAAAAACAGTCAATAAAAAGTTTCTAACTAATTTTGAGATAGTTTCTTAAGAATGCGAAGTTCATTTTATGATAGTAATTATATTCTGTACATCTCTTATTAGTTCCTGGAACTCTATGAGCTATGACGGTTCTGTTCAGAAATTGTTTCCTCTATAATAAACCATTATTTTTATTAAGGTAACATTGGTTTACCACACTGCATATTATTTAGGGATATAGCTTCATATATCATAAGCTGTATGTTACCACACCACACCCACCACCAAATAGGTTTGTAGCAATGTCTATACTTTTGTATTTTTGGTTATTGAGAGGACTATTAACTATAAGAATGAAGTTAACATTAATATGTATTATAGTCAACATTATTTGGCTATTTTTTCCAAGACTGTGTTTTGTACAGTTCAATTTATAGAACATCTGTCAAAAACTTTATGGTATTATGTCAATACCACCACTGACAACTATAAAATATTTTTATTTTATAAAACACATTTTGCTGTATTGTTTCATGTAATGCTGAGATGCAATAGTAAGATACAGAGACTTTATTACTTGCCCAAGGTAAAAAAGCAACTTGTTCAACTGGGATTCAAACATTCTCACTCTAAATCCAGCATTCTATATCCAACTTGTCTGATAATTCTATTAAAGCCTATCTTTCTCTATAAGCACTAATACATCGAAGCTGATTTTATTTCAATATAGGTAAATCATTTGTTCAGTTCAATATATTTACTGGCTATATAAACAAACTAAGGGATACATAAATTTTGGTAAATCAATATACTGAAAAATACATCTAAGACTATATAGAAGAAAATCAAACAAATCAAATGAAATGTTTCTGTATTATTATTCAAATAATACCTACTTTAAGCCTCAACTGCTTTATCTGCAAATATTTAATTAATTCTGATTATTGTATTCACAATTCAAAATCATGTTACAAGAAAAAAAATACAGAAAAATGCAACCTCTCATGATTCAGAAGTTCCAGGACAAACAAAATATAGGGAGAGATGTTAAAAAGCCATAGACTCTTTGTTTCTCTATTATTATTAAAGAGTAAATATATATAACATTTTTAAGAAAATACAAAATTATTGCGGGAAGCATATATTAAGAATATACTCAAAAAAGGAACTGATTCTTAACAAAGCAAATATGAATTCATATTCATACAATATGATACATATCTTAGTTTGCATGTGTGTATTGTATACATGGGTATGAACACACATATTAGTGGGGAATTTTCAAAAGTAAATCATTCAGAAATGAAATCCTCCCAATCAATTTAAATTATAGGACAAGCTATCTTGTTGTTTGTAAGCAATTATTACCAACATATCTTACTGAAATAATATTGAATTAAATTAAATTTCAATATTTTCATTTTAGAAATATTATGGATGATAAAGTATTTCTGTATATTCATACAATTAAACTACTGGGGGGTAAAAATTCATTTCTAAATGACAAGAGAAACTGATATATGGCTAAAGAAATACTGTTATTTTACAAAATTATATCAAAAATTATAGGAACCCGTAATTAATATAGATTACATTAAAATGTATTCAATTATTATCACAGAAAAAAGGTCCAAATTTTTTTAAAGGGTAATATTAAGATTAAAAAAAATGAAGTTAGTTATTAGCTCTCTAGAGTTTGGGTTGATAGGGAAATACTTATAAATTCAGTAGTAACTTAGGGTAACAAAGGCATCAGTTTGCAATGTGTGATAAAGGGCAAGACTAAATGCAGAGATTTATCATGTTATCTCTACAGGGATGATAGCAGAAGCTGGAAATGTACTTATTCTTTTTCCCAGTATTACCATGCCAACTATTCCAAAATATCACACACTCTGTAAACAATATAAACTTATTTAATTTGGTAAAGTTTAGACTAGACTTCCTTTTCTTCTGCTAATCAGGCAAACCATGACTTAAAATACTACCAGATATTTAGATCATTTTTAAACAGAAAGTCAACCTAATTTTTAGTGCTTTCTTCAGTGCTTTTGGACATGCCCTTCATAGAGAAGTAAAACACTACATATACCCTAAAAATAATTTTCAAATTCAAAAATCATAAGACACTTAAGGCATTTTTTGCAGTAGATTATAAAATAATACTGTAACAGGAATGACAGTGTATAGATTTCAGAATTATTTTAAGTTTATGTGTAACTAAGTAACATCATTAAACTCTGGCATTATATAATGCAGTGATTAGGAAGAAAATCATCAAAATCAAAAGACAGAGAAAACATACTATGTTTTCTGTTAACTCAGAAAAGAAAAATTGTAGAAAAGAGTATATGATACAAATAAAGCAGAATAAATGTGACTTTAATTTTGAACTGAACAGCTTTTAACCAAATAGTCACCTAAATTCATAAACTTAAATCCTGAACTGAAGGAACATATTTATTTAGGTTATAAGTGTGGCAAATTTATATTAGCAGAACAATAAATATGTTTTCCACATTTAAGAATTTAGCTGATCTCCTCCACACACAAAATGACATGCATATGAGATACATCTAGAAATGAAGGGTTCATGATTATAATCATCTATAAACTTCATTAACTATGGAAGTGTACTTGTGATGTCAAATATAATTTAATCAAAGTTCCAAGAAAAAAAAAAAACAACAACAACTTCTAAGACACACTTCCAGGAATTGGAAGGCACCAGATCTCTTTCAGGGTCTGCCTGGTTAAAAAGACCCAAGACCTATTCAAGCACACATAATTCAGGAGGCCTGCCTGCCAGCAATAAAGGCCGAAATTGGATACTTGGTGAGATTAATTACCTAGATAGGGCTTGATAATGCAAGTCAAATGGGAATGTAATTAAAGTGCACCTTCCATGAAAATTATTCATTGCTGATGGATCAGGTGACAGATAAATCAAAAGGCATTTTAAAAAAGCCTACGGGTTAACTCGAAGCAGGTCTTTCCTCTTTATAAAACTCTGTAATTGCAGGTGTGGAATTCACTCTTGCTGGCCTAGCTTCATCATGATACCATAAGACAAAAAGGTAGATTGTAATGGAACCTATTAGAAACAGAAGCCAATAGAAAAAACATTAGGATCATAGTTACAAACAAAAGGTCAGCTAGACTGGAACCAGTTGGCTGGCAGCTTTCAGAAGAGAATATCACTCTATGTTCATACTATAATGGGGATTGCAACCATAAAAGAACAAGTGATGAATTAATAAGTTGACTAGTCCCCAGGGCGCAATTCTTACAGATGAAAGGCATGCTGGGGTAATCAAACAGAGTTATAAATTAGATAAATCGAATGGCATAAGAAGTATTTTACATCATCATTATTAAATAAAGTCTTCCTGAATGTGCTGTTAATTCTTTACTGTCAATACATTTATTTACAGTCTAAGAACAATAAAAAAAACTGTTTTATAACAATGCAGAGCAATTTCAGTTACCCAGAGGGATATTAAATCTAATTTCTCTGTTAGTCCTTTTAGGTATGTTTATTATACACCTAAGAACAGAAAGATGAAGCAAAATGTCCAATTAAATGATCATTATTGGAAAATATGGCTTTACATATTACTCATTTGCTTGCTCTAACTAATGAAGACATCTTGTTTTAACTGATTTGTATAAAGAAAATACCTAACAGTTTTCCTTTCTGCAAGAACAGACTTAAACAGGAAAACCAAATCCTCTTGTAGATAGCATATGGAATTCACAAAGAAGGAAAATTATGGTCAGAAAATAAGCATAAACAATGAAATTTTTTTTGTTCTATGGAAACCTTCAAATGTAAATATGTAAACATTTATAGTAATGTAAATATGGATTTATTATTATAAACTTTCAAATAACTGTATATTTAAAAATATTTTCCATAATATTATTTTAGATATGTAAATCTGATACACAAAATTGTTTGTGTTTGAAGTGCTATAGGTAAATGTATAAAAATACATCTGTCAGATAGTTACCTGTTTATACTTCTCCATTTTTAATGGTTGTTAATTAAAATTGAACAGGAATGGCAAAACCCCAACACATTTTATCAGGGATACTGCTCTTTATATTCCTTGTAGGTTTCAGTTAGTAACTTAATCCCAAACAAACTATAAACTAAACTGTTCATGATTTGTCAGATTAGCTGATGCTTGTCCAGAAAATCTATCTGAAAAAAAGAGTCACTGGGACACTATAATTAAGATCCATTCATCCATTTCATCCCTGGATTGAAGAAAATAATGAAACATCAAAGTGTCAGATAGTAGTATAAAGGAGAGCAGTTAGTATCTTTTCAAACACAGCACCAGCAGTTAAAACAGCAGATGCACCCAAAATGACTTACAAATCATATAAATATCCAAGGTTGGTGAAAATACCACGACTTTTCTGCTATTTAGTAGTTTTTAAAAATAAAGGAAATGACAAAAATGTAGTCTTGCTATTAACAGTGAAAAGAATAAAACTAAAGATTTCAAACTTTTAGGTTGCTTTCCCTTTTTTTGGGTAAGCACATGATTTAGGGTATAATTTATATATATAAATATCTACATATATATGTATATATACAACTATATATAGTTGCAGACTTATTTTTATGAGGGTATAAAACCTGTTATTTGACTTTATAGTAATATTTTATATTAAGAATGATACTAAGTATATTAGAGGAGACATTGTTAACATCTTCTCTTTTATGACCTCTATTTCTGAGATTACTAAGTTCTCAAAATGAAATTTATGTAAGGCTAAATTTGGGTTCTTAGTGATGTCAGGGATATGCGAAAATAGGATGAGATGTCAAAACAAAGAGAAAACAAGGTTATGATAATATATTAGACAAGAACAAAGGCAGTAAGTTTTTTCAAACAAATTTCAGACTCACTCTCTGTCTTAAGAGTCTTTACCAGTCTTATAAATGTTGTATGAAATCAGCATAAAAAGTAATCTATTACAATTCAGTTCAGCCAACATTGAGCACGCACACCACATATGCCATAGCGTTAGCTGTTTTCAACCATGACGAAAATGATTATGACATTTTCTACCCCAAGTTGTCTATCAAAATTTTTTCTCATGGCTCGAAATTGTGAAATCCAATGGACTTTCTTCTATCTTCATTCCATTGACCTTCTGTGACATTTAATTCTATGATCAACTGACTTGGGAAATTTCCCTTCCTTTGGCTAATGTGACAGCTCTCTTATCCAACTAACTGGGGTGCTCCTTTTTGGTGTTAGGAGTGTAATTTTGATAGTCTGCCAGCCTGAAACTGTTGGTGCTTACAAAACTTCTGCCTCATACTTTCAAATTAGAGCTCTATCTCCTCTTCTTAAGCAAAACCATTCATTAATTATCCATTTAAAGATTTATGATTCCTATTTAATATTCAAGCTCCACCACCAACCTAATTTTAATTCTTTTAGGACCATATATGTGTTCATAAAAATGTACTCAGTTACAAGATACCTATAGTTGTTACTAGACATCTATACGCATGTCTATATTCATAATTACATAAAAATCAGATCACATGTGATACAGACTGATGTAATAGGAGTAAAGGTGTTATATGTAAGAGTGTTAGTAACACTTGATTATACTATACAGTAATGAAATGCTCAACCAATCTATTTGCATCTATTACCATATGTGACTGACATTATAAGCTATGCACATGTTCTGCATCTTTCTATATGCTGAAGTTAATGATCAAATATTAAAAACTGGGACACTAATTATCTGATGTCAACATGCTATGGATAATTAAGAATTGTATGCATTAACACTATGTTAATTGCTTTTTGCAGATATCCTTCTTTAGTCCTTGTGTCTTAAACAAGGCAAGCATCTACAGGTCTGTATGTACATCTCTGCCATGTACTTTGTCACAGAACATACATCATCCACTCTGCCTTCTCCTTGATTAATTTTGTTGGATTGCAGCAATTATCTCTCCCTTTGTCATCAATCTCTTTGTACATGGAGTGAAGGAAATCTGGATAAATTTTTCCTGAGTTTTTACCTTTTAATTGATCTTTGTTTCTTGTTTACATTTGTGTAAAGGTAATCGAAGTTATAAAACAGTTAAAATTGAAAAAAGTTGCAATTGGGCTTTTGCAGTAGTAATCGACTGATCTGAAAAGCAAGATCTTGATAGTGTTCTCTCCTTTACCGTATTACTTTGATCAGTTGGTTAAAACTGTTAATGATCCTCTTGGATCAATGTCTTTTCCTTGTAATTCTAATTTACTGCATTGGTTGATTAGTACAGATGTTTTTGTGGATGGCTCTGCATCATTCCACCAGATTGCTTGTCTGAATCAAATTTGCTTCAATTCATCACCAATGAAGCAAGGAGTAAAATAATCAACATTTACTCTCTCTTAACACTAGTACTGAAAACAGAACAACTAAATGCTTGTCGATTTAAAGACTATCTCCTATCATTCTCAAAAACATGCTGCTCAGTTTATCCAGGGACTGAAATGGAGTATATGGCTGAATGTTGCAATGTTGAAGAAATAAAACTAAATGGAACATAAGTATGTATTTCAAGTTTGTGGGCCCAGTTTTTTAGCATCATCATTACCAGCACCACCAATAATGTTATGAGATCTTGTTTATATGAACAATACATGAAATTACTGTTCAGTAAATTTTCATTGTCTAAAATAAAGCTTATTGATTTCCAGCTCTTACGTGATGTTTGTTGTGTTTTGTTTTTCTGAAACTGTGTATATCTTCATAATGCTATTCCTTTAATACATAACGCTTAAGGAAAACAAAACAGACTGTCCTATAAAAACTAAACAATTCACAGATCAAATCTTTGAATCAGGTAACATGTTTCAGTTGAATACTGAAAATAAATATCTTTTGCATACAAGTGATCATGTATTCTGTATACAATTGATACAGAAAATATTCATAGCACAGTGAATTGAATATCATTACATATATATTACACATATTTTGCTCTTTAATTATTTATAATTATGTAATAGTTCCAGAAAAAGTGACTGGATTTAATCCACATTAACCCATGATTTAAACAAGGAAAAAATTTACATATTTTTCTTAAGTCCTTATTGTTTACTTGAGTTTTATACTTATCCCTCCAAAAGTAAATCATATGTAGTCTGATTAGCTACGTTTCAGTTATAACAGATTCTACATACCTCAACTGAACTCCTGGATTTTAAAAGTAAACTGGCTAGTTCCTTAAAAATAATATGATACAGGAGAGATCTTCAATTCGCTATACTATCCACTTGATAAACTAACAATAACAAAATAAAGGATCTCCTACTATGGGCAGCCCATTTAATAAAAATTACTTTATATAATTCCATCAGTATAAACTATTCCAGGATGATGATCTTAATATGGAATTATATTTTTGAAGAGTCTATTTAGAGGAAGTTTAAAATTAATGTACTAATATAAATTTCCAAAATATAGTCATGAAATGTTTTTCACCAGAAAATCTTGAACAACATTCACTTCTTAATGATGTAAAAACTGCTAATTTAACACCACTAAGAATAAGACAATGTTATTCAAGCTTGAAAACTCCTATCTAATTTCACTGAATGAGGTAGGTGTTCTCCTACCTCATTGTAGCATGTTCAAGAAATTGTAAGATAATGAATTAGTTCTGTTTAAAAAACTGGATATAAAAAGCAAATTATAGAGCACTTAGGCTTTTATTATTGCATTATACTAAATAAGCTTAGTATATTTTTGAGGAGGACAAAACATAGAAATGCATAAAACATCTAAAATGTCTATCCCATCCACAGAGTTTGTATGTCTTACCTTTCCTCAAAAATAAATACTACCTTTTGAAAAATATAGAATTCAAATAAATTATATAAAAGATGGCTAGTATATTAGTATGCTCTAGATATTATACAAAAACATCCACTGACTAGCTATCTTCAAAAACAGAAATTTCATATACAGTATTATAAACCAATGTTATGCCAATTAAAATATATATCAATCAGCACTAGCCTGGAAAAAAAAAAAACTCAGATATTTATTTTCTCATTTATTGAGGATAGAAGTACTAAATCAGGTCTGGTAGGGTTCACATTCTGATAGGACTCTCTTTCTGGATTATAGATGACTGTTATTTTTATTGTTGTGTAATCACAAGGCCCTCCCACAGTACAGGCACACAGAAACAGAGTCAGTTCTCTGCTGTCTCTTCTTCTGTGGATGCTAATTTTATAATCTTATGACCCTGACTAACTTAATTGCCTCCTTATAGTCCTATCATCAAAAACTGTCAAATTGCAGGTTAAAGCTTCAATATATAAATCTGGGTATGGAGGAAGACAATTAAGTTCATAGCAATATCATAGCTGCATTATTGTACAAACAACCCTTTCCTGCAAGATATTTAAATTCATTATCCACAAAAAGCAATTCTGGGATAAAACAATTAAGGAAAAGACTAAGATGCATTAAATAGAGCATAGGAAAGGCTACTTAAAACATACTAGCTTTTTTTCCAATGTCTACAAAGACCTTACATGGAAAAATTTGTTGCCCTAAACACAACATAAGCACAATTTATTACAAATATTCAGAAAAGGGTGGATTTGACAACACAAAGATATGGGGTAGAGGTCACAAAAGTGGCATGAACAAGGTATGGGCTGCTTACCGATACGTCCTCATATTTTCTTTGAGAAAAATCACAGTATGTGTTCTACTCTTAATCAGTCACAAAAAGAACACACAGTAAAATAATATATGAAAAATAAGTGCCCTACTTATTTTCCCAAGCACTAATGAAAAAGATCGCAAATTTTACCCTCTGGTCATGTTACTAGAATACTCAATGTCATATAAAAAGATAAAAAAAAGTTGATTCTATCTTCAACAGGTTTTAAAAATATGAAGAATTGTAAAAGTTCCCAAAAATAAAGGGAATATGCATTTTAATAGTTAATGGTGAGATTAATCTTTTGCTCTAAATATCTGCTTATCTACCAAGTTATAACTATAAACTCACTTTGATTTTTAATAAATCTATATAGACTCAAGCTAAAAAATTTTTGTACTTGAAGTAATTATGTACTCACTGCATAATTTAATAAAATTATGTTTAATCTGAAATAAATGTGTTCCTTATATATTAATCCTTATAATCTTATAACCTTAGAAATTATCTTTTCACATAACAACATATAAGTAACTTACATATTCAATCAATAATTTTTTTTAGCATAAATGTCGGGTCTAATCTATTACAGGGCTAGAGAATAAAACCAAAATTACCACTGCCTTTCTTACAATGGGAAATTAAACAGGAAAGACAAATACAAAGGCAGTATGTGGAGAATGTTACAAAAAATTCATGAGATACTGGCTCAAATTCATATAAGATATAAATTTCTTCTGAATTTCCTCTAAAGTTTGGAATATGAGATAATGTAGGTCTTCCCATGCAAAATGATCAGCACATTGTAAGAGCTCAATAAGTTCATCTTGTCAATATTAATATCAACAGTTTTCCTTCCTGTAATAAGCATTTTATTATAGTACTATATAGGAAATCTTTCTTTATATTGTGTCTTTATTACAGAGAACCTCTCAAGAAAAACTGAAAATATATTTAGAAATATCTGAAATAATTTTCCTTTTCATAAATATGCTCTAATTACTGAGACATTAAAGAAAAATTGTAAATGTATTGTCTTTAAATATTAAAGAATGAAATTTTACTAACAGAATCTAAAACTCCAACTTGATAAGAAGCAAATAAATTTTGAAAATGTCATGCCGTATGGTATGAATTAGCATGACTCAATCAGATTTATAAAATAGAAACATAATAGAAGTGTATATTTTGAAATATTTACTATTAAATGAATTTCACTGAGTGGATTTTTCTGCTGTAGATCACATAAATGTATATATGTATGTATGTTTTAACATAAATACTATTTCTACCAAATAATTTTGTTGATGGTCTTACCTTCTTTTTTTTTGCATTTATATCATGTATAACCTTATGGAGCTTGCTGCTTTAAATATTACTTGATATGATCAAGAAATGCTCAAATAAGAAAATCAGGTTCAAATTCCTAAGAAACTATGAAAATATGAAAACTTAATAAAGATAATTTACTTTAAAGAACATATAATTTGATCATCTACCATTTGAAATCACTGAAAACAGATGATCTGAGTTAATTTATGAGTAAAATAATCACAGTTAAGTTACATTAATAAATGTAGGGGTGATGTATTTAACAAATTTATAAGAAATTATTTTTGGTAGTATCTTTTCTGTATAGTGTTGCTTATGTATGATATAACTGTGATTATATTTCATATAGAACATTATGTAAACATTACAAATCTAAGTAAAGGGAATACTGGAACAAATTTTAATTTTGACAGAAATTAGATCTGAACATTTGAAAACATAAGGGAAATCAGTCAAATTAAGATATGTAGGGGTATTTTTAAAGTTTTCTTGAAGAAGGGCAATAAAATCATAGCCAGAAGGCAAATACTAAAATTAATAATGCTCTTTCCCAGAGATTATATTTGTTATTAATAGCCTCAGGAAATAACACTTCTTTGTAGGTCCCCTTTTCATTGAACAGTATTTTATGACTATCTGCAAACTCCCCTGTAAAGAATTGTAGATCTAAATTTTTTAAGATACCAGACCATGATAAAATTAGATAACAATAATTCTGTGGTAAGCAATGTGCTTGCTTGCACATGAGTGACTGCTATATAATTTACTGGGTGACCTTTATAAAATCATACCCTCCTAAGCTTCAACTTCTTACCCATAAATGGTATTAATATGTCTTACCAACTTCACAAATTACTTCAAATTTCAGTGATATAATGTGTATATCAGTGCATTTAAACCATCCGTTATCTATATAGTACAACTGATGGTGAAGGAAAGAAAGTACTTTTTGAGAGAAACTATCAGGTTTCTTTAAAGTGAATTGATGTCAGAATTGTTGATACTTTCTTATATTTTCAAAAAGTGCCTTCTTCACCCATTTTAACCTAAGCAGTCAAGGCTAAGTAGGAGAAATATATTTTTTTAATACTTAAAACATTAAAGATCTACGAAGGATACACAAACTTAAAAAATAAATAAACCAAGGTCAGTTATGTTATTTGTTTACAAATAGACAACCCCTACCCCCAAAACTACCAGAAAGGTCTTTTCTCCAAAAAATAAACTTTCACCTTTGTCCTCCAACAAATCTTTATTCATCTAGTCTATACCACTATTCTCTAAACACTCTCTGAACTTTGCCCCTATCATTCTTTTGTAACATTTAACTCTATAAAGGATGTTGTGATTGACTGCCCCCCACTCCCCACCCCTCACGGTGAAGAACTGTAGAATATATCTGCCCAGCTGCTGAGATAGTTGCTGGAGAGCAGAATTCAGTTCCTGAATTCAGAATTCAGTTCCTTTATACTTTGCTTGTCTGAAAATGATGCCTTGCTCCTCCCTAGGAATGCCTGCAGATAATATCTGGACAACACAGAGGTATAAGCCTGACACTCTCCAACTCTTTTAACTATCTAATGGTCCTTTACTGGTAGAAAGATCCTCATAGAAGTGGCTGTGGATTCCAATCAGACCACATTGTAGCTCAGCATTCTCTGTGCTCAGTCCTGCTCTCTTTCCTTCTTTTCTCCAGGTGCTGATTCCAAGTACACACCTAATACAACTGTTCATTAATCTCCATCTAAGTATCTATTTCCTAGAAAGCCCAATTTTTGAAAGGATGCCCTCTTTCAAGATATTACTTTTTTCTCTGTATTTTCCAGTGCTTTCTAGAACACTGCAAAAATTACAAATCCCATTAAAAAGTATAGTATCTGTACACATATTACTCAGCTAATTTCTCACTTATTGTAATTATATTTCTATCAACAGTGTACTGCACAGTGATATAGTTTGTATTGTATTATGACTTTGCCCATTTAATTATGGACATCAGATAAGTTCTAAAAGGTTTTCTATCCCAAACCTCTATGCTAATTAGGATGGCTACATGAGTCCAAGGAAGTAAAAGACTGAACATATGTCTTTTGACATATGTTTACATTTGAAAAGCTACAAGAACATAGTAAGTGTTCAATAACTAGCAATTTTTATGATAATTTCTAGCAATCTAATTGTTGTAGTACTATAGCCCACTTCTAAAAATTCTAATAAATATAACTTTCAAGAAACTAAAAGCACAGCTGTTACAACATGAGGTAAGATGATACCATTTCTGGAGAAAATTCAAGTTCAAAGAGGTGAAATAAGTTGTCTAAAATTAACTAATTATGTCATCTAGTTTTAAGTCTTATGCTTTTTCCATTAATATCTTAAAGTTTTCAATTTTGTATAATCATTCAATTTTCCTCATGTATGATGAGTTTCCTCATTGGAATTAATTGCACAACATTCATTGTACATTTAGTATACACAAAGAACTGCATTCAATGGTGGAGACATATAAACCTAGCATAATCACTGACAGACTAATTGTTAAGTTCCTTAAGTCTCTCTGGGGGAAAAGAACACATATAATTTTGTATTGTCTTATCTTACAAAGTTAAAAATTGTTTAATTAATTGTTTAAATGATCCCACAGTGAATCAAGGCCACTAATTTTAGGATGACCTGTTTTTACTAATTCCCACACTCTTGAAAAATTTTTGTGTTCTATACATTGTCTGTAGAAGGTATAGTAGGGCAATTACAATGTTTTAATGGGGGAAGATTTTGTAAAGAGCAAGAGTATGATTTACCTGCCCTAATTCTCCTAGTTCTGGCAAAACCATATCCATTTTAAGGTTCCACATTGATTGGAATCCTTTTTGTGAGGATCCCCTTTTTTCCATAGATTGGATGAACCATTCTTTCTTTAGCATTTCCATGTTTTATCCCTAAAACAGCATGCATAGCATTATATTTAAGTGCCTTACTATTAGTTGTGTAACTAAATGTACATATACTACATTACAGGCTTCTCAAAAAGAAATGACTACGTATTACTTTCCAATTTTCAGCATCCTTCTCATCACATAATACTTGGTCAGTTGGCTAAATATTAAAAAAAATATGTCTTTTAAATAATGAGCTCTTAAGAATACCTCTGTAATTATGAAGACACCGTTTAAGAGTATCCAAATGAAAGAAAATATGAAAAAATAATGCTATAAATGTATATGCTTCCCCTCGTACATATATATTAATATATCCAATGCACACAGCTTGATCTATGTGACTTTACCCTTAATTAGTTAATAGCACTCTTAACAAAACAAGCAAAAGAATATATTTTAACTTGCTTGTGCAGGTCATATATTCTTAATAAATAAATACAATAATTATATGCATACCACTTCTCTATACATTTTTCATTTTAAATTAAGAAAATATTAAGACAATTTGTGACAAAGTAATAATATTTATACAGACCAAACGAAATTAATCTCTCCCTCCTCCAATGTTAAAATACATAATTGCCCACATTATTTTCTCCCCCAACCATAGCAACAGATAGAGATTTTAGTGTGATTTCCCTTGACAGGTTATCAAAGAGTTACATAAAAAGAAAACTAATGAACATTCCTTTTGCTACTCACTGCAGTAACAATTCTATGACAACAAAGACTTTTTCAAGTCTTCTTCAGTATTGTTTCATTTAATAGGATAATATAAAAGGCAGATATTATTTTATCCCCATTTTACTCATGCATAACTGCAGTGATCTACCCAAAACCATGTACCTTATAAATGACAAAGCAGGAGCTGCATCACAGGTCCTTTAAGACTAATAACCCTATTCCTAACCCAGCAAAGGACAAGGGCTTTTGGATGACTTTCAATTACACAAGTGGTGTGGGCCAGGAGCTCTAGACTTCAAATGTAATAGAAAAGAAATTACAAAATGCACACACTGCCTTCAAATACTGGCTGATTATTTTCTATCCTAACTCTCTATTCTTGCCCAGATACACACAGATTGCCTTAATAAACCTTTTAATATTAAGTATCAGCTGAATTGCTGATGAGAGGAATAATGATTAGAGACCCAGATTTAATTCATTGTTGAAGTCACGGCAGCATAAACTAGGTGAGAGGCAAAGCTGTTCTGCTAATGAAGAAAGAATTTTAAAGATCACTATAGATTTCTATGGATAGTCATGAACATGAACCAGGCTTCATATCACTCCCAATTAGAAAAGGCAGAAATTTTGGTGACGGTGCAGTGGAGAGTGGGTATTCAAACCCAAAAGAACAATAACCATTTTCAGTCTAAATGTCCTCTGTTAAATATCAATTAAAACTTCAAAAATTACCATAGTTTGCTGCCTTATTTAAATGTATGTCACTTTGAAAGTAGAAAAAGCTAACAATGTAAAATTATGTGTTTTTAGTATTTGAGATACAGGAGAAAGTAGGCAATTGTCAATATTTTAATATAATGTACCAACCTAGTTTCCTTTTTAATTTTACTATATTCTTTTAAATTTTTAATAGTTTTATTGACATATAATTTACAAAACATAAATTATATCACTGTTTTAAGTACATAATTCAATTTATCAGTTGTGCAGACATCAAAACCTAATATTGCACATGAAAATTACCTTCATTAAAAAAACAAACACATACAGAAAAAAGCAAAGCTAGCTTGCTCTTAACCAGAAGATAATCACCGCCCAAGGCCATTTTACCTAACTGTTGTGAGATATTTGATTCAGGATTTATGGAAAATCTATGACCTATTTAGCCCATGTAGTATTAACTTGAAAAAGTAAACAAAATATACTTGAAGAGCAAGGAAATATATCCACAAAGCTTGCTATTTGGCAAACTCTATATAAGTTATCATTTCAGTATCTTTAGGTAGTATTCAAAAATAAATAAAAGCATGTTTTATTATACTTGATATAAATAGCTTCAAAAATAGCTCCAGTGTCAGTCATGAATTGAAAACGTTTTAAATCCACTCACTGTAGAATTACAAATGATAAAATTTAATATACAGCAATACAGCTAGAAATATCTAATGACAAAAACATTTTAAAAATATTTAATAGAATAATGGTAAATAAAATGAATCAAACCAGGAAGCAGTTAAAGCAGCCTTTTCTTTTTTTGAATTTCTAAAGGTCTAAGCTTTTCTATGCTTTTTTAACTCCAGACTTCTATTTTTAGAGATGATCTGATTTGCAATTATCTTTTAAATAAACATTAAAATGAAAATGTACAATAGGAACTGACTAATTTGTTCAAAATGGAAGTATGAGAGCATGTGCGTAGTTTTCATTCTGTAGGTGCAATTCAAATCTGTAACATTTTGCTAAAACTGGCATAGAAGTGAAGAATAGATTAGTTTATGTCCAGGAATTTAGGGTCATACTGGTTAGTATTTGACAGCTAGCCAAAGATCAAAAAGACCTCGTTATAAGTTCATTATGATGCTCAAACAACTCACACTCCAGTGCAGGTCCAATTTTATTAATGATGATGACATAGCACTTGTCCACGTATACTACACAGCATCTTCCTCCAGCAGCAAGAATTTTTTAAAAGCTTGAGAAAGTCCCAAATTTCTGAAACATCCTTCAGTAATAAGATTTCTCTGAAGGTTTAGAAAGTCTCAATTTACTGAAACTTCCTTTTCAATTTGTATTTTCCAAAACATACTTACCACAGCAAAGAATGTCCGAGGAAGGCATCTCAAATGTCAGTTAAGAAAATAAGCTTTAACTGTTTTTAGGTTAAGCTACATGTCCACAGTCATCATATTTCTTAATTCATTTCTTTTGAAATACTCATGAGATCTCCCAAGTACTTATTCCTAGATTGTGTACATTAATGTTATCACAAATCTACTACTGAACTTAATATTCTATCATGTAAATTTAAATGCAGAGGTGTTAATATTACAGAGGTTACATTCTATTGTTAAAAAAAGTGGTTGATACTACGTGAGACAGTGTAGTCAGCTCTATCATTATTCATAATCATGATATGGCTCATGATCATGCATAAACAATACACAAACGTACAACTGCGCAAGAACTAGCCTACATATCAGTTTGTCCAATAATTTCACACACTTCCTCTAGATCTTTCCACATAGTGCTTTATCTTAGAATACTCTGAATTGGTTTACAGTCTATCCCCCTTTTTTTTCTCCTGCCAACTCTCTGGAGAAGATGTTAATGAGCCTAGTAATGGTTTAACAGGCGTCAGGAGAAATAACAAAGAAAATTTAAAGGTGTGAAAAATCAACATGCTGGAATAATCAAGTTCTGTGTAGGACAGTTAACTAAATATTCAAGCAAGAAACCTCACTTAGGTAGGCAGTCACATTATTCACTAAGTTAAGATAAACATAAATAAAGAAAAAAACATACCTGCTTGGCCAGTGGTGATACTGACAGCTGCAAAGAGCCTCTGGGACCGGCTTAAATCAGAAACTCCATTTACAGCTTCGACTTCAAAAGTATAATTTGCGTGAGCTAGTAGGTCCATGACAGTGACATAGTTATCCTCTAATCCAGTCTGCTGGGGCATGTATCCAATGTTACTCCCACAAGGGACGCATTCTCCCTGCTCCCAACTGCACCGTTTACACAATATTCTGTAGGTCACATCATTCCTTCCCCCATTGTCCGCAGGAGGACTCCATTCCAAACTTACTGTGGTCTGGTTGATGTTGAAAATGAGGTTTTGTGGTGCAGATGGAGGCCCTTTGGAAGCCAAAAATGAATAAACAAATAAACAAAAATAGAAAAATTAACAAAAAAAAATGAAGGAAGGAAAGATGTATTAAGCAAGTGGCTAAATTACCATATAGAAAACTAATTAAAATACTTTCTTTCACATAAACATTACATAAACCTTTACTAGAGAAGCTGTATAAAAGCCTCCTTGAATTCACTGTGTAAGAAGTTTTATTTACTTTCCATTTAATATGTCAAAATGAAAACAGGATAACAACTGTCTGTACTTCTGCCATGGTTTTTAGCTATTTTTCTTCCAAGCAGTTAAAAAAAGAACAGTTAATGTACCTAAAAAAACAGCTTTGCAGTTGTTTAAAAAAGTGTTTTCCTTTTAACTATGTAACAAATAACACATCTATTCATTTTTAATGTGCTCAAGAATGATTTATACTCATGTCTAGTATTGGCTTTGGATTTGGGTCTCTCAAACATTCATTAATTGAAGCACCAAATTATGAGATTTGTTCTACTTAGTGATGTTTGGAACCATTACTTTTAAATCACATTTTCTACCCTTGTAAAATTCTAATAACTTTTATATTTTATTTTATGATTCCTATTAGACACATGAAAAATTATTAAGAGCATTGTGATTCTGCAGATACAAAAGTTACAGTGAAGATGATGTATTACCTATCTACTTTATATCATCATTTAGCTTTATCAGCTTGTGTAAACATTTAAAGCATTTAATAGTAATTAACTATATAATCACAAATTCAATAGCTATCTCAATAATGTCACCAGAGGACAAATGAGTGGAGAGGCTCTAAAAGTCCTTCACTTTACCATTACGAACTTACTTGTACAGGCAACATACGGTGGGTCAGATGGAGCCCGATAATACCCATCTTCACATTCACATCTTGAGGAGCCTTCTTTGTCAGAAAAACTGTGTGTTGGACAACGGGAGCATTGAAGATCTTGAGATGAAGATTTGTAGAATCCACGACCACAGGCTGAGTATACAAAAGTAAATGAAAATGGGAGCATTAGAACAAGTAGACCATTTTAAATTTTAGTAATATTTAGCAAAAAAAAAAAAAGATAGAAATTTGACTTGACCATTTTTACAGAATCTATTGGCCTGGGTAGTTAAAATTTCTGACAAAAGTGTAAAAGCATGGGAGTCCAAAAGAAGACATGAAATCCAGATGTAAATTCACTACATAAATAAATGCTTTAATAATTAAAAGAAAAAAAAGGCTGTTTAGGATAAAATTTTGTTTCAGTGTACAGCAACCCAATTTTTAATAGTATATTTTAAAATAAAAACTACATGATATGGTTAACTTGTTCCTATAGTTTGTTGCTAGGCCAAAGTCCAGAGTCTGAAACTGAATATAAGCATAATTTATTTAAGCAAATAAGTAGGATATTTAATTCAGTATAAATTTGACTTCAATACAACTAATTTTCTTGTTAATCTGCATTAGCAAACTTCAGTTATTTTCTCTTAATTTAATATTGCTGTAAGCTAACTTTTTATGTGCTAATTTGATTCATGTTGAAAAATACTAACATAATTTAAATGAGATTAGTAATAACAATGATGTAGAAATATCTGTTGAAAATAATAGCAATGCATCCCCTTCCAGTTTTCTGTTAAGTTTGTTACAATTTTAGACAATTTAAGTTATAAGGCAGCTATGTTCCACTAAATGAACTGCCTTGTAAATACAAATAAGGACCTCTGTGAACAAGAAACACATACCAAGAGAATTAAGGAGAAAGTCATTAGTTGTAAGGATGATGACTGCTTCTCCTCTGCTGAGAGAGGTTAAGAGTCCAGTAATGCTAACACAGTAACTCATATTTCTCAGAAATAATCAGCCACAGAGAATTTCTGCATCACCTCCTAGTGAAGCTGCATTTACTTGCTTTTATCTTATTTGTTATTAAATCAAGCTAGCTCAGACCATTTAGTATCACTGGATATCTGTATACTTACCTTCAGTTATAATTCAGCAAATTCAATTTTCATCATTTCAATATTTTTAAAATTAATTGTGGCATTATACACTGAACATGTTGAATAAATGTATCCTTCATATGTATTAAATTAATACTTTTTAGTGGCTTTCAGATTGAATAGAAATTAATAAACTATATGTAAAGAATTAGTGAATATTTAACGCAAATTCAATTATAACTCTTCATTTATTACATACAAGTTTATTTAATGTTCTCCGCGTGAACATTTTTCAGGAATTTAATCGCATTTTCATTGTTGCTAGGACAATCCATCTTATAGAGAAAGTATATTTCCCAGAAAAAAAAAATGACTAATTTCCAGGGAAGAAAATATTCACATACTGAATATTTAGTTCATAATACTGATATAATTAAAACCCAAAAATTATCTTTTAAACTTCAAGAAAATAAGAATGCTTTATATGAATAAGATAGGAATTTATATAACTTAAATAAACTTAAAGATGTTATATTGTTACAGAAAGTTAAGTGAAAAAAAATTTAAACAGAATTACAACCATTGCTTTCTAAATACATGATCATCCCCACCCTTATAAGCCAGTCTGTCTTTACTTCTTCAATTAACATAGGAGGAAAACACTCACAAACATTTTAGATGAAGAAGCTTAATGCATCTTCATGCAGTCTCAGTAAAAAGTACTACAAATCTAAGGCATAGCAGAACAATGAGATTGATTACAAAATAATAAAACAATAATATACACTTTACAATCTTTCTAAAGATATGATCTTAATACATAAAAGAACTGTTAACTGGCAGAATAAAGAATTTAGCATGGGTTTCTCAAAATGGAAATTCCTTTAAGTATTTATTGTATCATGTTCTTTGTATTATCTGTAATTCAACGATCAGAAAAATAGCCATAAAACAGAGATGGCAATGTTTTAGTCACAACCAGCAGCCAGATTTTATCAAGGAACTGGGGAAGGCGGGGAGAAAAGCAAACAACAGGAGAAAGGGAGGAAGAGAGAGGTACTTTGATGACTGTGGTATTTATTTATTACCTTTTACAAGGAGAGGATATTAGGAAGGTGGGAGATGGGGAGTACAATGGCAACAGAATTTAGCATCTAACAGTTAACACTTTAAGAATTAGTAGGCAATTACTACCAAGTAGAATCCCTCAGAATTCTCATTCTCCCATTGCAAATAAAAAAAGTACATGAAACTTCTGTTCACTAGACAGCAACAATATTATCCACTGCAATTATCTACTAAACTATATTACAACATAACTAAAGGCTTATACCCATTTTTCTCACAATTAGGAGGTACATTTCTTGTTCAACTTGCATGATTTGTAGAATATATAGAGAAACTTAAAACCCTTATCACTCAACTTTCAAATTACATTAAATTCTGTTACCACTTTAACAGATGGGAAAACAGATTTGAAGCAAAAGTAACCTGAGTGCTTCAAATAATTCTGTTTCTTTAGGTTAAAACTGGATTTAGAACACAGGACTACTGATATACTACCATATGCTACCCACCAGCCTTGTCTGTTGAATGAGCCAAGGTTTGGCACTTAGTCAATGGGTCTCAAGGGTGTCAGCAACCCCAAAAGTCCTCTGTGGGTCCTTATTGTCTACCATTATGCACTTTTACTAATTTAAAGCCATTAATTTAATTTTTAAAACTATGAAATAACATCACAACACATCTTACAGAAAAGATATTACGTTGATATTCTGAATTTCACTATAAATTTTGGCACTGAAGAGATGCCTGCAAATTGTGGAGTACATGTATGGCTATCATTAAATAGATGATATTAGAGGTAATGCCAGAAAAATACGGTCATAAAACTCTTAACACTTTTTTCTTTGAAGTAATATTCTGTTTCAGTTCAGTTAATACTGAAAATAATAAATTGTAACAAGACCATCTTCACTTAACCTCTAAAGAGACTATTAATTTAAGAGTTATTAAAAATAAGTATAAAATCTTCAGAGCTGCAGAATTGAGTAACTCCAAGAATATGCAAAGACATAAGCTGTAACTTTTAGGATAATAGTGAGCAATTGGGTGGCAAAAGTTTGGGATGGAAGTAACAGATGCTCTTAAAATTAAAATTTTAGATGAGATAACTCCATGAAGTAGCTAGAGTAAAATACTCAGTGAGATAAACTGGGCTGAACTGGTATAACAAGTTGACTACATAAGGAAGAATATGCATTTTCCTGCCACTCCCAAAAAGTCCACGTGGACATCTAGGCAAAAAATGCAGCTGGTTTCCCAAAAAGTACCAGTAAAAAAGTCTTCAGAGGTAAATGCCTTCAGAAAATTCAATGATAATTCTCTTTACCCATAATATTGAAGTATACAAAAAGCTTTCTAGGAATTGTGCAACAGCAGTTTTAAGACTTTTCTCCTGTGTTTTATTTTTCAATTTGTTCAATAGTATTTGAACCCAAAGCAAACTTTAATTGATAGAGTATGTGCCCTATGGGTTAGGAAAGATAACATTTTAATTTAGTGACTTTTGATCTTTTTTTTAACTAAACATTGTGTTTAAGTGATGTTTCACTGTAACAAGGAAGATTAGGAAGATGTATAAAACTTGTTTTAAATAATCTTTTCCTTTCATTTCAATAATAGTATTTTTTATTGTTATAAAAAAGGCCTGGGGGATACATTTGACATTTTCTTAACATTTACAACCTTTGTGAATTAAAATAACAGGCACTCATCTTCCTAAATAAATCATAAATGTATCAAAGTCTATAAACTAAGTAAGTTTTCTCTTTGTCCTTTAAATGAAAACCACCAAAGAAAAGGTAAAGCACATGAAACTTCTACTTACTAAGCAGTGATAACATCCACTGCACTGTATCTAACTAAATTATATTGTAATATACACTAATAATTCCAACAACTCTCAATAAATAATCCCAAAGATTATGCTAAAATATACAAACAAATCTCATTTCCTCTCATACCAAAGTCAGGCAAAATGGATTATCTCTTCTTTTTGAATGAGGATGAAGATATCAGACTTGTTTTAGTTCTTTAAAGTTTATGATTCTTTAAGATTATGATTCTTTTTACCCTTGTAAGGGTAAGTTTAGAGGAAATCTAACCTGATATTATTTCTAGGGAATAATTTTGGATAACCCACAAGTCGGTTATCCCTCTAAATGCACATACTTCTACAATTCTTCTGTAGCCATGAAAGATTTCCATGTCAGTAAATGGCTCAGTTTTTTTGGGGAAAAAAAAAAAGCTCTAACTTCAATCTCAAACATACTTGACACCATCTTGGATAGTAAATATTGATAATCCATGTCTTAGTCAGCTGTCCTCCATGATACACATTAAGAATGTTTTGAAAGACACTAATGTTTTGGTTCTGTCACAATGATTGATTTATTATAAAGATTGACATTTCTATATTTTTAAAAGTTTTGCAGGTTTTAGAATCACCATCCTTTATGTTCCAGGCCTTTTTGCAGACTATCAAAGTCTCCAAAGAATATATAATAATAAATAGCTCCACCATAAAATTGATGACAGGTAAAAGTAGATATTATTGGGAAATCAATTAAAATTTTAAGTGAAATAAAAATTGAAAAATTATAACTCATTAATAAACTCTTCAAAGAATAACCCAAAAATATGAATAAATGTTTCTCTATGAAGATATACAGAGAGTCAAAAAGAGACAATTAGCCATCAGAGAAATGGAAATCAAAACCAAAATGAAATACCTCCATATAGTCAATAAAATGGCTACAATCAAAACACAGATGAAACATGTGTTGGTACAAATCTAAAGGAATTTGAAGTCTCATACTCTGAAGTGAGAAATACAAAATGGTGTAGTCTCTGAAAAAACTAGTAGTTACTGAGAAGATTATACATAATAATCTTCTACATGACACACGGTAAGATTTATTACCCCCAAATTCCACTATCCTAGGTATGTAAACAATATAAATATCTACAAAAAAGTTCATAATACAATTATTCCAAATAGCCAAAAATGAGAAATGCAAATATCCATCAACTAATAAATGAATAAATGGACTAAAGGAGGTAAATACTGACACATTTAAATGTGGATGAACCTTGAAAACATTACGCTATGTTAAAGATCCAGTCACAAAAAAAACTACATATTATAAAACTACAATTATATAAAATACCTAAAATAGGTAAATCTATAAAGAGTAGATTAATCATTCCTAAGGAGAGAGGAAGTGAGTGCCTATGTTAATACCCCATTAACATATGGGTAAAGGGCTTGCTGTTTAAGTTGATGAAACTGTTATAAAATTTAATATAAAATAATGCTTGTACAACTAATACTGAAATGTTGACTTTAATAGGTGAATTATATCTCAGTAAAGCTGCTATATATAATAAAATCCATTAATAATGTCACTTCAAAGTGAATATTTAATAAACTATTAAGAGAAAAAAGCAAATTGTATCTGTTTATAACGTAACAGCTTGTCTTTTCAAATATATACTCTACGTTCATCTAATTTTGTAAAGCTGTATTTAGGTGTGTGATAAATTTAGTATGACTATTAAAATATGAAAAATCATAATCAATATATGATGTTGACCCATCTGTAATTATATAGTTTCATAAGCAATTATTTTTTTCTGAGTTATAGTTTTATCATAGCAATTTTATAATTTAAATAGATAAACAGCAACCTAATTTTTGGAGATATTTTTTATACTATTATACATTCAGTTGAGTTTTGAGTGGATTCTTAATAAACTTTAAATATTCTTATTTTTTACCTACATCACTTTATCAGACAAGGGCTGATTTCCTTCCCCTCTCCCTTTTGCTCCCACAAGCTAAGTAAATACAGCTAGACTCAGTGTCCTCAGGTCTTACTCTGTTTCCAGACCTGTGATTTTAAGCACAATTGAACTTTTTCTGAAGGAATTATGTGTATATGTCTGTGTGTAAAATATGAGGCTTTGCAGATGTTTCCGGCCACAGTTATGCAGCTGCAAAGAGTTTATTAATTATGAACTCCAAGTGGATTGTTTTGTAATTGAAACTTTCTGGACTTTAGTATTATTATAGAATCTACATATATACAAAGTTAGGGATTCTAATGAATGTTGTTATTTATTGCAGATGGACACTTTATTCAATTCAGGCAAAGCTAGTCTGTTTCCATAGGAGCCTTCAAATATTTGTGTCATATTAATGTCTATGCTTCCATAATACAAAGGGGAAAGCACAGCTTGTAGAAATAGTACTCCCACTGCTCAAAGTGCTGACCTCATCTGGGAAGGAAGGATCCAGAATCTGTATTTTAATCCTATTGACAGTGTCTCAGTGGGAATAATTACAAAAGTCTGCCTGAAAGCCAGACCTCCTGTCATTGATATGCTATGATTTTTCACATTGAGAATGAACAGTGGGCAGGGAGAATAAAAACATGATGTAACAAGTATATTACAGTTTGTGAGGCACCGTTCCTATTACCCCACAACTAACATACACAAATTTAGGGAAAAAAAAACAACAACAATGCCCAATATAAAATCTTTGATAACAGGTGTTCAAATGCTGAAAATAATTTGAGGACTTTTAGAACTAAAAAGAAAAATTAATTTCACGGCATTATAATTACATATGTGTTACTTATCTGTGTTATTTTAGCACTTGATGTTTTGTTGCCATGTTATAGTGGAAAAGAAACAGATGTAAGAGAAGAAGCTTTCAAAAGTTTTATTTTTAAGATTTAAGCCATAAAAGGAAATAAAATGAAGATTTATATAAAATGGGTCCCCCTCTCCTTTTATTAAATTATCAGCTTGGAATATGCTACAGATTTTGTTGAGGTTTGGTGCTAAAATAGTTTTCATTTAACAGACTATGATTTTAAAATAATGTTCATTTTAAAAATCATAAAAAAGTTAAATATGTCAAGTTAAGTAACTCAAAATCTATTTCCTTATTTTACTATGTTAAAAATATAATGAGAACTGGATTTTGACTTCAGAGTTCTATGTTCAAATCCACTCTCCTACTAACTGGCAAGTTATTTAGACTACACCACTTCACAATGCTGGTTTTATACATCTTTGCTTTCTTGTTATTAATTTTTACATGCAATAGACATATTAGTTATTATTTTATTATTATATCTGCTAATTTTTTTAATCATAATACAATCATCAAAGATCTAGCTGCTAAACTTCCCTACAACTATTTGCATTGAAATGGAATTTTTAAAAACATATATTTTCACCACCATCAATATACCCACATAAACCCTACACACAAACACACCCACTTAGTCTTTCAGTGGTGTCTCAGCAAGAATGTGAAAGACATTTTCTAAAAAGGTGTCTGCATCTGCACGCCATTCCTGACAGGCAGTGGCAGGCACTATGTCAAAGATCTGCCTAGCGACCCACCTCTTGTTCTCACTGTGCCATTGTTGTCAAACCCTGTCTGTGCTCTCAGATATGTGCACATTCATTTTGGTTCATGCTGGAAAGAATCCAGAAATGGAGATTTAAAATGATATAAAATACTTAAAAATCAACTTCTATAAAAGGAAAATTTCAAAATGAAATCAGATCCTGTTGGATCTCACTCAGTATTATCCCCATAGGTCTATTCTGAGAACAACTTACAGATTAAAAAAAAAAAAAAAAAAGAATAAGCTATGAAACGTCAGGATTTAGTAACCCCAATGGAAAAGAACGAAAATAGAGTAACCTTAAGTCAGGTCTATAGAAAAATAGTAAAGTCACAGGGTTCCCATGGACTAAAAACACATAAATTAAGGGAAGCAAGCTAAACACACTCAAACATTATATTATTTATTTGTAATAACTTTTAAAAATGTAGCTTATTTATGGCAGCATTAATTTATTACTGCCAGATTTCCTTGAGGACATATCATTATGAACAAGCGGCTGTAACAATGAAAATTCTTAATAACAATCTAGGAAAAGTTAACTTAGATTTATTTTTTTCTTCCTTCTCATGCCCAGTTAGGAAGCTTGTAGGTAGAAAGCACAGTTTACTACAACATTTAAGCCACCATTAAGTTGATTTTAAAGTGTTTTTCTTATATTCCTTATAGCAGAATAATTTTTGAAATTTCAGTTTTATTTATTCATTCTTATGCTCAATTAGTCCTTATGGTTTTGAAAAGAGACCAAGAAAAGTCAGACAATTTAAGTTCTACATATGAGAAAAAAATAAAAAGTAAGATAAATCAATCAGAATTACTTTGAAAGATCAATACTTTTTCCTTAACATAATCACTGTAAAAACAGTTCTTGAAAGATAAAATTCATATTCTGAACCACAGATACTGTTAATTTCATCACATAAGGTCTCATGCCAACAATCCTGAGGAGTCAATGTGACTGTCCTTTATATAAATTCTGAGTTTGGCTTCGCCTCCAGCATGTACTAGCTGTGTGACCTTTGTAAACTGCATGTGTTCTCCCAGCACAGTTTTTCCATATGTAAAATAGGGAGGTTTAACAATAAGATTTTCTAGTCAAATTGTTCTAAGTACAGAATTCATATGAAGAACTTAGCATAGTGCCAGGTAGAGCATAAACAACCACAGTTAACTTTAATGACTATTTCAGAATGTCAATGACCATGCAAAATTTTGATTCCACTCTCACTTCTAATCCTGATAAACACTAAACCACCTCCCATTACCAGATATACTTGCAAACAAGTAACAAAAGTTAATCATTTGGTAAATATACCCAATTTACTCATTCATACCCTACTAAATAACTATTTATTGTTTGCCAATTTTTTGCATCGTACCAGGCAATGGACCTAATATCTGCTAAAAGACAAGGATGACAGTCTCTAAAAACTATAAAATTACATTTTGACCTAGGATCAAACGATATGGATAATCAGTTGATTGTGTGTTTATGACAATTGAATTTGTGGTACTGCATAAAAAATTATGCCTAAAAATTATATAGCACCTCAATTTGTATCCTTTACAAAGTGCCTAATTATCTCCTATTTCAGATTCTAAAGTCACCTTTCCTGCCAAAGCTACACCATTTCATCAATGTAAATTGAGAAAACTTCTCAGCGCAGGTATATATGCAGGGCATATGTGTAGGGACACATTATTGACCAGTTATATTTAAACTGGAGAGCTACTTGTGGCAGTTATTGGCTGGTTTTTCAATGAGGCTAATAGTGGGACTGGGAATAGCAGAATGTAACATAAGAGAAAGTTAATTAAAGTTTTAAAGACTTCAGCTGAATAACAAATATTGCATAAATACAGATAGTGAAATTTTATTACATTTAATAAACATTTTTGTCCAATTCAAATTATTTAAAGTACATGTTAGTGATTCATCAAAAATTGTTCTTTCTCCTATAATATACTTGTCTGTAGATTTCTACATATTTGTAGAAAAGTTTGTAAGATCCATAGTCAAAAAGAGAAGTAAATCATTCTTAAATTCTTTAAAAAACAGTTCTATTTCAAGCAGTGTAGGACATGAGTTTTTTACCATTAGCTGCCTGCAATAATTACAAAAAATTATTAAGACAAAAATCTTCAGTTAAAGCAATATTTTTAGCTATTTTATAAAGACTATTTTTTCCTTATTTAGTCAGTTATAAAATGTGGATCAATACTAAGTCTTGTGAAGCAAATAACCCTAAAGCAGTTTAGGCAGTTTGAACATGTGAGGAGATAAATAATAATTTCTGTTATGTCAGTGGAAAATTTTCTGGAGATCATAAAGAAATCAGTTTACCCTGAAGCATAGCATTTTAAAAAGATACATCAGGAGACTGAGGAGATTCACTTGATTCTTAATTCTTAGAAATAAAATAACAGGCCGAATCAATCCTTACAACAAATTATGTTTTTTGAGCTCAATAATTTTTACCAAAAAAAGCAAGCTACACACACACACACTCAATTGGAAATATACCTACATGTACATGTGTACATGTACACATACATGTGTGAGAGTCTGCTAATAGTTGAGAAATAAATAGAACTGTTAGTGAGAAAAAAAAAATAGTAAGAATTTTCTAACTGAATTCCCAGAGACTTTCTACTCCTTATTACAGAAAACAAGATAATTGATTTTATCTTCAACCCAAGCAAACAATCTGACCCAGTTCTATCTATACCCTATCCACTTTGCATTCACAGAATTTTGCAAAAAGATAATGCAGGTACTAGTAGAATATCATTAATGTTTTTAATAAAGTCTTTAGAAAAATAACAATGTTAGATGTGTAAAGAGACATCTTATCTCATTTAGTTCCTTTGCTTGAAAATAACTAATTCATCCTCCATGAATCTGTTAAAAATTTTACTTCCTTATATTCCCTGAATATAGCTACTAAAGCTATTGAGAACAATACAAACTGATCTGTACAATATGACACAATTATTGTATTAACATAGCCATAAGTATTTCTTCATGTGTTTTTCCTTCAGTTCACTATGAGAACCTTAATGGCAGTGACTACTCTGTGTGTGTGTGTGTATGGATCCCCAAACCTACCACAATGTCTAGTACATGGCAGGAGGTTAACCTATATTTATTGAATGAAAGAATCTTTATTCATCCTGCAGCATCATGCATGTGGTGAAGACCATCTCATTTACCAAAGGTTAATTCACTGACACCACTTAGTAAATTTTTCATAGTAATCTGATTAATGGAAATGGTGTAGCACCTTCTTAGCGGAGGCCAACTACATTCCCAACTACGTTAGTTAAGGAAAAATATATCAGGGGCTTTCATTCTTAAGACGCTCACTGTTATGCTGTACATGGAGACAACTGCTCAAATTAATTCTTAAGATGATTTCTAACACAATTCTATGAGCATGCTTAGCAAATATAAGTATATGAATAAGATTTAAAATATTTTCTAAGAGTATAATCAGAATATTTTCTTTCCACAAAGGTGAGACAAGATGCAAGAGAGGGGAAAGTGTGGAACTATGAATTATAAGCCATTACAAAACTTTCAGTGTAAGGCTTTATTCCAAGATAAGGCTAAAATTAATAACCATACTGTGTTTTTTTTAAAAAGATCACTTTCTTAGTATATGACCTATCCAAACTAAAAAACAAAAATAGTTTAGTTTTAGATAATCTAGAATTTCCATATCCCAATAAGTATGCAGACAGTTTTGTTAATAATTTGGAACTAGGACACTACTAAAATAAATTCCAATAATTACAATTTCTATTGGAAAATAAATATTACTGATATTTTACAGTATGAAAAAATGATTTCCACTAACTCCTATCCCTTTTCTCTTAAATTTTAAAAACAATTATTGTGGAGTAAAAAACAACTAATTTAATTACAATGGGTGTACATTTTGTTTTTATTATTATAAGCACCTGTCTTCTGTATATTTGTGCTGTTCTATTCGATTTTATATGTGCTTAAGATAAATTCATTTAATTTATGACATATGGGGAGGAAAATGGTGATACAAAAGGATAAAACTATTTTATGTGCATATAATATTTCATTTTTTCATATTAAAATTTGAATATAACTGGAAAGCTGGATGAAAAGAAAATAAAGCACCTTAACATTAAGAGTGAGCTCAAAAAAAGTAAAATCAATCATTTTAAAGTATTAGATTCAACACATATATGCCCACATTTCTCAATATGAAGTAGAAAAGAAATTTGGAAGTGAAATATTGTTTTGTCATGGTAAAGAAAGTGATGTAAATGTGTATAATTCCAAATAAAAAATGTGTAGAAAGTTGTCATAAAGAAAAGGAAACACTAGAATATAATGGATTGACTTTATTTCTATACCATGGTGTTATATTATGTACAGAGAACTGACAGTGCACTAAATCTTCCTAATTAGAGATAAATTATTTCAAAATCTACCTAAAGGTTTGTAAATATAAATTTATATTCACCAAAATACAGATAACAAAGAATGGAGTGGGGGGGGCGCTTATACAACTGAAAGAAGGTTAAAGAAAACTGAGAGAAAAAGCAGTTGACAGATTGTGGATATACACTGTCACAGATGGATACCAGGTGGAATGGCTCTGACAATTCTTTGAGAATAAACTCTTTTCCCCCATATTTAAGATGAATTGGCCCCTTGGGTAAATGTTCAACATAAGACTGATAAGAATGCTAGGTGTGTGTGTGTGTGTGTGTATGTGTGTATTTTAACTAAATGCCAAAAAACGAAGATGTGAATAATTAAAGTTGATGTAATTTAAGGGATAACCAAGTATTACCTAAGAATTGGTGAAAGAAAACACCTTTATTTACAGTTGTAAGTCAATAAGAAAATAAGGCGTCTCTGCTTGAAATTTTTCATTTCCTTTCATTTCTTTCACCCATAATGAGTATCACTGAATAACTATGGCATTACAAGAACAAGAGTGATTGTCCCCAAATGTCAACAAATTATAAAATAAGAGTCCTAACCTTTTAATAAGATGGTTATTCTTTGCACTTTCAACATGATAGTCTTATAGTGTAAATTAGTAGTCCTTTAAAGAAGAGGCTAAAAGTCTTTTCAAGCTATAGATGCGAAAAGTATATGTCTAACCACAGGGTCAAACAAAATTTAAAATTTCCTTTATATTCCAAAATGGAATCTTTCTTTAACGACACAAATAGTATTGAGACTATCAATATTTTACAAAATTAGAGGAAATAATTTTTATCAAGATAAGTGCTCTCTACCTACACTCTGTTAAATCTCGTTTTACACATTTTACATCTATATCATAGCACCAAGTAGCATGTAGTTTGCACAAATTTTTAAGTTTCTGCTCATTTATGAAACATGTTGAACATCTAACTGCAAAGAACTGTGCTCACAGCTCTGTCTGAATGTTATTTAATGTGGCTAAGTATTTATTTTATGTGCAAAATACAATAGTTAAGTAAGTGCTTATCATGGCATTGATTAAATACTTAACAATAAATTTGTTAATTTTTGTTAAATTAATTCTTCCATTATTCTAAATCAAAGTTAATATAGAATTATCAAAATATGGTATTCTCTGCTGTAAAATGCAAATATGATTTAGGGCATATGTTGCGTAAAACAATTGTCAAAATCCCTGCTTAGACTACAGTTTATATATTTTGTATTCAAATATTTAATTGTGACACATAACAACAGAAGATAGCTATACATTTTGACAAAGCTTATTCTTAATTTACATTTGGAATGAAAACAGATATCACATTTTCTGTGTAATTTATATTACATCTAATTATATTAATACAGTGTAAAATATTAAATTCTAGTTTGCTTAAAGTCACATCAAAAGTAACAAATTTAATAGATTTAAGAGCAATAATTATCCTTTTAATAAAACACAAATAGTACATATAATTAACTATTAAAGGATATGATCATATGGAAAATAGGTTTGCATCAACTATAAAATGGAAGTTCTAACTTTCATTTATAATGAATCTCAAATCATATTTCTCCATTCAATACTATAGGAAGGCAGGAAAACTTCCCTGTAATAAAATTCTTTAAAATCATATTTAATTTATTCAATATAATTTAAGGAATACAATGGAACTGTTACTCAATCTTGTCACTAATTTATATTCTTGATTTTTTTTGAAATTTGATATATCACTGGTTAGTCAGTTATATACCACATAGGATTATCAAATAGTGTTATGAAGATAATTTAATTAGTGGGTTTAGAGGCTAGTGTTGAAATTAAAGGTATTTCCAGCTCTCGGGATTCACTGACATCTCTAAAGTTATTTCTCTGGAATGAAAAAGGTTTATGCAATATTTGCTACTCTCTCTTTCTTTCTTGTGCATTCCCTTGTGAAGAATCACAGACTTAACATAAGCATGTCATTTACTATATTGTCACATGCTTTTTTGTAAAAAGTAAAAAAAAAGTAAATCTCATTTTGCATATTAATCTATGAAGAAATCCTTTCACAGTATACCTCAGTGTTTCATAAGCACTGCTACTGTTAACTTCCCAAATGAAACATATAACAATAGGTAAAAAAAATTATCAAATGTCAGAAGAAATAATAAGGTAGCAGAATACTGAATTCCTACCCAACAGAGAGCACTAAAATAGTATGGAGTCTCACAAAAGGTATTAACTAGAAGTTTTTGTTTTGTTTTGTTTTTAGATTCAAGTTCAAATCCAGAGATATTACACAGTAAGTGCTAACTCTCTGAAGGAAAGTCATTACAGGCACATTGACTAAAATTCCTAACCATGTCTCCTTATTGAAACTCTATATAACCTCTGGTTGAGGTAACTGAACCTCTTCCCACTTCCTATTCCTCCAGTTATATTTCATAGGTAAAAATGTATATATGGACATCTAGATCTTTATCTCTCCATATGTGAATATGTGCTGCATACAATATATTCTCACTATAGTCTTGCAACATAGTTATATTCTTCCAGTTACACATAAAATCATTAATTATATTCCTTTATACTTCACAATGTTTAGGAAGGACTTCTTACTAAGTTTTTAATGCTGTTATTTTATTTTGTTGTTTTGTACGTTAATGTAGATTGTAATTTTGTTTGTGAAAACAGAAGAAATATGTATCTCTGAATATATATTGAGGATTTAAAAAATAATTTTTAAAATGGAGGCCTCCCTGGTGGCATAGAAGTTAAAGACACAGTGCTATCAAGCTATCACCAGCCACTGCAACATGAGTTTGATCCTCAGCCAGAGAGCTAACCTACAGGACACAGCAGATCTCTCCTGTCTCAATGGTGCTGCTCCCCTCAGCAGTGTACTTCAGTACATATGCCTGCTCTGTTCCCCACTCTATCTTTGGTGACTCCTCTCACCCCCCATACCTCTGGCTTGCACCCCAGTTCTAGTATGCACAAATAAATCAATCTTTAAAAAAATTAATTTGTAGAATGGTATAAAACAGTGTTTAAGAACGCAGAGTACATAGTCAAACCCTAGAGTTCCAAACCCTAAGTTCAAATGCTAAAGCTACTACCATCACCCTATATAAGAAACTATCTTGGTTTTTTCATTCATAATATAGGAAAATAGTACTCTTTGAAAAGGATTAAATCAAAGAACATGCAAGCATATGGCACATAATAAATACTTTATACATGACAGTTAATATTATAATTATCATTATTATAATGTTAGCATAGTAAAAAACACCACTATTTAAATTAAGGCAACTTTACTTCCACTAAAACCTATAAATATTTCTGGAATAATCTCCAATATGTTTGCAAACAATGTTTTACTACTTAAAATCAATGTAATTAAATGTCTGAAATGTTCAACTTAGGAATTATTTTTTAATAATTCAAACAACTAAAGAAATAATGAATATTGAGTTTTTAAAATGCCACCATCCCAAAAAAAAACTCGTTATGAAAATTAATTTACTTTTCCCTCCTGTTGTTTCAGCATGGAAAAATCTTAGCTTATTTAGTATGTGATTAGTTAGAGGCACAACTCTCTAAAGAAAGAAAATATGCCAAACACACACTTGCTATTTGTAACTTGCCATGTAATACCAAAATAAAACAACAAAAAATGACTGTTACAAATTCACATATTTGAAAGGGTCAAGAAAAGCTCCAATATCTTGTAGGCAGTTATTACAAATAAAATATTCACTGGGGGGAAAAAAGATGGAAAACTAATGAAAAAGAGAATACATTTCTATGATAATATAAACTTATTTTACAGGTGGTTCTTGCTTTTAATTTGCTACATTTAATAGTGACTCCATATACTATTGGATACAACCTGATTTCCATCCACATCTGCAAAATGTGATTTTTTTTTCTAAAGACAACTAAAAATGTATGAAAATTTCCTATTTCCTTTATTATTATAAAAAGGGGGGAAATGCAGTATTTTAGAATTTTTTATGTCCTTTTTTTATTTTAGCCAGTATGACCATAGAACCTTCACATAAGAGACTTCATGATGGACGGATAATGGGAAACTCAGGCAAAGGAGGTGGGTTTTTCATAATTACTAATAGCACTGAAGATAAGCAAGAGAGGAGAGTGGACACACTCATGCCATACTGTCGCCAGCACTAACGAAGTGACAAATTGTGGTTTCATTTCACATGTAAACAATTCTGGTAGTCTACATCAACCAACTGAAATAAACCCTCAAAACACTGACCTTAATGTAAGAAAACAGGGCAGAAGATGCCTCTTTCAACAACAGGCATATATGTAGCTAACTTTATGAAAAGCATGTTTTTCTACATTAAGGTGATTATTCAACATCTTCAATGCAAATACATTTGAACAAAAACACAGAAGACCTTATACATAAGTGTACACCTTGGAACTGACATCACCACTTTGAGGAAATGTAATCTTCAATGCTGGGCCCCAGGTCAAAAACTCAGGAAAACTTATGTGATCTCTCTTTCCACCCTTGAGGTAGACTTTCAAACACAATCAACTGTCCTTTATCTTACATTCTTCTCACCCATTCGATTCCGTAGGTATAGAATCTGTTTTAGTCTTTCTGAGACAAGTAGCAAAGACTTCACCACATTCTATATTGCTACATTCCTAGCAATATTTGCGAATAATAACATTGGTCTCTATGTTTTAATAAGGATCTTGAAATAATTTACATGGGAGTTAAGACTCTAGTATGTCACAAAGTTTTTCTGTCTATGGCATAGGGATACCATTTTTAATTCTCCAGTGTAATATTTCAAAATTAAGAGTGATTTTGCCATTAGGGAAGGTTTTGCAATATCTACATATACATTTGGTTATCACAACTGTAAATGGGTAATGTTGATGCTGCTAAACATCTTACATGGGTCTCCAAAACAAGAGTCACACAGTATAAAATGTCAGGAGTGTTATTTTGAGAAAAACTGCTTTACTACAAACAAGTATCTATCAGTTTTATCACTAAAATGTTGATCACTAAAGTATCTCCTCATTCATGAAACTCTGTCCTAACTAGGTAAAGAACAGTTAGAACCATATTTTGCTAACTATTTAAAGAAAAATAAAACATAATTTTGTAATAAAAATTAGTCTTAGCCTTCATAAATTTAGTTTCGTTTCAAAGTTCTCCAGCTAAAGCTTTAGGTGATCTGCTTAGAAACAGACTTTATTTGAAATCCTTGTAAAAATTAAAAAATAAAAGCTTTTAAAGTTAACAAAGTACTATTTAGACTTGAGTGGACAGAAGTATTGTTATTAGCATCATTCCTTCTCATAGAAGAATCCCTAATCGGAAATTTCCAACTGCATAAAAAGTGACTCCACTTAAAAAAGCTAACCTAATTTCAAAAGGACAAAAAAAAAAAAAAAAAATCCTTGAACTAGTCATTCCTTCAAAAAGTAAGATACTTGAAATTTCAACTTTTCTCTAACTCTCATATCAAATTAATCAATAACTGTGAACTTAAAACATTTTAATAAAATTGATTGATTTTAATGTGTTAAAATTATTATTGGAGTCATTACAGCAAAATCTATATCAAATTTTTGTCACATTTAATCTTATTTGTTCTACCATACCGCTCTACAATTTTTCACCTATTCAGCAATTCAGAAATATTATGAATACATGTTATGTATTCATTATGCTACGAATTAAAGGCATCGTGGAAAGACACAGTCCCCATCTTCACCAGCTCTCTGTCTAGTGAAGTAGAGCAATTAAACAAACAATTCTAATAAAGCACGATGTGCCAGAAAAAGGATCACTGCAGGAACACGATTAAGTGACCATTCTTATAGTTTCACTGAAATCTGCACAATAAGAAACAACAGTCAAGTGAGAGATGATGCAGAATATTCACAGGCAAATAAAGGACAGAAAGGGAAAAGAGAATGGCATATTTGAGGCAATAACAAAATGTTAGTATGTTGGTATAAATACAAGTGGAAGAGACATAAAAGATAAAGCTGATAAGAAAGGTAAAAACAGAATAGAAAGCACAGAAAGGATATTAAGAAGAAAAGCGTTATGCTAAGGCTTGCATTTAGAAAGGTCATTCTAGTTAAAATGACTTAGCAGGAGGCAGAAAAAGCAATTGGAGGGAAGACTGTTGCACTAATATAGGTGGGAGATGATGGTAGACTAAAATAGGATGCATGAATTTGTTTAGAGAAAACTGGATATTCAGTAGACCTTTGAGAGGGAGAATCAAGAAACTGTTATCAGACATTCTCCACTAAGTTTCTCCTTTTACACTTTTCAATTATCTGGTGCATACTGGTAGATAAAATTTTAAAATATTGAAAATTAAAACACAGTTTGTTTATATTAGCTAAGTGGGTCTTCACAACATCATATAAGTGAAACAAGGCAA
Source organism: Galemys pyrenaicus (assembly GCA_019455555.1). NCBI lineage: Eukaryota > Metazoa > Chordata > Mammalia > Eulipotyphla > Talpidae > Galemys > Galemys pyrenaicus. The sequence continues at coordinate 12,019,370 of JAGFMF010011446.1, read as the reverse complement.
ACAGATACCCTTCATTTGACAGGTGATGAAAACAGAAGTTTAGAGAGATTTTATGTAATTTACTCCAGTAACGTTAATGTAATAATAGTGGGCTTAGAAATAAGTCATCAGTTTCTGATTCCCATTCTGTTCTAGCAGTGTGTTTCTTCTGGAGCTAAGCCTCTGCCAAATTTCTGTACTATCTGTTATATCCAACACCTGACTGTTGTCAAGTATAATTTTCTAATCATTTCACAAATGTAGTTGTATAATCATTACCCATTCCATAAAGGAAGGGAAATAAAAAGATAAATTCATATTGAATAAAACTGAAGTGGATAAAAATCATAAACATTTATATTAATATAAGAAATCTAAGAAAAAGAGATCTATTAGCATTGTCTAGTCTAAAACTGTACTTGACATGGGTTAGTTGGCAGGATGATCAGAAAATAAATACTGAATAAAATATGAAATCAAATCTGCCCCCATGGAAGTTCACTCTAAATGTATACTAATTCTAGAAAAAACTTTTTCTCAAAAACATTTTATTCCATTGCATTTGATAATTAATCCTATAAGGTGCATGATATTCATTATATTGCTAGCTCTAAATATGATCCTAAAAACCTATAATTAGTAAGTTTGCCATCATGAAATATGAAGATCCGAGTCAAAGGTTAATAACTTTCGGGCATTACAAATTTTCACTCGTTGCTATAATTACCAGTTACATATATGTAAATTTTATTTTGGATATGGAGGGTACAGTGACTTTATATCTAAAAAAGCTAAATGTAAAATAGCTCGAAAAGTGCTAATTTTAGAAACATAAAATGTATGGAAAGAGAAAGTAAAAAATTTATATGAAGGTAACTATATAATTTATCATCCACGGAAGGACCCTTTCAAGAGTGAAAGGGATGCCACTAATAACATAATGAGTGTCAACTGAATCACCAGAATGCCAAAAAACAAAAGGAAATAAATGGTTTCTTTAACAGGTTTTCCAATTACAATGATACAGACTGTGGAAAAATTCACTTTTGTGTGTATGCATACAGACATGCATATATATGCATATATATAATACATATATAATATACATATACATATATACACACATATATATAATATGCATACACACAGACACATAATAAATAAATAATCTAAGGGGGCCTCCCTGGTGGGACAAGGGTTAAGCATCAGCACTATGAAGCTATCAGCAGTCACTGCTGCACAAGTTCAATCCCCAGCCAAGGAGCTAACCCCCATGGCACAGCAGACCTCTCCTGTTTCACCCGCTGCTACTTTCAGCAGTAGATCCACCTGTTCTGCTTCCCACTCTGTCTTTGGTGAATCCTCTCACCTCCCACACCTCTGGCCTACATGTCAGCTCTTGTATGCATAAGTAAATAAAATAAATCTTTAATAAATAATTTAAGAACATTCAAGTTCTCAAATTTGGAGGTTTCAAGAAATTTACCAGCAAGCTGTTCTACCTATGTTTGTAGAGGTGGAGTTAGAATATATTTCAGAGTAGCAACTTGCTTAAAAATGAGTTTATATCCATAAAAAAAGTATTTTGTGGTTTGTATGCTTTAAACTTTCCACCACACTAACGCATCCTTGTTTAGTAATAAGAATCTGGGTTCCTTGTCACAGATACAAGACAAGCTTCAAACTTCAATATCATTTTAAAATCTATCATTAATTCAATTTTACTCTTGCCAATCTATTAAGGACAATACCTAATTTAACACTGAAAAGCAAAAGATAAACACCAAACAAATCAACCTATTATCTCTCATAATTCTTGCACTTCAGTTCTAACTGTCACAGACAAAGAGATATTTTGGTGGGAGAAGAGAAAAATACTTTAACTACTAAGGTGTGATTTGTGAATAATAACCACTTACAATATATCACACAAAAGCAATAAGCTGCCACAAAAGCATTCCTGCAGAGATACCAGGCATTTTAATCGGTTTTTGTAAAGAACAGAAGGTATTAAAGAGTTGAAACAGAAACAAATTTTTTTAAGATGCCCAGAGAAAGAAATACCCATTAGTAACCAGCATTCTCACTAGGATTGCATTTCTTGAATATTCTCCATCAAGGAGATGAGAATATCAGTTTTTACACTTTAGTCCAGGAAAGTGATAGTCTGAAATTAGAGCTGTTAAAAACAGACAGGTACTGTGAAATTCAAGGAAATGCTGCATCAAGAAGCTAAGGGAATGAAAAAAGGATAAAATTCTCTTTATCCTTACAAAATTGGCACATTATTCCAAGTGAGGTAACAGGCAGAACCTCAAAGCAGATTAAAAGGAATCTGAGGACAAATGTTTCATTCAGCAGGCCTTTCTATATAGCAGATAACTTTCCACCCAGTAAAAAAAAATGCCTTGTCTTATTAGCTCCATTTGAAGGTTAATGTTACTACAGAAAACCCTTTTTTTTTTACTTCTTCATGAATGTATTGACAAGCACCTTTATGTCATTCATACTTATCAAGTTAATTTAACATGGCAGATGGTCCTTAACTTTTCACTCAAAATATTAAAATCTTTGCAAAAGTTTACTGCTTTGTTTCCCTTTGCTTTTTACCTATTTCAGCTACAATTTAGCAATGTCCATTAAACAAATAAAGCATCATCTTTAAATATAAGGAAGTCTTCTTTAGAAATAATATGTAGTAGAATTTGAAAATCTGAAAAAAATTGTAATGGTCTAATTAAAGGTATATTCATGTCAAAGGACATTTACTATTTACTAGTTTATATAAATGCAGTGTTCCAGGCACATCTGTCCATGACAGCACAATTAGAAACTGAGAAAATTCTAATGTAATAAATCTTAAATTAAAAGGAAAGCAAGTGATCATAAATAAATAATGACATCTTATGTTCATAAATTGAAGAAAAATGGTAGAGAGCACAAGTAAAATTGAATGCAATGTGCTTTTTAAAAGATCATACAGTATTTTACTATCTTCTCTAAAGAAGACTAAATAAATTTCTTATTTTAGAAAATCCTATTCATTTCAAAATATGTCCTTAAAAACTAGAACCTTTCAGTTTGACTTATCCCCATGGTTCAAAAAAGCTTCTTCTTTTGGTATTCTGGTTATTAACAAGTGAACTTAGTAATTTTAACACCTGAATCATTAATAAATATTAGCAAATTAAACACCAATTAAATGAAATCACAAATTAAAAATCTTAGAAACTTTATATCAATGGTGGTTGGGACCAATACTATAACAGAGTACTCTTTTTCTCTTCTTATTCCCTATGATCCACTTATCACCCTTCCTCTGCTCCATCTTTTGGAAAGAAAAATTGGCATCTCCACCTGTGAACAAGCATAGTTTAAGCCAAAGTCATCAGCATTTTTTCATTTCCCAGTCACAATCTCTGAAGTTTCGAACTTTGATCTCATCTTGTATCTTGTTCTTTCCCTACTTTAATCCTGGTTTCTATGTCCCTCTCAGATGGTTCTAGTAGATAATTTTTCCAACTGTGCTTGAAAACATTGTTCCAAATATATTGAGAATTACATTAAAAGAATATGCCTTAAAGTCAACTATCCACATTCCGACTAACATTCTTTGGATAAAAATGTACTTAACAGAAAATTCTCGAAGTTTTGATTGGCATTATAACAACTCCCCTGCCCCCCAAAAGTGGAACAGAACCCTTTTTATAAGGATCATCCAAAAAATTAAATAAACTTACTCATTTTGCTTTCAAATTTATTTTATCGTTGCCTCCTCTTCTTCGTAAGAATTATCTATTCTCATCGAAGTCTTTTTCTCACTTTCACTTTCCTTCCTTGGTTCACTTAATTTTGGATTTTGCCTTTATGCTGACTAGATGACAGAATGAGGACCTATTTATCCTCTAAGGTTCTGACTAAAATACTCCCTCTCTGCAATTTATTCTAAATTGACCTCCCACATTTTCAACTACAACTATTTTTTACAAATATCTCTGAAAAGGTCCCAGCATACCTAAGTACTTTCCAATAACTATCACTAACATTGTACATAGTCATTGTCTACTCACATGCACTTTAAGAGAGAAACCCAAACTGCCATGTTTTCTGACCTAACTGAAAAAGAAACTTTAGCAAAAGTTGTTATTTTAAACTGCTCTTTTATCTCTTCTCAGCTTTTGGCTAAGATCAAGTGTGAACTGCTCTTTTCTTTGTTCACTGCATCCAAACACTATCTTTGCCCTATTATGAGTCCAGCTTTGAGTGCTCAAATTAACAGATCTAACATCTGTGCCGCTATCTTCTACTTAATTCACATCACCTCACACACCACCTTATATTTAAACTAATGTTTACTAAACACTTACTTGGTCATAGGATGCCACTCAGTAATATATATGCATCATATAATTTAATAATAATATCAGATAAACTCAGAATCTATAGATTATGTTAGTCACAAATTTAAGAATAGGAAACTGCAGAAAAATTAGTTAACATTCCCAAAGTCACAATTCATATGTAGTAAAATAAGACTCTGATGCCAAAGTGCTCGTTTTTTTACCATTAAAATGTAGAAATCATATATTTTCCATATGAAATATACAAGTCACATATTCTGAGACTTCTATCAAAAAACAGATTCATGGTGACCTTGAAAATCAGAGAGGGAAAAGTTAACACTTGGACTTCTGAAGGGACCAAATAACAATATTTTACAAGTATACTGAGGAAAAGAAGTGTCAGAAAACTGAACCAAATACAGTAAGAATATTAAAACCAAAAGGTAAAGGTTACATTTAGATGATGATGTTAGCCCTGCTAAAGTGAAATGAGATGAAAAGTCATGTGTGATCCTTATATTATCTTGCTTTTTTTTTTTCTTTTTAGGAAATAGTTCTGTCTCCATTATGTGTGCAGAACACATTCCCTCCCTACCATTCTCAGTTCTAGTCCAGTCCTTGCCAAGAGCTGCTCCAAAAGCTTTGATGCTTACAATTTCTCCCATCTTAAGTCTAGGCTTTGACTTCCCTTAAAGTTATCATATAGCACAATTTTGATTATAGGACATCCTTAAAATTCTTGTTAATTTCTCCATGAGTACAAAAGATAAGACAAATTCTTGGGGCCTCCTTGGTGGCGCAGCGGGTTAAGCAACGCACTATGAAGCAAACCGCAGCCACTGCAGCACGAGTTCGATCCCTGCCGCCGGCCGGGGAGGGGACCCGCATGGCGTGGCAGACCTCTCCTGCTGTGCCCACTGCCCCCCTCAGCAGTGTACTTCTGTTGATCTGCCTGTTCTGCTCCCCACTCTGTCTCTGAATCCTCTTACCTCCCGTGACTCTGGCCTGTACCCCAGCTCTTGTATACATAAATAAATAAATCTTTAAAAAAAAAAAAAGACAAATTCTTCAGTACAATATAGAAAGTCCTTTAGCATTTAATCCAACGTGTCTTCTTTTTTGTAGCTTTCGTACTATACTATTTCTTGCACAATCCCTAGCAATCTGATCACGAAATATGACCTACAAGTACACACATCTTGTCCCTTCACTCATAACATTAACGGTGCCTGGAAGTGCTTTTGTATGATCTCACATCTGTCCATTAAAACTTAAAGTACAAACTATCTCCTGGAAGCTCATATTTTTTTCCAGTTTATTTTCTACTGGGTTAGAACTCATATACAATGTACAGTTTTCTGATTTATTTTGTTAGTGGTTATTACACTTTATTTTGATGAATATTTAAAATCTACCTAAAGTACATAAAGAATGGATAGTTAATAGTTTTGTTTTGCTTTGCAACTAATGGATGGGGAGAAAAATTTGGGAAGAAATTATCAGCAGTTTTTTTGATACAAGTCTTGTGCTTGGCAACAACTGTTAAGATGGGAAAAGGTTGTGTTCCCATACCTCTAACTAATATACAGTGTTATAAAGTAATGTTACCTCAGTTAATACACACACACAAGCTGAGGGCAACCTATCCATCTACTCCACTAATCATAGATTTTCTGGTACTGCAGATGCTTTTATTTGAGATCCTGAAATCGTATCTATCTCCTGAGCATCTGAGTTGAAAAGGCTGATTTACCAAAGTTACATAAGACTGAGAAGGGCTAGAAGTCAGACATTTATTCATGTTTTTAAAAAAACACCTTAATTAGATCTATTACATGATTCACAGATTTAGGTCCCTAAAATATTTGTTGTGGGCTCATATGAAAATTATTAATTTCTTAAAACAAATCTACATGGAATAAATTTTAAAAACTTTTTTGATGGAACTAAGAAGCCCAAATATTTTAGATATACCATGTCAATCAAAAATTAGTTGCACTACAAATTTATGTATTATACAGAATATGGCAAGATTCATTATGTCACTGAAAAAGATTTGTGTATTATATTTCTTTTTAATAGTTAAGTTTATATTAATTTGGTCTCTTCTGGAATTTAACATGCAATTATAAGCCTATGTCTTTGTAACATAAAAAGACATTTATCTTTAGGGAATTAATATAACTCATGCTACCCATTATCAGCTTATTTTATAAAATGACACAACTGACTACAGATGTATAATGGTTTATCAGTATTGGCCATGTCCAGGCAATAGTAAACTGTGAGAGTAAAATGTGTGTGTTTATATACACAGACAGTTAAATAAGTATACCATACATACACATATATAGGTGTGTGTGTATGTGTACTACAGAGAATTTTAATTTGTTTTATATATTAAAATGTGCTTAATCTACTTCTCTATTATCTAGCAATCAGAAAAAATATAAGATTAAATAATTCATAAATTTTTAAACTCTGCTGCTAATTTTTTTTTCCTTCTATCTTTGTGGTACATGATCTAGATTTATGTTTTATCAATACTAGATTATTCCTGAAAGGAACCCTGACTTAGCATGGCATCCTATATTTTTAAACAACAATCAGAAAAACACTTAACCTTTTCTCTATTAAGAAAGAGAAAAAAAGCAAGGATGGGTTAATATCGTCATGTCCCATTCCCATGCTCCTTTTCTTCTTTTTAAAATTATAGGTAAGTTAGAGATGTGTGTATATGTGTACATATATATATATGTATACACATATATACATACACATGTGCACACATATACTATATACTATCTATAAAGAATATGAAATAACCCAAAGAAATGTAAATGAAACTTATACCCCATTGACCACATACATGCAATCCAAATTAATAATTACAACTATATTTTCCTGTCTTCTAAAAATGGTATCACACTACTTTGTGGATGGCTTTTTACTTCACCTAATGTCACAAAAATTATCCCATGTAAGCAAGTATAATTTAATATCATGATTCAAGAGTCTAGATGACATCTCATCTTACATACATTTATAACAGTCTTAACTGCCTATTCTTGGACAGTTAGGCAGGCATTTCCTTTTTAAGAGTCAAAAGTCTTTTTCTTGCTTTAGAAAAGAATCCCTATTATCATCATAATCATCACCAAATTACTTGCTGGCACTTAACCAAACATTGGCAAAGATATGCAATCTTTTATCATTGCTCACAGAAGTTAACTAAATAATTTCATTTATACATTTAATACTCTTTCTTCTACATATTGAGTAGGGGATGTGCCAAGAAGGATGGTAGTTGTAAAGGATATAAAGAAATGCCATTATTTTGTAGTTATCTTTAATATTATAGGCCAAATTACAGTGAAGCTGATGCACAGTGGTAATCCACCTGACCAGTATGACTTTGAACTTATCGGGAACGTGACAGGAAGGAAAGTGCAGAATAATGAGATTAGGCATGTCTTCTAAAAAGAAATAGCATACATGGAAATCACAAGAAGAAATTAAGCATTTAGGATACCTTATTCAGTGGGCAAAAAGGACGAGTTCAAGCAAGTATTTTGAATAAGATGTCAATATGTTGGAAGTTATGTAAAGAAATTATATAATCTAAAGAAATTCAAATTCTATTTGAATTTTAAAATATGATTTGGATGTTGAGTAAAAGAAATACCAAAGGGGAGTAAGTCCAAATGCAAACAAGTAAGTTACTGACGTCCTCTAAGGTAGATATGGTAAGGACTAAAACTAAGACAGTAGTAGGAGGATAAGGGAAAGACTTATTGGATAGGTTCAAGAGATTTTATATTGGTAAAAATCAATATGATTTCTGGAACATTTCCAGTCACAGTTACCAAAAGACAGAGAGAGCAATTCTTAGAACAGCAAAAATTGTAGCTAACGATTGCTTATCATGCATTAGTATGCCTTACAAGTCTCTCATTTTTATGAATATTTATTGTACACTTCCTATGTGTATTTTCTGATAATATGGTGTACACACAACATCTTGAAATAGATACTGCTAATATTTTCCATTTTTAATGAGGTTAAAATAAGGTTTTAAAAAATTATTATTTTAATAAGGCTAGGTGCCAATCAAAAATATATCTCAAAAAGTCTCCTGAATATGAAATATGCATTCACTCATAAAGGATAAATAAAAATAAGTATGTATTAAATTTCCTTTTAGATGGGAATAAAGAAAATAAAAATAGGATAAACACTGTAAAATGCAACCTTCCAACCTTCCAATATAATAAATGATTCCACTTGGGCATAATGAAAGACACTGGGTGAAGATTATCAGAGAATGGGAAAACTACCATGTCTCCAAGTATCACTGCAGAGATTACTGAGTAATTAAAAAAGGAAACAAAATACTTGTAATAAATTGATCTGGTACACATAATGCTAACCAACTCATCAGACACAGTATAGCATTACAAATAGGAAGACAAAGTGACATGATGCGATGATGTAATGGGAAGTAAATCATGTCAACTATATTATTTCCTTGCCAAAAAATTTAGCTTGAATCATACAGTGAGGAAATACCCAGGCAAAACTATAATTTGGCATTATTCTAAAAGGTAACCGGTATGGACTCTATTAAAAATAAAAACCAAAATAGTAAAGGAAAAACAAAAATGTCCATGGAATGTTCTAAATTAAAAGGGGAGAAAAAATAATTAAACAAATATAAGTCCTTAATGAGATCATGGATTGAATCATCTATAAATGACAGTTTGAGGCAATGGGGAATCAGCATATGGCTTATTTATTATATAAGCTTTTAAACAAATGTTAAATTTCTTGCTTTTGAAATACTATAGTTTTTTTTTGTTTTTTTTTTTTTTTTTGTAGCAGAATGTCTTTGAGCGAAATATGCTACAGTATTTAGGAGTTAAGTGTAATGATGTAAGGAACTTATTTTCTAGTGGTTCAGCCCAAAAAAATTAAATATGTGGGATGAGATGACAGAAACAAACACAAATGTGGGAATATTTAAAAAACCAGGGAGTTTGAAGATCATTAACTTGCTAGTTATGTTATTCTTTCTACTTTTCTATTTGTTAGACATTTTGAAAGAAAAAAAATTAAAAAGTAGAAATCAACATCTCAAATGGAGGTAAAAATTCACTGCTGTTTTGTTAACATTATTAATTTTTTAAGTGTTTTTGACATCTATAAACACATACAAGTTTTATTCTCCCTAGTCAATTTATCATAGCTATCTATAAACAAAGAGCACTCAAGAAATGTTTGTTGAACAAAATTGAATTGGTTTTTTATTCCAAACATCTTTCCCCAACAGTCTTTTTAGTTCTTGTTAATGCCAATACTTTTGTTTTGTTTGATCTTCTACTCTCCATGTAGCATTGAAGAATCCTTAATCTTCCTCATATTATATTTCTGGCAGTTCATTCTTTTCCCTCAGCACTAAATTTTGGCAATAATTTAAATTGTCAGCAAATATTTAAATCCAATCTAACAGTACCTGCAGCCTTACTATGAGAACACTCTCTGAAAGCTATCCCTGTAGAATTTTATCTGAGAATTAACCCTCCACAGGTAAATAAGATTGAGAAACATGCATCTCTACTTTGAGGGCAAGGAAGTTCATTACAGGTATAAAAGCATGAATGGAAAATTCAATGCCATCTTCCTTTAGAAAACTACTAATAAGAAACCAATATCCAAGAAAGAAACAATTGGCAATCAAGGCAGAGAAAACTAGAAAACACTTCCCAACATTCCAAAGGTGAAACATACCTACTATATGGTGTTACCAAAAATAAAATATATCCTCATGGCCTCCTTATGCCAATGTTTATGCCTTAGTAAACATGGGGATGGTCCAAGAGAATTAACATGAATAGCGCAAAACTAAAGGAACAATTTCTCATTCACAAATTTAAATATAAATTTATTGCAGATAAAAAAGGATTTATTGCCAAGCCTGCTAACTTAGGAAAGCTATCTGCATATTTATGAATATACCTACATAGTAATGAAATAGCTAAAAGAGCAAGACAAGTAGGGAGAAGCAGAGGAAGGGAAGCTGGTTATTCAAGTTATTCAGTTAACTAGCTAAATGATAAAGACAGCAGTATAAAATGTTCTTCTTTTCTATCCCACTACTTTCTCCTTTAACTTTCAGCTACTTAAAAATAGAATAAAAGCTAAACTCATTATGGTTTAGGAGACAAAAAATTTAAAACTGAAAAACTAAACTAGGAACTGCAGTTGGATTTTAACACATTATAATATATGTACCTTGAAGCATATCAGTCAGCAATTAGAGACAATTTTCTTAATTCTAAAATAGCAAAAGTCAAAATTTAAAACACATAGATATGACTAAATTTAAAAAGATATAGAATTTTCCTGCTCTACAGAAGAAGGTAATTTTTAAAGTGAATTCCTTCCATCTCAGGATTCTTTTACGACTGACCAAAAAGAGCCACAGCTATGCTGACAAAGCAGTGCAGAATAAACTCCAATCTACACATAACTTCAGAGACGTGCAGGTATAGATAGTGAAAATCAACCACTTTTCCTGACAGCAAACATAGGTCAGGCTTCTCCAGAAATCCTTGACCCCTATAGCACAGTAAGAATCAGAAGAAAATCAGCCATGCCCTCAAAGGGATGTTTTACCTTTTCAGTGGCTGTGTGTGCTTTTGCCTGGCTGCCTCAATAGGAAAGATGGGAAATGTCAGACCAGGTATTGGAACTACAAGTTTATTTTTCCCTCCAGATTGACACAAAGGAAAAAACAACTTCCATGGCTCTCAGCTAGAGATGTCACTATTCAGCAGATAAGTCTTCAATTGATTATACTACATATAAGCTGTCCAGTTTTTTTTTTTTTTTACTTTTTAAACAAGAAAAACAAAACATTTAAAACTGAATAGTATCTATTTATACCTAATTTTTACTTTAAATTGTTCCTTAAACATGCAAAAAGAAACTTTATGTATTTTAACACAACATATAAAATCACTACCAAGGAAAGGACTGACATTTTAGGAATGCCTTTAAGCGCAAATAAATTTCTTTTATATTTAAAAATATAAGCACTTCAAATCTATCCTTTACACAAAAAGAACCATCCATATATATTTTAAAAAGTCTATTTTGAAATATATTTCCCAGGTGAGGCATTAAAAAATAAATCATGAAATGTAAAATCAAGAATTATACTTCAAATAGGTCTCAATTCCTTTTTGAAAACAGAGACTTTTTTTTGGGGGGGGTGGGTACATGTTTAAAATGTATGTAAGTTTATTTATTAAATATAGTATTTCCTTACTTGAGAGAGAACACCATGAAACTGGTACTAGTTATGGCAAAATATTTGGTTTCATTTAATAATAATAAATGGCAATATTTGCAATCAACTCTGGAAAAGGATATTTTGATTCTATAGTTGATTGAATGTAAAGATACTGAAACTCATTCTAAGATCTAGCAAGTTACAATTCATACTGATGATGGTAATGATATATGCAGGTATTTTTTAAGCAAATTCTACTAGCAACTTTTTTGCCCTTAACAACTGTTAGTCTGACTAGAATCTAGAATCCTAATTATTCAGGCATTGTAAATATCTGAAATATGCCTGCTTTGCAACTTAATATAGTACAAAGTATAATGTTGAAGTATAGTGTGATGTATTTCAATCAATGATTGTTAAATTAGTACATGAATGTTTAGTACCTTCAAAGTTTTGAAGTTTCCATCCAAACAAAACCTCTAAGAATAAACTCAGAAGTCCTGTGAGATGACACCAATAGTTTAAATGATCCAAAAAGGAATAATTTTAGAAAGTTACCGGAAACTTTTAAGACATAATAATACACTGAGTCACTTATTAAAAAAAAAAAAAAAAAAAAAAAAAATGGGGANTTTAAGACATAATAATACACTGAGTCACTTATTAAAAAAAAAAAAAAAAAAAAAAAAGCTGGGTATCGAGACTGAACTCTAAACTCTCAGGGCAAAGGAACTGAGGTGCTGAGATTTACTTAAGGGCAGCATGAAAAGACACTGTTTTCTAAATTTCAGTGTTACTAATCTAATCTGACTTCTCTAAATCATAAAATACAATTGGCCTTTTCAATTCAGATGCAAACACCTGGCTAACTCTATTAACCAGTGATTCCATGAAACAAAATCTACTGCCTTTTACCCAATTGTTCTATTATTTCTTTTATTAAGGAGACTGATATTTCTGCAGAACTCTATAAGGAAAATAATGACAGAGTAATGTTAAAATGTTCAACAAAATTGTATTTGTACCCTGACAGCTTATTACAAATTTTTATAGAAAGTAGATCACTTAAGAACAAACTTATCAGAATAGGAAACCAATTTCATTTCAGGAGAACGTGTGTATTTGTGTCGATAGAATTTATCTTGAAAATTGTACACAAACTAATGAAATTCAATACATGAAAATCAGTTAATTTAGTCCACTCCTTACCCATATCCCTCACCAACACCACCTAGCAATAACAAAACTTAAGAAGTTACCCTTTGTCAGAACACTGTTTTGAAAGTAATTGATTGATAGCTTCAATTTAAAATCTTATGTGCAGATAACAGTTGTAAATCTGAACAAAGCTACAGCTCTTAATACTTACATTTTATACATATATTATTATTAAATCCTGCAGAAGATAAACACTGCTGAAGAGAGAGAGCCCTCAGAACTCTTAAATTACTATCAACAAAAATAATTTAGACTTTGAGCATCATTTCACTTTGAATGGTGCTTAGATTCAGATAAACGTTGCGGGAGAATAGTAAGGACTTACTAGTCACATACTGTCTTTGTATGACCAAGTTCAGAAACACTGCCAAGAGCAAAGTTTGTGTATGATCTCATCATATCTTAGCTGTTTGTCAGAAAAGTAATAAGAAAATACCTTACTGATTAGATGGCATGTGCTGTCTTTTCAAGTTTAATAGAACAAAAAACATGTTCACTCTTAGTAAGTACAAATGAACGAGATTGATGAGATGAACAAAAATCAATACACAGATTCCAAAAACTTTACAATTGTTTATTTTCAGTTGAAGCATAACTGGTGCCAAGTAGATGCAGATCTGTCCTGGTGATTCTCATGAAATCTCTTATGGAATTCTTTGAAAATTCAACACTATTTTTCCCCTAAATACTTAAATTCCACAAATTATTTAAAATCACTGCCTTATATTAAACAAAACTATTTTTCTGATTTGTCAGTGTTCAGTTAATACAGTGGCTACTTATTGTTACTTTGCTGGAATTTTACAACCACTCATCATTTTAACCCACTTTTTTGTGAGAACTTTTTAAAGTAGTATGAAAAATCCTTCAGAATGAAAAATGCATAATATGCAATTTAAAACATAATCCTCAGTAAGCAAAATACATGAAAATCTTGATTTATGTACTCAGAAAGACTACTAGATTACTAACTAGAAAGAAAAGCTTTTAGACATTGTTTTAAGAATCTAAACAAAATATAGCCTGTCTGACTGCTCTCTAATGAGAACAATAAAATTTTATAATCATAAAGAAATACAGTCAGCTTTGAAACGTTGTGAATGTGAACTGGTTACTTAAAATTTTCCTTGAAATGTGTATCTTTTGCCAGTGAAAACCAGAGCTTCACTTTCTGTAATTAGGTACTCTTAGACACTAAAGGAAGCTAAATAAGAACTCTCTGCATCACAGTCAAGCACTGCATTTAAAATGCCATGACACGTAAATTAAAATAATAAAAAATTAAATCAATATCAGAATGGTAAATCTGGGGGTACTGTAAAAATCAACTGAAAATGCAGACTGACTAAAGGATATATATTTGCTTACTGGGACAACAAAACAAAACAAATACACACACAGATACACAATGTCCATCATTCACTTTTTGAAGTGTCAGATAACATTATTTCTCAAATGACACATAGGGCTCCATTTGCTATGCATAAGGTCAGTGAATATTAGCTTCATTTACACTTGGCTGAGAATTGGTTGGTGTCAACAGTAGAGGCTTAGTTCCTACACTGAACAGGGTTAGAATGTGACAGAAAGCTGCCACTGAAGAAGATGGATGATCTTCCTTGCTGACCCTGCTCTCCTAAAGTGTCATAGTTTAGGTCTCTTTCTATCTCTACAACAAAAGCCCCTCTCTGAATTTCCCAGTAGCCTTCAGCTTTATTGGTGCTAACAGATCCAGACATTTTCATCGATTGGATTCTCTACTTTTTAAACACAAGAGCTTGCCCTTTTTGGCTAGCTAAACCTTGGCACAGATGTCTTTTTTTGTAATTGCATCTCTGCTGTCAATTGGAAAGGATGCAATCAGACAGGCAAACATCATGTCAGCACAGAAAATGCTGAACTATTTATCTCAGTTTCCCAATGTCACTTTAATGAAAGTGATATGTCATTTGTAGAAATTAACCCTAAATTTCAGAGTATACTTTAAATAAATAAAAAATCAAAATCTCAAAGATTTTGATAGCTCACTAGTATGTAAAACAATACACAGAACTTTTTAGTAAGTAGGAAAACGTACTACTCAGTCATTTTATATAAGCAGTTGTTGGCAACCATATTTTAAAACAAATGTACCTGAACAGTTTATATAAGTTTCGGAATTCCATTTTGCTTTCTACTACTGGCTGACACTATGAAATATGGCCTTCTCTGACTAAAAAGTACATAAGAATACTTATACCTAACAAAGATGCTATAACACTGTACTAGATTACATGTTGGTTTGAGGTCTAAGCTATAAGCTATTTTCATATGTTGGAGATTTGTTATTGTTATTTGAATAACTTGAAAGAAATTACCCAGGTTCAAATTAAAATGTTCAAAAACTCATACATATGCTAAAATGATGAAAAGTTCTTACAAATAGATTTACATGTAACAGTTTTTACAAAAAGATAACTTTTTGAGTTTGTATGGATTTTCAACTCAGAAGTTCTAAAATACAGAAATGTTAATAATAGTTATTCTATGCAAAATATAATTTGCATATTCGCATATCCAGAATTACATACTTTAATAAATACCTTCATACATAAAATACACCAATATTTTAAAATGAAGGTAAATTTCATTATAAAGATATACTAATACCAATTACTTTTGTTTAAATCCAGGTAAAATATATATGATCATTTTCCAGTACTTAGCAATAAAAGTTATTACCCCTATATTAAAAGCTTTTAAAATTCTGCATACTCGTTTTTGGTGTTAATGTTTTCATTCATGTTGAGAAAATAAACAAATTGTAGTTTAAAATTACTGTCAATTAACATCTCTTTAGCCAAACATTTTGTTCTAGATAGGTACTAAAACTACCATTAAAATAAGCATACTTATTAAGGCTGAGGATTCCACTGAAAAAAATACAATGCTCATATTATTCAAAGAGAAATACAAGAATACAATTCACACTTATTTTCAGTACCATAAACCTACATCATTAACTCTTAACCTTTATTCTCTCAAGTATTATTTTCCTAAGAAAAGTTCCAATAATTTCAGATAAGAAAATGCAAAGCAATTACCAATTTTTATTATTTCTTTTCTTATAAAAACAGAGTGAACAAAACCAAAGTACTCCTCTAAGAAGTGACCCAGAAGCACAAGGAAACTGATTTTCTTAATGAAAGAATTTACTATTATTTGATAATTGTGCAACTAAAAACTTAAAATAATCTTAAAAATCAAATGAGATCTAATACTATGCTAAGGTTTAAAAAAAAAAAAAAAACCTTCACGTCCAATCCCATTTCACAGTAGTTTTTTTTTTTATGTGTTCAGTTGACCCAAGCAGTCTGCCCATGCATATTCTCCGGAGCATGTACATCAATCAAAGTCAGTATTCTAACAGACTCCACTCTAACTGCAAGTGACAGTCAGTTATCTATTGACATTAATGAATAATAAATAACTATGCACTTTAGGTTGATATAAATAAAATATATATTATATTCAATGTAGATTATGCTATATGCAAAAGCAGACTTGGTTATTGTGGATTTTGTTTGTTTTCGCCTCATACATTAGGAAATGGTTTTACAAAAGCAGCTTCAGTAAAATATGTGCTTAATGTGAACTCTGGTATACATTAGAGCTTTGTTATTCAACAAATCAACCTTGTCTCAGCTTGTTTCATACAAGCTTAAATGAGCTGCATTCACAGGCTTCTGAATACGCTGTCTTTCACAGTTAGTTTGTTGCCTCTGCAATAGACTGTATGTCAGAAAATTATTTTAAAAACTAAAGATCAGAAGTGGTGTCTGTTCCTAAACTTTATTTCTCTTCCCTGTTCACCCTTAATCTCAATTCCTGATGGGAAAATATTTAAATTATTACTAAGATCTTATTTATTGTTTTAAGTCCCCATCTCTTTTGCTCAGATATCAATATATCATAACAGGAACTATTACAGCTTTTGAAATAATAAGGACTTAGAATGTTAAACTGATTCAACAGTTACTATACATCTTGACTAAGATCTTTAACAGTATAACCGACAGTGATAATTCTTGAATTATATATTTGTAGTGAAAAGTTAAAAAAGCAACTGAGCTTTCAACATTTTAGTTAAAGTTTGGTTTATTTTCTTAACTCAATAAATCAAGTTAGGATTCAACTTGTAAAAGTTTTGTCATATGCTTGGAATTGTGATTTTTATTTTAAACTATTTTAACTTTTCATGAGGAAACTCAGTTTAATTTTATATTTTTTTGTAAACAGTGAGCATCATCAACAATTTTAAGAGGTAAAACTGATTTCCTAATATACCTAATTAAGAAATCTACTGGAGATCATAAAAGGATATATTATAACCAAAACAGAAAGATACAGCATCATCAGACAAAACTCTGCAATGATAATAACAGTTAATAATAAGGTTTAATCATTTTATTAATTGACTATTAATATGCATAACACTGAATTACTGTATGTGAAAGCACTTCTCTGTAAGGAAGGCAGAAGAAAAAAATCTTGCCAGCTATATACTGACATTTCAATAAAGAAAGAAACAGAGTGTGAGACTTTTACTATTTTAACCCACTATTTAATAGCAGGAAAGGTATGTTCTATAAAGTTTTAAACAAGTAAGTAGTGTAGAATTTTTTGAAAGGTAAAAGAAAAGCTATTCTATTGCCAATGTCTACAACACTCTAGGAAAAGATGCAGGGGGGAAAAAAAGAAGAAGAACCCAAAAGCAGCAGGGATGGAAAATAGCATCTACATTACCACAAAATAGAAGTATGTTAACAAGAACAATGATTACATATAAAGTGATAGCATAGTGAATGATCTTGAAAAATCTTGACAGAGCTCTTTGAAACTGAAGCATGTTGTCTTACTGGAAAAATATACAAAGATAAAGTGATCAAACTATTATGTCCACCCTTGAAAAACAGTGTTCTCCTACATACTATTTCTGTAGAATAAGTATCAGGCACAGCTAGAAGCATGGTCAAAATATCAAACTCAAAAAGTTCTTCTCAGGATTCCTTTGCAAACTAATAATACTTTCTCAAAATAATAAACTAGGATTTGCATGTGCTTACAGTTTCAGCTCTCAACCTGAATGTCTAAGCTAAGGATGTGTTAATTTTAAAGGTAAATTTTGAGAAACATATTTTGCAGAAACCTGATTGTCCTCTGCATTGCAAGGACTCAGAGGCTTGAGTCCATAGGTTTTATAAACCACAAAGTTGAGCAGCAAAGTTTCTGCTCCCTCCCAAACTTAATCTCTGATAATGTAAGAAGTACACAAATGTCTTCACATTTATTTACAACATTCAAATATCCAAAATGTGTTCATTGTTAAAATTCATCTTCATAGGACAGGGTAAAATACTGTAGGAATTAAAAGTAAGATATCAACAGTAGAATATAGAAAAGGAAAAAGAGAGAAACTTACTTTCTTATAGTAGTGGGAACCTTAAATACCTACTTGAAAATAAATAAATTTATAAAATTTTTAAATGTTTTGCTTTGTGAAACAAATTAAAGATGTTACTTACACAGCTTAACTTTTCAGTTTTACTTTTCAAAATATTTATTAATTTGAGAATATTCTTTTGAAGTTTTTAGCCTCTTTTTAATCATCAAATTGAGATTTCTACTATGATTAAAAAAAAAAAACCTTAACTCTTCAGTGCTTATAAATTAAGAAATTAGTATGCAGAAAGTAAGATACCTAAAAATGGGTCAAGGAGAAAAGCAAGCTTAATTGTTTTTTTTTCTCCCATTATTTTGACCTGTGTTTTTTCTTATATTTTATGTGGACAGGGGTAGGATTTTTGTATGTGTGTGTGTGCACATACACATGCATGCATGTATTACATAGATACATAGATGTGTGTATAAATATTTTATAAGTGTAATGTTAAAGTAAAAAAAAACTGGAAAAATTAAGTTCTGATTTCACTTTGCAATGTCATAAATGAACTGCTCCAACTGTAAATGGGGTCTTTAGTTGTCCCACTTATTAAAAAGATCAAAAAAACTCCTCTAAATTATCCAATTATGTTATAAGGTATATTCACAGTTCAAAAGTCTATATTCTAATTGTCTTGGAAGAGATTGTACTCTCAAGGAGTTCAAGAATGTCTATACAACAACTGGGATATAATGAATTTATTTAATTGAGTGGGTAAAATATATATCCCAGTTCACATCACAATTCAAGTAAAAAACTGATTTACAGAAAAATGTCAGCTAAAGTAGAAACACTATATAGTGTGAGTTACTTTGCCTGTTAAAAAGTAGATGCTATAAAAAACCCTTTAAAATCAATTAAGTTTATTTAGTTAGCCCATCTACTAGTTTAAATTAATGTTATTAATTAATGTCATTACCTAAATTAATACCAATCAGTGTCATTATCCAAATGGGAATTAGTTTAGCTAATAATAACAAACTACCATTAAAATAAGCCTAGAACATATAATCACTGGAAAAAATAAAGTATGTATAGTGAACTTACTAATACACAATTTATTTTTCTTGGAATAAACTTTTATCACACAGTCTCTTTTATTAGAGATAGTCTCTCTCCTCACACTTATCTACTTTCAACACCATTCTTTTAGAAAGAATCATCTTAAAAAGTGGGTCATATTAATCTAGCAGATTGTTGAGCAATTTTAATAAATGATAAATGCAGGGTACATCATTAATAACTATATATGACTGACATTATACTTTACTAATAAAAGCAACTCAGTGTTCCATTCTTCACATTTAGGTTTTCTATAAAATTCAGGGGTAATGGATCCAGTGCACATCTGAGTTTAACACCACCACAGGTGAGGGACTAAACTAGGTGTTAATTGGGTGACACATGAAACAAAATATAAAAATATAGTATGTGTTCTTTCAAAGCATCCTGATCTAAAACACTGGAAATAAAATAATCAACAGTTCACAATTTAAATGAATGAACCAAATGAAAATATTTAAAATCCATAGCACATAAATGGAATCATTAAAAAAGTTTTGAGCTACTACATCCAGAATACATTTCCCTGTTTTCTGTCATTCATCAGTCCCAAACTAAACAATGTAATCTAAATCATATGCCTTTCACATTCTTCTACAGAATTTTAGAGAACAATGAACTTTTATTTCAACTGATGCATACTATTCTGGGTTCCCATTAAATACTGTTACTTGGCATGAATACTTGATATGTATAGACACACGAATTTAGTTACTTTCAACAAAATTGATATTACAGGTAGAAAACAAAAAAATAAGGTATATAACTCATTAATTTGACCTAAATTCAAGATTAAGTTGTTGTCACCAGATATTTTTAAGACTCAAATTATGCATACATGTTACCTTCTACTTCATTGTCCCAATGAAGATATAGCTCCATAAAACTAAATTTATGAAATATTTTGCAGAAGATGTGATAACTTAAACTCATTTATATGTGAAGAGAATTAGAGTAAAAGACTTTCTGAAATTTCCTCTCTGACTTAATGCATCAGATTGCTATACACATAAAAAAAAACTAACAAATAAATAGCTGGGTCAAATTTCTTCATGAATTTATTAGTGTTATTTGCTCAAAATAAGTATTATACATATTAAAGCATTACAAATAAAATATTTTAGAACCTCACTGATAGGCCTAGGAGTTAAGTCTCAGCAATATCACCCCAACTGCCTGAGTTTGATTGCTAGCCAGGGAGCTAACCACAGGGTGCAACAGACCTCTCATGTTTTGCCCACTCTTGGCAGTGTATTTCAGTAGATTTACCTGTTCTGCCCATGAATTGTCTCTGGTGAATCCTCTCACCTCCTCTGGCCTATAACCTAGTTATTTTATGCATAAATAAAAAAATTTAAAAATACAAATGGGATCTTTCATAGATTAATGATAATGATATAAGAGGAATGGCTAAAATTGGATCAAAATATAAAATTAAATGTGATATTTTAAGATATTATTTTTATATGACAGTGGCTGCCAAAATTGAGGCTAAGAAATATAAAAGAATGACCGGGTATTCACCAATGTTAGAAAAACTAAAAATGTTCTGAATTTCTATACTGAGCTTATAAATCACAGAAAGTTAACCTGACATGTTGATTTCGTATTTCCTTCCTTCTTTTCTTTTTTGCTCACTGTCATCATTTCTTCCTTGTTCCTGACCTTCTTTATTTACTGAACATTTACTTTGTTCAGTGCACACTGTGTACAGACAAAAGATGACTGAAAGTGAGTAAAAGCTTACATAATTTTTAATGAACTCTATAATGCTTTAGTAGAAACAGTGATATAATTCCAATTTAAGTATCACAATGGTCTTTCCTACATTTTTTTAACAAATTATAAACAAATTTCTCTGTATAAGACAGAAAGAACCAAAAACAGTAGTTACCCCAGGATAAGGAACCATGGCTCTGTCACTCAAAGATGGCACTTGTTCCAGATCTCTGCACATTACTTCCTCGGAATGTTCTTAAAATATGTACTTGAGTCTCTGAAAGTGACTCACTTAAAGAAGTGTATAAAAGTCTGCAATGTAATGTGATTGTAACTCAAAAAACAGAAAAATATTTTGCCATAATATTGAATTTATATAATTTCCAATTTATAGAATTAAGTATAATATTAGCTTTGGGACTGATTTTTCATGTGTGTTTGCCTTTTCTGTTTCTTTACACAATTCAAGCAAACATGTGCAATATACAATTTGGAAGCAAAATAATAAAATCTTGCAATAAAGTCATTTTCCCATATAAGATAAATATAAATATGCTTCAAAACCTCCTTACTTCAGAAAATATTATCAGAGGATCTTGGAACTCTCTTCTTAAGACATATGTATTGGGAAAAAGGTGTAATTGCTTTCATTCTATTAGAGGAGTGAGACAGAAATATCAAAAAGATATACAAAGGCAGAGATAGAATTAGAGTGCAATCATAAATAAATATAATTAATCTCATTACAATAATTTCTTATGATTAGCAGCAGAATCCTGTCCATAGTTCCTAATTTATTAGCATATCATATTGCTATAAACTATGAAGAAAATTAAATACAGTATTCTCAAACTTAAGATTAATCATAGAAATTAAGGCTAGTCACATATGCAAAAACAAATTAAATGGTGATATGAACTCAAAGAAAGAAAGTATCTGCCTTGGCAGTCAGTAGTGTATGATTAGGTTTTTAATCAATTTATTGGAAGATTTAGGTAATGTCAGGGACTACGCTACCATAGGTAGGTAAAAAGCTAAAAGTAAGCTTTGTTAGTAAAAGAAGCTGTTAAAGGAAATTATAGAGAATGATTAAAATCAGAAAACATGATGATTCCTGCAAGGATAGGGCTAAGTATTTATAAGAACTCATAAGGGGAGATCACTATCAGGGTAAAGCTGATATTTAATTTGAAATTGTCAGGAAAGGCAGGATTTTAACAGTCTGATGGAGTAAATGAAGTTAGAAAAAAGCAAAGTGTTGTAAAGAAGCAAGAAAATGGTGCTTTCATAACTACTATTAGAATTTGGAAGATTAGTGTCAGTGAAGTGAAAACGCTATAAATTTTGTAAGATTAAGGTACTACTGATAAGTGTGAGAGGTCAAGATGGCAAATTTGGTTTTCTGCAAATGGGGCTAAGTGTTAAGCAATAAGACATCATAGCAATACTTATAGTTGTTCTTTCTGCAGAATGAGATACTAGTATTATGCAGTGGGTGCAGAGACTTCAAGTATGATAAATGTATGACCAAAAGTTAGAAAAGAATATTTGGACCAAGTTTTGGGATTTAAATACCAGTTTAAGAAAAGAGGCAATTTTATTGGTAATTAGGAACCTAAATTTTTCTGACAATAAAATGATACTAGATTGTGTTTTACAAAGAACATACTCATTGGATTTCAAAGAAATAACTAGATAGGACAGAGGATAACAGATGACATATTTAAGACATTTGTACTTTGAAATAATTATAATAAAAAGTTTGTATTTCTATCATCTTTCATAAAAAAAATAAAAAAGGAT
Source organism: Galemys pyrenaicus (assembly GCA_019455555.1). NCBI lineage: Eukaryota > Metazoa > Chordata > Mammalia > Eulipotyphla > Talpidae > Galemys > Galemys pyrenaicus. The sequence goes on along the minus strand of JAGFMF010011446.1, from coordinate 11,996,470 downwards.
GATACAAAAAAAGCAGTTTGGAAAAAAGAGCTTGCAATAGATAAAACACCTATCTATAAAGATGTGTTGTACTGTACTGGTTAGGGAGGATTCTGGAGCCGGACCATATTAATTAAATAGCAGTCAAACACTATGTAATTTGTACTCAACAAATATCTCACTGTACTTTGATTTCCCTACATAAAAATGGGCATATATATATATATTTATAACTAAAAGTTAATAAACAAGTAGTATAATATTTCAGTAAAAAGCTTAAAAGTAGTTACCTAGTATAAGTAGTTTGATTGAATAAATGATTAAAAGTTAAGTAAAAAATGAACTAATGCATACGAAGCACTTCAAACAGCTCTTACCATCAGTAATTACAAAAAAAAAAGCTAGTTTTCTTTTCAATGCCTTTAATCGCCTACCTTTCAAATCATTTTAACTATACCTATTCTATCACCTGAGTCCAGTATTTTATACAAATGCTAACTTAGTTGGAAAACTCTTATTTTGGAGATACAATTCAAGTTGTCTTTGAGCTATCAGGTAACATGTAACATAATTATTAAAAAATGCTGATGGTCAACACATTAAAACAGGGTAAAGAATACCTATGGTCTTACCATTCTGAAATGCTCACTGTGATACTTAGACTATCATATATTCTTTTACTTTTTCATATTCTGAGTGTCGATGTATACAAAATTGTTTTCCTTTTTTCCCCTCAAAGTTATTAATATAGCAATTCATAACTCCTAGAACACATCACTGATATTTTAAGGACCAATTTCAATCAAGGTTATTGATGCATCTTTACTTGGGAAATTTAGTTGATTTCCAATATTTAAAATTACATACATTGATAAAGGGAGGAAATGGTTATATGAAAAATTGTTTACTTTTTTTGATTCATCTTCTTAGTTAAACTAGCAAGTTGAGATTACTGACTCAAAAATCATTTAACTATTTGTGGCCTATGAAATAGATTTATTCACTCATTGACATAAGATTTCTTTACTTAGTGAACTCCTTTTTTGCATTATTAATAATAAGATGATTATAATAAGATGAAAGAAAGCAGTCATTGATTATTTGCTATGTCCCAGATACTATTCTTAGGATTTTTATATGCATTATTTCATTCATTTCTGACAAGAACCCTGTGAGGGAGGTACTATTTTTATTAGTCCCAATTTATACTTAAGGAAATTAAAGCTTAGAGAGATTGTCCTAGTTTATGCACCTGGTATTCTGTGGAGCCAGAATTTAAAAACTGTCACTCTAACCTCCGAGCTATTAAAAGTACAGTATATCCTCCTTTTCTATATGTATTGATTATATGTATTATGTATTATAAAGCATTATTTGCTTATAAAAGCTGATGGTGTAATTTTATGGTAGTTTCTGTGAGGAAAAATCACATTTTTCAAAAATCCAATGAACAAAAACAATTTTAATATTATGAATGTGATAAAGTTCAATGATATTTAAATGTACTGTATTTTATATATGTCTGTAAATTATATATTAAAATAATGACAGACTTGTTATTAATTGAAAACTCTTAAGAAACAATTATTTGGGAAATTCCTTATAATATTAACTAGGAATCTATGATTATTTGAATTCCTTTTATACAAAATGATTAAAAAGTATATTTCTAAATCTTTGTTCTGACTTAAAATATCTAAATTAAGTAATATAACTAATGGAAGAGATTACACCTCCATGTTCCAAAATGTGTGCATGCAAACTGCACTCTGTCCTGGGAATTTTTATGTTTAGGATCTGCATATATTTTATCATCCAAATCAGAACATTTTTGAAAGCAAAAAGAGGTGCTGTTAAAAAATAAAACAATTACCCAGGACAACTAGGCATATGTGTATCCTCCTTAGAATAAGTTTTAATAGTTCTTCAGTAACTAAAGTCTTTTGGTTAAAAGTCCAAGAAAAAATTTAGGAAGCAATATGGTGCAGTGCAGTAAAAAGACTTGAATTGATAAACAAGATGCTGGAATGTTGTGCAATTTTGTTCATTATTACTGTCTTGAAGTTCAGTTTCTTCTATGTTGGAAGAGAGAAAAAGCAATACTTTCCACCTCTTAGAGATATAACAAAGATTAAATGTTAAAATGAAAATCAACATGATTGTTAAGTGTAAACAGCAAATTACATATACAAATTCAAATTACAATGTTGTGTTCTACACTTTAAAAAATACTATTCTGTTTTTTAATAGGAAAGTTCCAAAAATTTTAAAATACATTTCAATACATAATTGTACTAGTCTTCTGAAAATATTTATATATGTAAAATATATCTACTCTTAGTTTTTCAAATGATATTTTTATCTAAGAAAACATATTGGCTAGTTTGCAAAGAGGTGATAAAACTTAAAAAGCAAAATATTTTAAAAAGAAATTTTTAACAATTTTTAAATGATTGCAAAAACTGTCTTTATATAAGCACCATTTTAAAGAATTAGACGAAAGTTCAACATATATTAGCAGACTTGAGAAGCATTTGGTTTTCAAGTTTTTTGTTTGTTTTTTTTTCAAAATTACAAAGGAAAAATATGTTCCTAGATGAACGTATCAAAACTGTAATCAATTTTCATAATTGTTCAGATTTCAAATTATAATGAAACTGACTGCAATGGGCCGAGAAGATAAACTTGTCTTTGAGCGGCTAACCACTCTCTTTTGGCTAGAAACTCACTAACATCCTCTCCCAAACACTTCAGTTTTCCTCAATATGGGACTGGAATTTGTTTTCAAACTCTTAACAGGATCATTGAAAGGAAACAGGAGAAATACTATAAAGGCAGTCCTGGATTGATTCCAGAGGAAAGGACTCTCAATGCAATGTACTGGAATTAAGCCAAGGAGGGAAATGTTTTTGCAAAGGAACATAGTGCCACAGTTAAGTATAAGGCATTTAATTTCTTTGTCAATATCACCAAGGTTAAAAATTTAAAAATTTAGGTGACAAACAATTTACTTGACTTAGAACAATGCACACACTCTTTCAGCTGAATTCTCGAGGAGGCATCTTGCTTGACTCATTTAGTCATGATTTTTTTTTTTCCCCTTAGTGAACTTTTATCAATACCTAATTCCACCCATTCCAATCCAGAATTAATGTAAATGATAGTAAAGTAATTTTACTGTATTTTTAAATACCTTAGTATATATAATTTGCAGATGACAATTCGGGTACTCAAATGTGGTTTCACCTCTTGAAACCAAAATAAATGAATGTGAGTTAATTTTAATAGTATCACATTAAATCAGATGATTTTGCTCACTGGAAAGAAATTGGAGACTTTGTCACAGTAAATAAATCTCTTTCTCATATTAAAGATTGCTTTTATATTAAATTTGATACTTAGAAATAAGAGATTCAAAATGTTCCTATATTTCTTCTTAACAGGCAAATTAAAAACTCATTTGGGTTAAGAAACATAAAAGGAAACAAAAAGATACTGTAACTTTCTTTTCCATCTTTAAATTTTAAAAGAGTGGGGCAATTAATTCTATTCCCTAGTTTTTGCTTAGACCAATTTCTATTGTACACTTTTATTGTGAGTTGCTGCTTTATCTCTATGTTTCCCATTTTTAATTGTTCAGAAGTTTTACATATAACTTTCCTATCAATCAAAATGTGCACTCCTGAAATTGTCTTTATAGCTAAAGGATAACAGTATGTTCTTAATCTTTTTTAAAAAAATAGTTATTGTTAGAAGCCACCATCATTTTCAAGTAATTGCTATTAACTTCCAATCAGTAAAAACATTCCTTTTTGGTAAATTAAGTATCTACAGAGACTATTTCTATAGTTACCTGGTGGAATAGCATTTTGTCTACTAGTAGTAATAAATTTCATCAGTTTTTGATTTCTATATATATAGAAAGTACACGATTTTTGACTCAGTAAGAAATACTGATAAGAAGGGATATGGAAAGAAGGCATATGCAGGCTTGGCTCCTCCAGGAATGTCAAAGGAAGTTGCTTAACTGGTCTGTGGGAGCAAAACCTATACAATATAACATCTCTAACTATTCTGGAGACACATCACAAAGTGTCAGCTATGGCATGCATGATAACTGAGAGCTAAGTTAGAGGGTACTTTACATACCAGTGACCATCCACATGAAGTATTTAACTCCTCACCACAACAGAAAAATGTATTTGGTTCAAAATGCAGTTATTCCATCCAAGGGTATGTCCAAAAGAAATAGAATGTGATCTACAAGTGTAATTTTTAAACTGCTACTAGCCTTTTTAAAAAAGAATAAAAATAAATCAGAATTAGTTTTATCTTTTATGTAACCCAGTATAACTGGCTTGATTTTAATATATAAGCATAATTTTAAAAAAATTATAATGATGTATGTTACATTCTCTCTTTTTGTACTAAATCTTCAAAATCCAAGGCGTAATTTATACTTATAGCATATCTCAATTTATAACAGCCCCATTGCAGAACCTGAACTACCACATGTGGTTAGTGGCCACTGTATGTGATAACACAAACCTAATTAATTATTATTTCTTCTTTAAACATTCTATTAGAGTGAGAATTTTATGGGAAAGTAATGCAATCTGGGCATTCAACCACTATATACAAGACATTTAAGCTCAACAATGAAACAATAATATTTGCTAGGTTTCTTCTCGCTTTGTGATCGAAAACAAGGGCGATACTGTCACTAAAAGCCCAAGCGCTGGCATCAGAATGCCCTGAGATTAAATCTAAGCTAATACAAATACTACTAAATTAAGTGCAAGCAAGCAATTTACCCTTGAGAGTCCCAATTTTCTATTCTGAAAAACAGATGACAATGATATCTCCACCTCATTAAATAAACTGGTATATGTAAGCATTTGGAAAAGTGTCTGTACCTAAGTTATCAAAAACGTTGGTTATAATAATTATTATTAACTACAATTTCCTCTAACTTAACTAGGGTTTACAAATATAAATTTATGCTTCTGGAATAGAGTACAAAGGACATATAAAAGCTATTCTGGACTCCACTATACTCTGTAATTTAAGTTAAAGAAGAAACAAATAACATAAACTTATTATATTGCTTAGAATATCAACAAACAGAAAAATACCTATTAATCTTGAAGGTCCAAGTCACACAGTTTTAAATAGAAAAAATGTGATCCTTTACATGTTATGAAGTATCAGAAAAACACTAATTGTATTATTTAGGAAAAAATGCAACATTGGCAGAAATAAATTCAGAGACTTATCAAGTGACATTTGATGACCTTTGTACTATCAATGTATTTGTATATATTCTGTCTGTCACAGGAAATCTCTTGTTAGCAGCCCCCATAATCTCCTCTCTTCTGGTACTGACAGGCTCATAGGTAATTCAGGTTTAAAAGCAGGAGGAATCACCTATCATTAAATCCTGATTAACATCACCTCACTCTGCCCCTTCTCCTCTTGTAAGTCTCATAGCCTAACACACAACCACTGACTTCTATGTGGAGCTCAGGACAAATTAAATTTTGGTAACAAGTAACATTATTGCAGATATTTATTATACATATTAAGTGCAAATATCACTGTGGGCAATCACTGACAAATGTAAAAGTAACTGTGCTTAAAACTTACTGAATGGGGCTTCAGGTATAAACTCACTTATTCAAATAATTATTATTTATTAAAATTTCTGACAGAAAAATAAAAAATGCAAAGTGGAATATTAATAGAACATATTACTTACGTTCACAAGTGTCGCCTTTTTGCTGGTAGCCTGCTTTGCAGATGCATTTTCCAATGGGCACTAACCATTCTCCTTCTGCACTGCAGTGCATCCTGGGGGAGTTTTCCGCCTCTTCCTCTGCACTGCTGACACATGTCCCTCGAACCTCGACTAAAGAGGAAAATTCTGAGCCAGTCACTGTATCTGGAAAGATAGCTAAGTTCTCAATAATGGACCAGCACTTCTTGTAGTACACTTTGACAGAAACCAATGCTATGCAAGCCCCTACATCCTGAAAGGCAAGATAGAATCCCTTTTTGGACAAAGGTCCAATCTCTCTCACCTCAGTGTTAAGCTTCATCTTTCTTTCACCAAGGTCACCTTGAGTAAAACTTTCATCTGCAGCAATGGTGTCTATTTTTACATAGAGGTTTTCTCTTATATTCCTGCCAGTGTCATAGTCTGTTTCATAATAGTACAAATTAAAGGTTTCCTTGCAAGTTCCCAGTACTCCAGGAAGACTGTTACAATCCCTCAGGGTGAATTTCAATTCTACAAAAATCCTTTGTGCATTGCCTTTCGAAATCCAGTTAGTCCGCAGCCAGTTGTTTTGGTTGGGTTCCATGACCTGGCACACCTGGTATGTTCGTATAGGGGTATAGTTCTCATCCAAACCACTAATTTCTTCCCACTGTAAAATTTAAAAAAGGTCATCAGTCATTCAATAAAAACAAACACTTTGTTTCTAAATGTGAACCAACAATCTTTAGTATAGCATAAATGGGAATCTTTTGAGTTAGGTGAATCTCACACTGGCAAACACTGAAACCTGAGAATACAGGATTTTCAGTTCAGCTTCATCCTAGTGAATGGCTAAACATCATTTAAGTTGCTTGCATTGTTTGTACATACAATACATATTTCATTTTGTTTAGTATCTGTTTGCTGTGTATTAGTGTTTCTTTTTACGTATTTACTTATGTCTATAGCTGCCACTGAAATCACACTTTGTGTAGACCAACATGTACAATTACTTAAATCTCCATTTAATAAGTATATACATACAGAAATATGGCAGAGTTTTTGATAGCCTGACATTTTAAGTATTGATATATACTCAAATTTAGACAAAATCTAAAAACACCGAAGAAAATGTCAATGGTACTCTGAAATATGAAAAGTGTTCCACATCATGTTGATATTTTTAATATGGACTCCTTTGCATCTGTTCAAAATAAGATACAATGGGATAACATTTTATATTGGTATCCGTACACTGAAAAGTTATGTATAATATTGTACATAAAATCCCATAAATATGTAGGTGGCAAGTCAGCATTCTGGATCTTATTTCAATAATAAATATTCTGGCAGGAAAAATATTAGATGTTTAACATGTCCAATTATATGCTGATAAAATGTATACTATAGAAATTCGTAATCTATATTTTCACTAAAAATAAAAAGCTTAATAAAACTTACAGTTTTGAAGGTCAAAGTATATCCTATATTGTGCATTAGTAAATGGATTTACTTCATCTATAATAGTCATAAACAGCTAAAATAACAGTTGCTTATATCTTTTTTTTAATTTTATTTATTTATACATCCAAGAGCTGGGGTGTAGGCAGAGGTGTGGGGCGGGGATGAGAGGATTCACCAGAGACAGAATGGGGAGCAGAACAGGAAGAGTGACTGAAATACACTAATGCAGGGAACCGCTGGTGAGACAGGTCTGCTGTGCCATGTGGGTTAGCTGCTTGGCCAGGGAGCCAACTGCAGTGGCTGGAATAGCTTCATAGTGCTGAAACTTAACCTCTACCACCTCCAAGAAGCCCTTTATAGCCTTTATTACCATTATTACAAAATTCTCACTTAAGTGAAATTATCATTTACTTATATTTACTTCCCCTATATGAAATGCCAAATATAAAACAGTATATTAGTATTCAAGTCCAAAGTCACACCACATATAATATTTGAACTATTGTTTCAAGAAAGACAAATGGAAAATAAACTAATAATCACATGATAATGAGTTTTATCTGCAAGACTTGATCATAGACTCAATTTACATAATGGTATACAAAATATTAATACCTACTCTTACAATTGGTTCTTAGAAAGCTGACAAATTATGTAATAGACTATACAGAAACTTATTATGAGATTATGTATTTGCTACAACTTTACTATATATAGTCAAATGTCATGAAGCAAAGAATTCATTATCATGTTTAAATTTACTAATTACAACTTGAGTTTTTGACTCGTTGAAGGTGAGCACAGTTTCCCTTTGTTTTAGTTAACTGCTTACAGAATCTGTTTGGCCTTTAGTCAAATATACCCAAATTCATCCCCTTTGACAGGTAGATTTTAGTCTCTTAATTAGACTAAAATTATTTTAAAAAGCAAATCTAATAATGGTATCTATCAAAAAGTCAAAAACTCCAAAGATAAATGTGCTCATTTTAACTATTCCCCAGCTTGAAGAAATCAAGGCTAGTTATTACAGAGAGATATATCTCAAGAATTCCTTTTCCTAACTTCTAGAACAATAATAGTATTTAGATCTATGTATGAAAAATCAATTTACAACATATGAAACCGTTAATTTTAATTTTTACTCAAAAATTTGTTCCCAAGGGGGGAATTTCAAAAGATTACTGAAAACAAAGAGTGCAACTATATAAGTGCATTTAACACAACTCCTATTTTATTATCTCACTTTCTAAGAGAGTGCAATCATTTTCACAAATGACACTGGGATAGACGTCTTAATTCAAATACTGTACTTTCGTGATATGTTCATAAAAATATATTGTAAGACCTTATGAATTTATAACACTTTATTTCCAGTTAGACATTCAATCACATGTATGTAAAATATTGTCAATCATCATTTATTATTATTATCTGTTGATTCCTATAGATAAATATGGTTAACTGTTAACTCAAGATACTTTGGTCTGATAAAATGCCCATTTGAGTCCAAGATAACATAGACAGTGATAACTTATCATTTTATGGACTACATGGATGAAATAGTACAATCATATATCAGTTTACTTCTCCTTAGAGATAAAAATCAACTTCTATCTCTCTCTGTTTTAATTGATGGATGGTAGAAAATAGGCTACATCTGTCACTGGCAAGAAAGGTGTTTCATTTTTTTATTGTGAATGTCTACCAAAAATGTATATTATTTTACCTGTGGAAACTACTTCGCTTTCAGAAAAGTATGACATGCATATTTCAAACTCAATACACTCTAATTTTAATCAGTAAGATATTTGTGATTTTTTTCATGCAGAGAACACCACCACAATCTGAAGCAATCTTTTGAAAGTTAATTTAGTGAAAATCTGAGTATCTTACACAGATTTGTTTTGCTCACATTTTAGTTCATGACACTGATTTTATGCTGTTCTTAGACTCAAAACATCCCTTCAGATATTCATTCTTCTCTTTGCATACTTTTTATACCTTTTATAGCCTCACTTATATTTTTACTTTAATAATTGTAGGATTAAATTAAGTAACAACGGGGTAATATCTCCTCTCTCAGAGCCAGCTTTCTTAACAAGGGCTAAAGATTGTACTCTCTCTCAAAATTAAAATAAGACATGAGGACATGCAAATTGAAACATATATAAGTAATATATTTTTCCTGATAAATCAAACATTACGGTTAGAACTTTTTTACAGTTAACTTATCTTTTCATAGATTTTTACTGGATGCTTTTCCATTTGTATTTATTGTAGCAGATTTTTACTGTAATGTGCATGCTCTGCTATCACTTCTGATTAACAACAGCAGATAGCACATAATATAAATCTGAAGATTTCAAATATTTTATTCCAAACTTTATGCCAAAATACGGAGCATATTAGCTGTAACTTTTAAAAGTACATTTTGAATGATGCTAAAACTGTTTTTCAAAGAGGAAAACAGATTACCTACTGTTTTGAAGAGCTATATATATAACCCAACTGGTGATAATACTAAAGAAATATAAAGCAACTAAAGAGTTTGTGAGTTTGTGAAAGGAATGTACTCTGCAATTAGTTAGCATTTATAGCTTGAAACTTGAGGTATGATTCTGCTCACAATAAGAGTTTCAAAAATCATGGTCATAGAGATTTTTTTATTCATTTCCCCATATTCTAAGTATACCTTTGCTATTCAAAGAGCTCAATGTCTCCTATTAACAGAACAAAGTATTTAATAAGATAATTGAAATTCAAGGTTTAAATATGAAGAATTTCTCACTGGGGGAGAGGAGAAAGGCATTGTGTCTTTCTTTAAAAATAAAGGGTCATTTTTAGGAGGAGAAACACTTACCCCATTGGGTGGAGAGGAAATCCATTCCAACTCTGTTTGTTGTGCTTTAGAATCCAGCAGTAGTACTGAAAAAGAAAGTTTTATTTCCCAAAGTTACATGAAAAATTTAAACACAAAAGTAAAAGTTATTAACACAAATCTAATTATCATTATATGAGTTAAAATATATACATATTTACTTATATAAACTAATGGTGAGATGAATACATATTTGTTTTTTATCCCACTTTTTTAAAGAGAAAAATGTTAAAATACCCATCTTATATTTGGTGATTTTTAAATGAAAACATTAAAGTAAAAAAATTCAAAGTAGCACGAAAGTGAATGTAAAAATGGATATGTGATATACTCCTGGTTATTATATAGTATAAAGAATTTAAGCCCTCCAAATTTTGACAAATATAGTAACATGAACAAAACAAAGCATAATTCCATATACTTTGGGACCAGTCATTAATTTGTAATATTATGCCAAAAGAATTTTCTAGATCCTTTCAAGATGTTGGAGTTTATTTTTTTAAGAACTTTCCATATACAGTATCTTTAGCCAACATGAATACAATTAAAAACTATATTAAGAAATATTATCATGGGAAAACCTAAATTGTCTATTATGTGCAAGATATATATATTTATATATATTATATTTATGTGCAAGATAGATATATATGGGCTTGCAAAAATCTTTTTTTCAATATTTCTATTTCTTTAATTTCCAAATATTTCAAAGCACTAGCTAATTCTCAAGATGGCATATTTAAACTCTGACTCGACTTACAAACAGTTCATTCTACTTTTTTGGTAACAAAAAGCAGTAATACTGATATAAATGCAAATGTTAACACCATAAATAAAATGCATTCAAATGCCATATATTTATAACATGGTTCCATTTTTATATATTTTATGGCAATTACTTCCTAAAGCATCTATTCTTTACTCAAACTGGCTCACGGTTTCAGAATCACATGAATTTTTACTCTTCAAAAATATTTATCTGACTCTATAGTACTTGAACAAAAATATAAAGTTGTCTAGAAATAATAGTGAATACACGTCCAAGTATGTAAATATGATGAACATCAACCTCAGCAAAATATTAAAATGTGGGCTGAAAATACATGTTTGCATGGACTTTCAAATAATCACTAAAGGAAAAAAAAAGGTGTACTTGAAAGGTAATGAAAATTCGCTATGCAAAGAAAACAAAGGAATAATTGATGATGTGTTCAAGTTCACGCCAGTCAAGGTTATTCCCTTTATTTTAAAGTAGATATAGAGACTTTCACAAGTGTATTTTTAAACACTCTCAGGGAGGCTATGACAGCAAAAAACCTTGGTCACACACACTTGATACTCTTTCAAATAAGGGGGAAAACACACTTTTAAAATACCAAGTCGTATTTCGCAGTTGGAGCATCACTAAATCGTTGGACTCGTGAATTTACATGAAGTGATTTTTAAAGTTTATTTGCTGTCCTCAACAATAGAGATGAAGCACATAAAAATACGTGGGTTCCAAGAACTCTCCTTTTAAGATGATTTATTTTTATTTTTCTTCTATACTGACAAGGAACAAGTGGTTTTTAAACCCAAGTGACCTTCTAGGGTCGTTTTTTGAGAGTGAAATAAGTCTTGTGATTATTGTTTATAGCAGTTCCGTCAACCCTCAGCACAGCCTGGGGTGGGAGACAGGGACCACGGCCGGGCTGCCATGGCAAACAAGTTAAGAGAGAAACAAACTAACATTTAAAATCAAAACAGAAACAGGCCCCGGAGCGTTTAATCAGGAGCAGCTCTAAAGTGATCTGCGTGTCTCCCTCCCTGCTGTCAGCTCTCAGGAAACACCAGCCAGCTTGCGCTTTCGCCTTCCCGCTCTGAGCACCGAGCGTCCTCCTCCCTTTAAGCCCGCGGAGGCTCAGCACCCCGAGACCTAGCGGGACACTGGGCGCACCGGCCGGGGCTCGGGGACTCCACGCCCCACGGAGCGGGCCGGTTGAGAGTAAGGGCGAGGCGCGAGACAACCCAGCCAGGGCCCGCGCGGGCAACGGTGGGGGACGGGGCCGGGGCCGCCGGGGCTCCGGCCAGAGCCGGGGGCCAGGGCGGGGCGGGGCGGGGCGGGGCGGGGGCTGCCAGACCGGCGTGCCTGCCGCGCCGAGCATCCATTACGCCTCCGCCAGACCTGGACACTCCAGGGAACCGGTGGCGCCCCAGCTCCTCAAGGAACCGAGAGGAGAGAGGCTTTCGGGAAGCGTCTCCTCCGAGGTATCTGGCGGCGGCATTTACGGAGAGGAAAAGCAGCAGCTGCACTTCGCCTCCAAGCGTCAGACTCTGACCTATACAAGCGTTCACAGTAGCGGTAACTGACCTACCCAAGAGAGCATGTGTGGGGAAAGTGAAGGAAGGCGGACTCACACCTTCCTCCAGCCACCGGGGAAGGTCCGACACCTGCTCGAGGCGGTTCCCAGCAGACGCCTCTGGGTACCCTGGGGCTGCCTTAAGGATTGCTAGCTCCCAGAACGGCAGTTCTTGGTCGCCACCGGGCGCAGGAAGTGTTGCTACCAAAAGAAGCCAGGAGCACGCGCCACCCCCGCCCGCCTTTTAAACATCTCACTTCTGCATTTAAAAAATTCAGTCTCCTGGAATCAGAATCCTCTCCACGTATCTTGCTCCCAGAAGAGAAAAACGAGCGAGACATTTTGGCTGCTGAAACCTCTCCCCCTAGTGATGCAGTTATTTATAGTTCAAACTCCTGCCCGGGTCTGCGCGAGCTCTCGCGCGGGGCTTCGCAGCTGAGGTGCAAACTTTTGCTCAGGTCCCGCTATTTCGGAAAAATCACTGCAAGATTTCAGGACTAAATGTTCCTGATACTAGCGTCAGGCGAGTAGAAATTGAGTTTTTTGTGCGTATGAATGTGTTTCTAGCAGATGTTTCATCTGCAAATGCATAACCGACAGCGCAGTCCCTGTTTTCTCTGAATGGGTTCAGTGCCAATTCAGGTTGCAGATGTGGAAACTGGGGTCAGAAGGTCATGCTGGATCAAAGAATAGGGCTTAGCATTGGTTTGGGAAATGGTTTGAGTGAATGAAGAGGGGTGTACTGAAAGAATAAAGAAAAGCAGCACTAAGTCACTAAGTTTTCAGAGACAGATAAAGCCATAACAGCGGTATGTAATCACCGCTCCCCTCCCCATCACCACGCTGACCTAAATCTGATAACAAGAGTCTTCCATCCTCCACACCTTCGAAGCAAGTAATTATTATATTCTGCTTTTAAATATCGGAGATAAAACATCAGACTTTAATCCTAGAAGATGGGGAGGTGGAGGTTGATTGTGATACTGCTCAGAAGCATGACATTACCATTGACATGATTTATTTTTCCCCAGCTCCGACTACAGGCACCAAGAGGTATTTTACCTTATGTCAATGGTTCAAAAAAGAAAAAAAAATCATATACATGCGTATCTGGCTGCTGAAATAAAATCTGCTTTCGTCTACCTAAACTAGCCCTCAGGCTGTAGGTTTTTCGCAAGGTTTGACCACTCGGATTCCTCAACTGCCCGCCCGTGAGTCAGATGTTGGAGGGCTCAGCGTCGCCCAGGAGGCATCTCCTAGTCAACTGCACAGCCCCAGACCGCCCCCTGCCTCTCCCGCCCAGCGGAGCCCCGCTGGGCTACCGTTGTCTCTGCGGCCGCCGAGACCCGCGCGCGGTGCGCGCTGAATGGATGTCCCCGGCCGCCGGGTGCGCGCCGCTCTGCCGCTTCACCTTCGCGGCTTTATTGTTCCGCGCTGGCGGCCAAGCACCAACCGCAGGCCCGCGCCGCCTCCTTCGACGCAGTGAGCACTTCATTAGTAACCCGAGCGTTCGGAGCTCACACAAGTCACGGCTCCACCAGGAAAGCTTCAGACTCCAGCGCTCACCGGCGGGTTAGCCGGGACATCACAGGATGCACTCCCCAGTCCGACCAACTCTGGCCGCAGCGTACCCCACCGGAGGAAAACACCGATAGAAAGAAGAGGAGAGGTTGCAGGAAGAGCTCTGACCCGCTCGGGTTCCTAGAGAATGAGCGTGCCGGGCGTCCCCTCCACCCCACCCCACCGCTCCCCGCTGCTGCTCACGCCCTCCAGACTGCCCGCGCCAGAAATTTCGCTCCCGTCGGGCGGACGACCCTGGGGCGCAAAGATGCCGGCGGCTCGGAGCAGCTCCACTAGCCGGCCGCCGGCCTGGAGCAGCCGGAGCGGTGAGGGGGCGGGGAGCCGGCGGGGGAGGGTCGCCGGGCGCCGGAGGCGCGGCCGGCAGCCTGCGGACGAGCGGGCTGGTGCAGGTAGACAGCTAAATAAATAAGTCAGAACAAACTTTGCTTTCCAACATCGCCTTACCTTCCTTCGCAGCCTGCGCTTCCCCGGTATGTGCAAAGCGGAGCAGCCAGATGTAGCATAAAATAATCCATGAAGGGTGCCGAGTTTGAAAAACCATGGTGCATGAGCAGGTTTTATTTTAGGTTTCAGTTGAGTCGCAGCTTTTTTAAATGCTGTTTGCTCCGAAGTGGGGTTTTATTTTATTGCGCTCCTCGCATCGATCCCCCTCTTGATCTCCGGCGGGCTGCTCCACGTTTAGTTTTTATTCCCCCCCCCCCTCCTGTTCGTTCGCACCGTGTTTGCTGCCTGCAAGTCTCCGACTGCAGACCGGCCGCTTGCTCCACACTCCAATAATATCAATTAGGGGGGAGGAGGCGGGGCTCGGAGCCGAGAGCCTCCGCCACTCGGGCTGAGTGGCAGGCACATCCGGCCTGCCAGGCGGCGATTCCCAGGGCTGAGGGGCGGGTCCAGGCCAAACCTCCGCCCCGACCGCGGGGGCGGAGTTCGGGGCGCGGGCCAATCGGTGGCGAGCGGAGTCAGGTTGCGGGTCCAGGCTTCCCTCCAGGTTCTGAGCTCCCGGCTGGCTCCGGATGTTCAGAGTGGTAGCAATACGAAGGCAGCCGAGGTGCGTGCTGCTGTGGATGCTCTGACTTCAGCAACCGCAGCTTTCGTGGAGCAGAATAAATCCGAGAATAACGCTCCCACTTTACACTGCTGTGTATAGCGGTACTCCTCGCAGTCTTTTAGAAACGAGAGCGGATACAAGCTGTCTCTCAATTACCCTGCACCGAGCCGGGACAGTGAAATGAGCTGTGTCTTTAAGTAAAGTGCCTTTTACTTTTTTGTTACTCACAACCTTCGCGGGTCGCACACGCTGTACTTTTCTTTTCTTGCAGGGTTTTTACTTCTCTTTTTGTGACTCTCAATACAGTCTGCTCCTGGCACCACCTAACACATTCCCTGAAAGAATAAAAGTAACCAAATGCATTATGTTTCAAACAATGTTTCCTAGAGTTTGCCATAAGCTCTGGCAAAAGAAAAAGGAAAAGGGAGTGGAGAAAGGAAGTCTTTTGTTTTCCCTGCCCCCTCATCCTCACTCTATCATTTCACAATAGTTTGTTGGGTGAAGTAGAGCCTTAAGAGAGGAACTTTAGAAGGTTTTACATAATTTTTCTTACATGTTTATTATTTTCTGAGGTTTTCCTTGGGTTGCCCCATTTAGATAGTTTCCCATTTCGCTGCATAATTTATACACTTAATTTTAAGGAATACCGTCACGCAATACTGTCAAATTCATAAAGCGAGACCATCTCTTTCGCAAATAGGAATACTTTTTAATTATTATTTATTATTTTTTCAAAGGAAACTAAGGAAAAAAAGTATAACCAGTTGAACTTATCCAAATGATCTATCAAGGACGACTACTTCAGAAATGTGTTTACCGTTAGGCAGTTTCGACACTGCAGTTCCAGAGGTGGGTAATAAAGGGAAAAACCTTAAAACCTTAATTGCCAAATCATCCATTTCAAAGGTCACGCAGAGTGAATTGATAACATGTTTAAGATGAGCTTCGTTTTATTCTTGTCTTCTATGTCTTCTTTTTAAAAACAATTTCAGTCATTCATAATTTACCTTTATTTATGATAGCCACAAAGTTTGATCTCACCTAAGACTTTGAACTTTTCCTATTCTATCTGGAAATATAGAGTAAATTGAGTTGTTTCCGGTACTTACAGCAAAAACTTCTCAGAAGTGACAGATACCCAGATTTAAAATTTTTCATTTTATGGTAAATTGTCTCTCCTGTGGCTTTTACTTGTCTAATGCATCTACGCAGAAAATAGAAATGAAATTTTCTTCTTCTCTTTTCTCTATGGCTCTGCAGTTTATTTCTTACATGTTATGTATTTTGAGTCATTACGCCTACTAAATATTTTAGAAATTATATCTAATACCATCTTAAGTGCCCTTTAAAGAATGCATAGAAAATGTAAACTGTCAATAGCTTAACCTTGAAAACAAACAAAAAATAAAAAAAATAGAGTACACATGTTACAGAAAAATCAAGAAACATTTATTCAACCATGCTATAAAAGTAAAAATTGTAAGGTAAAACATTAGATTTAATAACATAAACCTCACACGTAGACTTTAACATTACTAGTCTCAGATCAGAACCACAACTCGCAAATATATAATAGTTAATTCTCCAGGATTTCAACACTTTCCCAAGGGTCTCATCCCCACTTCTTAGAATGACACCAAGGTAGCCTTTAAAGTTTCAAATATTCCTTTCATCTGTTGAATGACTAATACTCGGTGATGTGAATACAAATACCTTTCCATTAAACGAGGAAACCAAAGAAGTAACATTCTTTACTCTGATGGGAGTAAATGGTTTAGGGAGCCCTTATTGTGTCCCTTCCCTGTCAGACTCAGGGGCATGTGCATCCTAGCTTTTATTTTTAGAGACAAGAGGTTTCACATTAAATGCACATGTGCCAGGCTGCTGACAGTTTTCCCGGCAGAGTTGCACAATGATACTCATTTTTAGGTTTACCAACCTTCTGTACTTTCTTATCTATCCAGTTATATTGATAAAGAAGTCATGGCATTTAAATAAAAATGAATTGCTTAGTCAAGAAAAAAAGTGTCCATGATACTGTATTAGATAGCATTTATTTTATGTATAAACTGGCATTGAACTATGACTAACGGTAAAGCACATAAACCTAGTTGTACAGGCAGCCATCGAAGTAAAAACTAATCAGTTTACAAAACTTTCATATTTTAAAATAACATCTAAGAGTTAATGCATATTACTAAAATGGCTGATTTTAGCTTTATATCTATAGGGTTTGCATATTATCTCTAAAGCAAATTTTAAAAAAGTAAATGTATGTTTGCATATAAAATAAATTAGAAGTAATTTTTCCTAGCCTAGTAAAGGGTGTCTACAAATTATGCATGTATGCCAAAGTAGAAATTCTGAAATCTATTTTTTCAACTTTGATATTTTCATTATACAGTGAACTTGATAGAGTAACCTACTTATCTAGCTAATTTTAAAAATATAGAAAAAAGGAACTGATATATATATCAGAGGATATATATATCAAAGGATATATATATCCTCTGTTAAAACATGTCACAAATATTCAATAGAAAAATGAAAAATGCCTATCTTCAGATGCAAAGCTGATAAACCCAATTTTTATGCATGGTAATATTTTTATCCAGTTAGTAATTATCACACATAGCTCTACATATATGAAAATAAATGTACAAATTCAAGACACATCTCAAATGACAGTATAGTTTTTATCTTCTTTTAACTTGCTTCAGTACTAATATTTACTTCACTGTTTATCTCTGGGAAATATCCTTTGTTTTTAAGGGTGAAATAGTTACTTAGAAGTAAATTTTAATGACTTCAGGGATAAGTTTCATGAATTTTCAAATAAAAACCTTTGTGTGTATGTGTATGAGTATGTGTAGTAAATGGACCTTTAGACGGTAAAGGAATAACCAGAGATTTCTGTATGATACAAATCCAAGGATACCAAACTAAATAATTAACAGCAAAAACAATAAAATGAAAGGGTTGTTTTGGAACCTACTACTTTTACACTAACTGTCTAAATACATTCACAGCTGGTAAATGGGAAAATGCAAGTGCATCACAGAAAGGGAGTAATTTAAACTGAATTAGAAAAGGTACTATGAGTATAAACGGAAAAGAAACATTATGTCTCAGTTAATAGATATTACAGAAAATTGGGTTCTCTATTTGTGATTTCAGTCAAAATATAAACAATCTTTCCACTGTGCAAGAAAATCATTTATATATTTACATTAACATGACTTATGTAGTGTATATAAAATATTTACAGTCCAATATTAAAAAGTACATAAGCTAAGTCCATAAAAATCATAGTAATAATTTCACATATTCATCTAAGCTTCAGATTTAGCCAAGCGTATGCAAATATAGGTAAGGAATCAAATCATACGATATGTATTTTGTACCTTTGTAAAAGTTCATTCACTTTAGTCAGATAAATTGGTAATGTTCAGAAAATTACAGTTATAATTCTTTAATTGCAATTACTAAACTAACTTAAGAAAATTTAACAAAAAATACAGTTTATATCAAAATTTTGAGTCCAAGTTGAGTAATAAAAAGGTGTCACTCTGGAACTTTTAATCGCTCAAAATATTCAAGAATTTAAATCAATTAACTTATATTATTTGACTAATATTAAAAGAACTATTAAATATAGCCAGAAAAATGTGGCACACTCTACCAAAATCACGTAGTGTGTGTTTGATACTCTTTCGAAGAAAAATTTTTAATCTGGAAATATTCTTACTTTCCAGTATTTCTGCTCCATATTGCCATAAATTGCCAATACTGATGGAAAGAGATAGCCTAAACTGTGTAAATTACATACACCTGCTTTCATGATGTCTCCTCTTTCAATTTTTCAGCTCTTTAAACCCAGGTGCTTTTTAGTTGTCAAGGCCATCTATGATTATTAAATGACCACCAGGGGGCACCAGGATCTCTGGGTGTCCTGGCCAATCACACCTACAATGAATAAGGATGAGGTAATTATGAAATTATGTTTTTGTTTACATGACTTCATATATGTAATTAATATATATTTGTCCCAGTGACACTTTTAAGTTCTTATCTTCTCTATATCTATGCCAGTCAACTAAAAAACAAAATGTGAGATTTTCTATGACCTATTTCAGTCTATAGAGGCTAAATTAACTGAAGGGCTCGAAAAGCACCTTTAAAGGTGAATTACATTGCAGAAAAACTCTCCAACACTTTTTTAAACTGAGTATCTGAGGAACTCAGAGTTTCCAGATATTCCTCAGATAGTCTTTTCCTTAATTTTTGTTCATTTAACTCCCAAAATATTTTACCTGGAAATTGGGCCAGTCTGTGATTGGGTGTTCTCTGGGACTTGATCTAAGTTTCTAAGGATCCTGTGAAATTCGTAGAATTCTCTAGCTTGAGGAACATTTTAAAGAACGCTTCTCGCTCTACTTTTCATCGTGGGTTAATAATAAAAACATGCTTAAATGTTTTCAAGGACATCTAAGAAAATGTCTCAACGATAGACATTTACACATATCAAAGTTATTTATAGACAGTTTCTATGTTTTTAAGTATGGGGAGTTGCATAGCTAATGCTCCCTAGCTGCACAATTATAAGCTGTGGGTACTCTCCAGTGTCTAAGGTGAAATTTTGTACACTGCAAGGTGGTGGTCTTGACTTGACACACAGTTGTTCTCTGTGAAGAAAGTGGGAAAATTTTTTTTAAAGAGTTGTTAATTTATACATACAAGAACTGGGGTACAGCCCAGAGGTGTGGGGGTGAAGAGGAGTCGCCAGAGTGGGGAGCAGAACAGGCGCATTGATCAGCAGTGAACTACACTGCTGAGGGGAGCAGCTGACAGGGTAGGAGAGGTCTGCTGTGCCATGTAGGCCACCTCCCTGGCCGGGGATTGAACCTGTGCTGCAGTGGCTGTGGATGCTTCTCAGTGTGGTGCTTAACCTCTTACGCCACCAGGAAGGCCCCCAAAGTGGGAAAATTTGTGTGAGACAAAGACTGCCCTGGAAATAGAGATATGTTAAGTCCCCAACCCAGTTCCATTTAAGTTTCAACAATATTCAAATCCCTGAAATATTACAGTGGTTCTGACTGGAAAGGAAAGCACCTCAAGAAGTCCTCTTTGAAAGGGAAAAAATTATGTATTTAAAGCTTACTGGGTAAAGACATACAGCTGAGGGTCTAAAGTCTTCTGAATCAACAACCCTTGGATGACATTTGTACTAATTATGAAAGTTCAATCTAAAGGAACTATAATGTGGGATGACACAACAACTGCGAAGGCAGCTATAGAATAAGGCAGCACTATAGCAATTCTGTGTCCAACCAGTTTGCAAAAGTTATACACTATGGCAGTGATGAAAATAATGTCACTAGTGAATGTACTGAGCCTAATAATCATCTGGAGGAACCATGATTCTTTTAGACTGTGTATAATAGGAGTTTGTAGAAAATTACAGAGAAAAGAAAGCCTCCATAGGGAGATGCTAGATTTCCTCTTAAGTGGAACAAGTCAACTAAAAGACTTAAGTTAACATATTTCTTCTTGATGATATAGATCAAGTCAATTACAGATCCACAATCTGAATATCCTACTATTCTGGAATGACTATACTGACAAAACTTCAATTAAAAATAGGATTTTCAAGAATTTATTAAAAATTTAAAAAGGTACTAGAGACATAAAGTATAGCCCAGTGCTCAAGAGACCTAGCACCTGTCAGGATGCTTTTGTGATTCCCATTTCCTTTTATAAATGAGAAAGATCACGTGTAGAGAAACAGATAATTAGCCTGTTTTTCTCAGTGTTAGTTTCAACCTTTTCAGCAATGACGATGTCTCCATAATCACACTATTGACCATAAACCGCAAGATGATTCAATGCACAATAATGATTTTATCATCTTGTTTGTTCAAGGTTGTTTTCTTTTCTCTATGCTCACCTCAAATAGAAAAAAAATTCATAAAACTTTGCACTCTATCTCAGATTCTATAATTCTATTATATAGATAATATCATTGTTTGTTTTTTATTCACTCTGCTTTAGAGTGTATAAACTCTAAAGCTATTGAGTTGATCTGGCACATTCCCTAGTTGATTTTAGATTGATGAAATGACTGAGGTCAATCTCAGTTTAATTAAGTATTTTGATATTTGATAGTTATTCTCCCGGCAGTCTTTTAACAGGGAAACTTTCATAGCTAAATATGTAAAATTAAAGATATGAAAAACATAGCAGAAAGTTGCCTCATTTAAGGATAAATGACAACCATAAAAGACAAGCTCTACTCTGTCTGTCTCAAGTACAGGGAACGAAGAAAAGGTCCCTCTTCAAATAAAGAAAAACAGGGTCTCTTAAAAGAGTTCTTTAGATATCAGCTTGAATTTCATTTTTCTCTACTATTCTATCTATGTCTTTATTTTAACAATTTATAGTGTATTTATATATCCCCTTGAGTTAAACTTTTGCAGGAACAATTACTTTCTAAGTTTGAATAAAGATATATTATAATAACATGCCTGCCCTCAGGTGGTTTTGGGAAACTGTCCAGCAAACCATCACATTCTAGATAAATGATAGATGTGTCCATTTTATAGAATAACAGCTATGATTCAATCTATTATCTTGTTCCCAGGGCTATACAACAGGATGGTGAAGGATACTGAATGAAAAAGGGCATGGAGGGGTGTGGAAGCAAATGAAAGCTTAGAATTGATGTTGAGTTCTACCTATTGGGATATCTTAAAATATAACAAAAATTTTAAAAGTTGTCTATATTCAACCATATAAATATCCTTAGTAAAGTGTAGGGCTTGAAAGAATCCATTTTCAACCACAATTTTAAATATATATGTATGTCCATATATATATATATAATATATATCCACATACACAATCTTTAAAGATAAATGAAATTTTAATTTGCTGTATAATCATGCAGCATTTATGATTTTCATTTTCTCATATTTTAGGCAAAAATTAGCATGAACTATAGTCTCTAATAATATCTGTTATTAAAACTTCAAATTTTTTCAGGCCTTATTTTTATAAGGCATTTATCCCAGTATTAAAAGTTAATGCTTGCCATGTCACATTTATTTAAATATAACTAATTTGAATAATTAACACAGATCTAGAAATATTCACCTATTCAAATGCACATATAGTGCATTCTTTCCAAGATCTACTTGATTCACAGATTTTACATATTTCTCTGTACCCAAGGAAGCTGTTTGTATTGTATCTATCTTAGTCTCTATCTGAACTAAGTCCAGCCTTAGGTGAGTAGAATTCCATAAACACAAGTGTTTCATTCTTGAATCAGGTCTATATCTAGTTTTCTGTATCAGGTATTCAAATCCCTATCTTGACTCCCTTAAGTATACTTCCACTAGTTCTATCCCTGTAATGGTATCTGGTCCAGAAACTTGCTCTAAGCCATAGGTCTCTAAGAACTTGCTGCTTGCTGATAAATCATTCTAATGTGGATTACTTGCCATGTGCCTGGATGCTATTTTTTGATGACTTTCTTTGTCTACAACTTATTGGACATTTACTATACATTTTTATGACTGTTTGATGCCAACTATTTATATTAGAATCATTTGGGGCTTTTTTTGTTTTTTGTGTTTTGTTTTTCCTGTCAAATGTTTATTGGAGAATATGCCACCTACCTTTCTAGACTGCTTTAACATTTTCAGATCTGGGTGTTTCCCTTAGCAAATTTAGATGTAATTTATTCTAATCCTAGCCCCTTCTCCTCCAAATCTTCTATATTTAGGTGACAATGCCTACTTTTTCATGAGAATGTGAAATACATTAAACCTTGGATTATAAAGCCTTATGCTGTAGTAATTATATAACACTAGAATAAGGCATGGGTTAAGAGTTAGTCATTTCTTCTTTATTCCTCCTGTGCTTCTTTTAGTTATTTTATTGCTTACCTACATTATCACACTTTACAAAGCACTTTCTACTGTTTAGTCTTTGACTAAGTATTGGTATGCAAAACTAATAACATCTCATTGTCTTTGAGAAACTGTCTCTTTTAGTATGTAGTAAAAACACACAATTAATAAGCAATGTCTTATAAATGCGGTTGGTGCTCTAATAGATGTATTCAGAGCAGTGAGTCAGACTGGGGAGATGGGTCCTGGAAGGGATCAGCATTTTATATAGGTGATCCTGAGTTGCAGATAATAGACACACAAAGGAGATGGATAGAAAGGAAATTTCAGAGAGCAGAGATAATATATAAAGGCACAATAGGGAGTACATAAATTACATTTTATAGAGGAAACAGAAGCTACCTTATGCATTTTAAGTAGAAAAGATTTAATTTGAAAATCTGATGCTCACAAAAATTTGTGAAAGTTCTTATATTAGTTGTAGATAAGTACATAATGAATTAGTCCAAAAATTAGCTGATTGACACAACTGACATTTGGTATCTCTGTTTCTGTGGGTCAGGAATCCAGTACAATTTATCTGGTTGCTCTGCCTCAGAATATTCCACAAGACTGCAGTAAAGGCAACAGTCAGGTTGGTAGTCATTTCAAGGTTCACCTCAGGGAGGATCTGCTTCCTAACTCACACACATGGCTGTTTTTAGACCTCAGCAGATCTGCTTTCAAGATCATTCAACATGACAGAGGCAAGCCTCAATTTCTTACTGACTGCTTCACGGAAACTTCAGTTCCTTGTCACACAGATATCTTCTTAGAGCTACTTACAACATGGCACTTTCTTTTCACACAGAGCTTGGGCTACAAAAATGAAAGCTTGAGAAAGGGGCAAGTAAGATGAAAGTCACAGTCTTTTTCTAACTTAATCTTAGAAGTGATATTCCATCATTTTCTGCCCTAGTCAATTACTAGGTCCTGCTCACACTCAAGGAAAGGACTTGAAGGAAGAAAAGTAACTTTTCTTTTATCCTTCTGAGTTCTTGGCTGAGATCCCTATGATCAAAGGTGGGATAACAAGAAAAAAAAAAGCCAGTTTATTAACATGTATACCTCATATATGCATAGGAAATACTCAAGGGAAAAGAGAATAACTCCTCATGGTGGCTTAAAATTGAGAATTTACCATCTTAATAAGGATACAGATAAATGATTTTCAGAAAAGATGAATGGCCCTTAGATGGGAAGTATGATAGCTTGTGACAAAGTTTGTCAATTGTAGTCTCTTTTCCTGTGACAAGTGTCAATCCTCCATGACGATGAAACTCCCTAGGAGGGAATCTGACATTTGAGTTCTTTTTTTAAGGATCTATCTTTAGTTCAGAGCAAATGCCTCTCTGAATTTGCTGTTTTTCAGACATCTACAGCTCAAAATAATCAATATGCCAAAGCAGCATATTGTAGGGTACTATATTCTACTACCATCAATTATTAGGAGGCATATCATTTGGTCCACCATAGGGACTGCCTATCATAAGGCTGTAGGCTCATCCTCCAGGAATGATCCCCAGACAGGCAGACTCCAATGGACTGATGAAGAAGCTGAAGGCTAATTTGTTAGTGAGTAGACTGAGCAGAGCCCAAGACCACAAAAGTTGCGCATTCTAAAATGGGTTCCCACTGCATAAAGACAAATCGTACTATTCAATAGGAAAGAATTTTAATAGAACCAGTGTGTATAGAGAAAAGAGAAGAAAGGAAAATAATTTCCAGTAAAGCACATGAAGTTATCCATTCCCTAATGGATAAATTCCCAGGCACATAGGGTTGACCCAAAGCAGGGCAACAGAGGCCCAAAGTTTACCCCAAATCTAAGGAACTTCTTGTAGGGAACCTTTGGAAAGGGGCACAAGGGACCAGGCAAGTCTGGAAGAGAAGCAGTAAAATCAGAATACAAGTCAAGATAAAGGCTATCAGTGTCACCCTTCCCATCTATGTCTTTCCAAGTGTCTCCTTTATGTCCCCCAAGGCCATGGTGCAAGTCCAAGGCTAAGAAACAAGTACTTCTTCTTTGCATGTCTCTCTGTTCCACGTGTCTCCCCCAAGTCTTCTTTCGTCTCTCCCAAGTCCTTTTAAGTTTCCCTTTCTGCCCAGCTCTACCTTTCATTTGGTGGGCAGGAAATATAGAACCTCCCATTTTTACATTACACTATTACATAGGCAGTTGAAGACAGATGTGAAAAACACATGACATTTCCTTGACTTTTCTTGCCAGAATCTAAATCCAAAGAAAGGAAAAAGTTAAATGTGGCCTTTCATCCAACTTCTAATCTCACATGAGTTTATTTAAGATTTTGAACAAAGCCCATAAAGAGTTCTCACTTATAAGAGACATTCAGCCATTAGGCAAATTTAGGTTTAGGTCAACTCCTTCCTACAAAGCTGATTGTTATTTAAATTACCTCCTTTTAGGATTCCTTTGAGAAAGGATGATAAAGATACAAATCAGAAAAGAATCTAGGGTGGAATTATCATCACAGGAATTTCACCAAATGGAAATAATTTAGAAATTTAGAAAAGTATTTTTACTAAAGTCTAAAATATATATAGAGAAAATGTACTTATTATAAGTATACATTTCCATGAATTCTTACAAAATGATCACATTTTTATAACCAGTGCTCAAATTGTGAAGCAGAGCTTAACAGCTTTCAGAAATGCTCCCATTTGCCCAGTTTTAGTTCTTAACATTTAGTAGAAAAGATTGTTCTTCTTGTGTATTTTTTGTAAACTGAATCATTTACTATCTACTCTTTTGTACTCAATAAATTGTGGGATTGAATCTGTGTTATTGAATGAAGTGTGTGTGGTTGTATTTCCTTTATTTTCAAAATTATCTAATATTAGTATGTCAGAATAAATAAAAATATTTGTCCTTTTTATTCTTAATGGACATTTAAATAATTTCTAACTTTTGAAAAGTTAAAATACTGATTTCTAGAATGCTGCTCTTGGCAACTACACACTAAGAATATAATTAATGTTTAGAGTATGTATTGTCAAATAACAAAAGTCCAATGCAGTTAACAATCTAGTTGACATTACTAAGCAAATCATGTATCTATCATCATTCCATGTAGCAAGTAGAACTGCACTACAAGAAGTTGCACAAAAGCGAAGATTCTTCTAGTTAGAAAAAGCATGGATAATGTCATTAAAAGAAGAAAAGAATTACTTGATTACCTCACTGGTACTGACCAGAAAACTCCTGAATTGTCTAATTTAAATCTTCATTTTGGGTAGAGGCTAAAACTGCAGTTAGGCTTGTATTAAGTCTTGGTAAAAACTTACATGAAACCCAACATTTTGTGCCTATTGTTTCTTTTTTTTAAATTTCATTTTAGGTAATGTTGGTCTACAATACTTTTTGTGACTCCAAATTATGGGTTCACACCTCTTCAGAAATGTGTCACCAAACCATCTACTACCAAGCACCCATGCCCCCCACCATTTTCATTTGTTCTCCATCTTCTCCCTCTAGTGACCTTAATAATACACACAGATTCCTGTAATTAGTTTCTGGTTGGCTTTGACTGATCCTTCGTTTTGTTTTTTTTATATCCCATGTATCAATGAAACCATGTGAGATTTGTCTTTCTCCTGACTTATTTTGTTTAACATAATTACCTTCTGTTGCATCCATGTTATTGCAGATGGCAGGAGTTCATTTTTTTTTTTAAGTATCTATCTAGATTTAACACATACACAGTATCGGATATTGTCCAGAGTTGTGGTAACAATTTACACTCCTGTTGGTAGGAATGAGGATTGAATTGTTCCATAAGATGACAAAGATAATATTTTCCATATTTTTATTTTATACATTTGGTAGATGTGATAGTATCATCGTGGTTTCAATGTCTATCTGATGACTACCGAAGTTGAATATGCCTTTATCTTTAGTAGCCCTTTGAATATCATCATTTACAAAGGGTCTGTTCAAATTTTTTGTCCTTTTTTGAGTTTTCTATCTTCTTGTTATACAAGAAGATAGCAGGTTTTTTTTTTTTTTTTTCATATATAGGTATGCATCCTTTGTCTTTCCACAGTTGGTGGTTTCACTTTTCACTCTATTAAAGATGTATTTTGATAAAATAAAGATCTTAATTTTAATATAGTTTAATTTATCATTGTTTTCTTCTGCGATTATTTTAGTGACCTATTCAAGAAATTCTTGCCTAATACGCAAGTAAAAAGATATTTCCTTATGTTTTTCTATAAATCTGTGTTGTTTTAATATTCAGATTTGAATCTGTAATTCATCTGGAATTTATTTTGTTTATGGTAGAAAGTGGAGATAAAGATGCTTTTTTTTTTCACATAAAGTATCTATTCAATAGATCTAGCATCTTTTTTTGGAAAGACCAATTTTTCTGTATTGTACTATAGGGCTTTGGTGATAAATTCAGTGAATGACTATCTGGGTAGAAGATCATACTAAATTTTGGAAGAAATTTGAAAGAAACTATGTTAGTAAGAAATCTGTCATATTTATATATTGTTGTAGAATAGTAGAATAGGGGAAATGTGCTATTAGAAATCTGTGTCATTACATAACTTCCTCTGTAAAGGTCACAATTTGCAGGACTTCAAAAATAATTACTCCTACATTTTGAAAAGTATACCCTTTTCTTGGAAAATATATCACTTTAGATATTTCTACAGATGTTTCATTTGCCCAAATTCTTCATTCAGTTTCACTGGACAGGAAACAGTAAAGGAAAGGGCTACCTAAATGTTCAGTAGCCTTTCCCTTCCCATCCCCAAGATATCCAGAACAAGCTGTCCAAGACTTGTTATCTTGTAATGTGAAGCTAAGTATAAGTAAGACTCTCTTAACTACTTTGAAGAATGAAAGTTGGGGGTATAGCCCAGATTTAGTATTATCTCCAGAAATAACCTTTCTATGGTAGAAATCTATCTGTATGTCAAGGCAAACATTTGGTTATAGAATGTCTGACTTTCTGTCCTGAGTCACCCTCCTCTCTCCTTGAAGCACTGGACATCTATCCCATACCTTATCTTAATATAAAAACTTTTAGTTTGATTTTCCCTCTCTACTCTAGAATTTACAGCCATGTAGATTCTCCATGAGTATGTAATTTTGTTCCATTCTTTCTACGAATCTCTCTGATATTAATTTGATTGTTTGACCTGTCTGAGAGGAAACCAGGCAAGTTAGGGAGACATTTCCTTTCCACTCCCACAGTAGCAAAGAGTGTCATAAATGATGTTATGAATCATGACAAAAATGAAAAAGCTCTTAAAAGCTTGTCGATCAGTTTTTTTCCGAGAAAGAAAAGGATCTGGGAGCTATGCATTCCTGCTGCCTCCTGTTCTTCCCCTTCCTGCTTTACCCAAGCTGAGACAGAACACTGACTGATTGAGAGTAATTATAAATGAAGTTATTAAGCAACTTAGAAATTTGAGCATAGACTATAATATGTAAAATGAAAGTACATTTTTTGCCCTAGAATTTTGGTATTTTGTTGACTGAACTATTATTTAACATTATCCATAGCCTTAAACTATTCTCAAAAAGTGAGTTAGAGTGATCTCACTAGAAGAAAAGTGGGTACAAAATTAAAACATAATCTTATTTGAAATTACATTAAACTCATCCTAAGTCATCTTGAGATATAAGATAGTGAAATGCCACAAACTCCCTTTGCATCTGCTGGGACGAAGCTGAAGTTCCATGTAAGGAAAACATATTTTTTTAAGATTTTATTTATTTATGCATACAAGAGCTGGGGTACAGGCCAGAGGCAATGAGTGAGAAGATTCACAGACAGTGGGAAGCAGAACAGGCAAATGGACTGAAATACACTGCTGAGGGGAACAGTGGCCAAGGCAGTAGAGATCTGCTGTGCCCTGTGGGTCACCTCCCTGGCCGGGGATGGAACTCACACTGCAGTGGCTGCAGACACTCTACAATGCAACACTCAACCCACCATGAAGGCCTTATTTTTTTTTTTTTAATGCATGCAAGAACTGGGGTATAGGCCAGAGGTGTGTGTGTGGATGGTGGTGGTGAGAGGATTCACCAGAGACAGGGTGGGGAGCAGAACAGGTGAATTTACTGAAACACACTGCTAAGGGGAGCTGTGGGTGAGACAAGAGAACTCTGCTGTGCCTTGTGGGTCAGCTCCTTGGACAGGGATTGAACCCATGTTTCAGGGGTAATAGCATGATAGCACAGAGACTTAACTCCTCTGCCACCAGGGAGGACCAGTAATGAAAACATTTTAAAAGGAAAATGTAAAACTGAAATTACCAGTAGAGTTCCCTTTCAGAGCTTGATGCAGGAATATTTATTAGAAAGACCATGCCTTCAATGTATTTAGATAAATAGATGACTGGTTGGCTGACTGATTAGATACATAGAGATGGATGGATGGATAGATGGATGGATAGATAAATAGATAATATATAATCTGCAGTTAAGTAGGAAACACCCTTTATTTGCTTGTAACAGATTAACCTGTTTATTATGCCCAAATAACTACCCATAAACAAATTATCACCACACCTTACACATCCCATAGTTTATGAGACAGTTTTTAATGACCTTTTCTAAACTCAGGTGGACTGGTGAATATAGTTACAAAAATGCTATAAACATATCATTACCTTTCAAAGACAAAAAAGCTTTAACTTGAGAAAAAAATGAATTATTGAGTCAATTCCTCATTTGCCATGTGTACTATTTGCAATAACTCAGATCTAAGCTCTAAGTTCTTACTCTTAGAAAAATTGTAAGAAAAGAAAAGAATTAATAGTGACCAATAATTGAATGTGATTTTTATAATAAAGTTCAGTTCTTAATTCTAGGCGTAGATCTTGGAAATATATACTAATCAAGGAACATTATCAAAAAGATTATTACATTCTTATTCTAGGGCGCATGTTTCAATTATACATAATAATATATAGATGCATATCTAGGGTCAAATCCAAGTTCTTGTTCTTATTTCTTTGTGATTTACAGCAGGTATCTTAGATTTTGAGTCTGTCTAATATGGATGAAAATATTTATCTCTTAGAGTAATTGTAACAATTAAAAATAATAAGGATAATGCAAAACATTACTTCACATTCAAATTTTACAAAAATTAACTTTTCAAAAAAAGACTAGCAAGTGAATAATATTAACAAATTCCATATATATATATCCCTGTGTGTATATATGTAAATATATGTGTATGTACACATGTAAAATATATGTGCAAATGTTTTATATGGTTTATATATTTAGGTTTACCTATACATATAAATTTATATAGTTACATATAAATATATTTATATTTAAGTATATACATATAAATATGTGTGTTTATATATTTTTCAGCATTTCTTTTCCCTATATTTCTGTTATATAGATATTGATAATTATTAACTAGTTACTTGTGGATCTAAATATTATGGAGAGCAATTTGCTAAATGAACTGTGATGACTGTCTAAGCTGTGACTCCTTTCCAAACATCCCTACGGGGTGTCATTTCTTCAGTTCCTCTTGTCTTTCATTTGGGGCCAGTGATGTATATTTCCCCTGCTTGAACCCTCATCTATTTACAGTGGAATTGAAGAACTCCAATTCCAAAATGCTTCTGTGAAATGGACACTAAGTGGATCTGTGTTGTTCTGTCCAAATCTCCTGGGAACCTGGTAAAACAAATTTATCTAACGTGTGTTACTGCCTAAGAGTGGTGAGAATGTCCTATGTACCAGGTCCTAGCTGGCACTTGATGAATGTCTTCCTTCTTGCCAGTTCAAATTTCTAATGGATTTGCTTCAATCTCCATTTTCTATTGTATCCCAATAGAAGTAATCCTTCTATATCAAAGGATTACCTTGCTTTATTTTATTGTAAATTCTTTCTCAAATAAAGTGAAACACTTGTAGCTCACTACAGCCAGTTAATTAATGTCAAGGGCTGTAAAGAAAAGTGATACTGGGCCTCCCTGGTGGTGCAAGAGGTTGAGTGCTGCACTTGGGGCTTCCACAGCCACTGTAGCATGAGTTTGATCCCCTGCCAGGGTTGTAGGGTGTTGGGGGGAACACATGGCATGGGGACCTCTCCTGCCTTGCCCACTGATTCCCTCAGCAGTGTGTTTCAGTCTGTCTGCCTGTTCTGTTCCCCACTCTGTTTCTGGTGAACACTCTCACCCCCCCCCCCCAACCTGGGGACTCTGGCATGTACCCCAGGTTTTGTATGCATAAATTTTAAAAAATCTTTTAAAAAAAGTGATACTATCATACTACCCTCTCCACATTGCCTACTACCCTCCAATGAAACCCAATATAAATATGCTAACATTTTGATATGGATTCTAATCACAACTTTTTCCATATCCTTATAATTACATGGTCAATCCTGTATGTTTACAAAATGGTTTTAACAAAAATTAAGATATGAATCTGCAACTTGTCATTTGTGCTTAATAGTGCGTTAAGGATACTTCTTTATTTATATAAATAAGAATTGTTCTCTAAAATATCTTCCTATATTTTAGCATATGATAAGAGGTTAAGCTCCATCTTTATTTTTTTTTCTTGGTTCTCTAACTGCCTTAACAGTAACCCAGTGTTGTAAGTCATACATACTTACCTTTGAATTCTTCTGCTTCAATGATATATTTTTCCTACTCTATCAAAACCACATTTTAGAAGCATTTTTTAGTTAAACTAGTATTTTTGATATTGTTTTTTTTTTCCTACTCATTATACTTTTTCTAATGTTACCTTTTTGTGGACTATGTACTATTCCACATAAACATTTAATTTTTTCACCTTAAATTGTGTTGAAATTCTTATTGGATTTGCATTAAATTATTAAAAATGATGCAGATGCAGAACATTCTCATCTAAAGGAATCATCTACTTCTACAACTTTTCAGGTCTTATTTTTTTCAATAATGTTTTATAATTGTTTCACATAGGTCCTTTACTTAAACTGTCAACTATTTTAGGAAAATAATTGTTTATATTTGTAATTTTTATTTTTACTATAATTGTCTCTATATGGAACTTTATATGTAATTTTTTGGTCCTTATATATGGGACTTTGCAAGTTTTAAAATTTTACATACAAATTAATTATATTTTTAATTCTAGTAATTGATATTGCTTAGATTTTCTGGGCATGTGTCATATATTATGTAGACAGATTTGTTTCAGTCTTCAAATATTAAAAAATATTTCTGACTTTTATTTCAGTTACAGTAATTAAACTATCAAATAATTTTCAGTCACAATATTTGGCAGTCATTCTTGTCTTATTCTTGACTTTTGTGTTATGATTTTAGTATTTAGCGTCATTCACTGTAGTAGTAAGTTTTTAGTAAATATGTGTCATCAATGATTATCAAAGTTAGTTGTTTCCTTCTATTTCTATTAGACATTTTATTAATATTGACTTAAACTTGACAGCTAAACTGTATTAGACCCTGTGTGTTCATATGGGCATTTTACGTAGGTAACTATTTTTATTTTGATCATTCTTTCTAGAATGAATCCTATTTAGTCATCACTTATTATATGCTTGTTTTTAATTTTGTGAAAGTAAAATTCATATAACATACAATTACCCTTTTAAAGGTAAGAGTTCAGTGTATCTAGTACATATCAAAAGTTTGCAATTGATACCTTTATCTAAC
The DNA here is from genome assembly GCA_019455555.1 of Galemys pyrenaicus. Lineage (NCBI taxonomy): Eukaryota > Metazoa > Chordata > Mammalia > Eulipotyphla > Talpidae > Galemys > Galemys pyrenaicus. Next base: position 11,963,796 of record JAGFMF010011446.1, on the reverse strand, counting down.
TCTAAAATATTTTTATCATCTAAAAAGCAACCTGCTGAGCAGTCAGTTCCTTCCACCAGCTGCAACCACCAGTGTCCTCTATGTCTATGAATTTTAACTATTCTGTATGTTTACATAAGTAGAATTGTTCAATGTGTGGTGTTTTGCAACTGACTTCCTTTATGTGCATAAAGTTTTCACGATTTATCCAAATTGTTGACTTTGTCAGTATTTCATAATTTTTATGGCTAAATAGTATTCCATCTTAAATCACAGTTTGTCTCTGCATTCATCCCTGGAAATGTTGTTTTCACCTTGTAGTTATTATGAACAATACTGTTATAAACATGCATGAATATATATTTTTGTGCATACCTTCTTTCATTTCATTTGGGTATCTACTAATTTGCTTTGTTATATTTTTTTTAACTTTTTGTAGAATTCTCAAACCATTTTCTATAGCAGTTGGATCATTTCCACTAGTAATATATGATGGTTTCATTTTCTCTCATCATTATAAGTTGCCATTCTAGGCTCAAAGTTAAAGTTTTAACACCTTCCGCATAAGTTATTATATAGAAGATCCTTGTAGTTACCTCCTCATGCATGAATAGTTGTCCTCCCATTTACTTGCCTCTTACATGAAGGAAAAAGTTTCCTGCTCCTACAGGCTAAACTCAAACTAAAAGAAGAGAGAATATCTCCAGTTACATGTAGATATAGACAGGAGGATATATTCTTCCTCAGGGTCTGAAAAATTCTATGATTTACCTTTTCTCCTTAGGAAAGACTAATTTTCTTCTCAACTCATTACTATCATGAACAGGAAATTAATGCAAAAATTTAGTTTGTTTCAAATCATCCTTTGATTCTTCTTACTTTTATTTTCCTCTGCATCCTGTTTTTTTTTTAAGGGATTTATAATATCCCTTCAGAATTTACATCTCAAAACACTTGAACAAAATATGCAGATATTTCATTTGTAATAATTTGTTAATTTTCTTAACAATTTCCAGCTTATAATTTTAATACAGTATTATTTTTAATTTAGTAATTCAGATTTATAGCATACTCCCACCACCCTCTCACTCTCCAAATTAGCGGTTATTGAAACGACACTTTTAATATATGCCAACAGGTGAAGTTCACATTTGAACAACTATGTGCTAGAGAAGTTCAAAGAAAAATGTATATAGTCAAAACAATAAAAGTTTATAAAATGAGTCTTAATTTTCCTTCACTGTCAGATTTTGTTGATTTTTGTGTTTTTCTCTTTTGAGTTAACTGAAACTGTCAAATAGAAATCTACTTGGTTAAAACCAGTTTTGCAAAAATAGAGTTGATCCAATATTTTATTGAGCTGGAACAAAGAATTCTACTAAACACTAATTAATTGAAATCAAAGTTATACTACTACTTTAAGAGTTAGGTAAAACTAATATATTTATGATAATACAAGTTAGACCAATATAAACTTGCAAATAGTATAAAAGATGAGCTTTAGATGAACTATTTAATGCAGTCCAGAAAGACAAATCCCAACCCATTATCAGACATGAAGAGAAATAAATGAAGGATAACTGAATGATTAAATGCTTTCATCTGGAAATTTGATTTCAATATTCAGAAACTCTACAATTCTCCTAATTCATCATGGTCTTTGTTTATTACTAATAAATTAGTGTGCTGATGGAAAGAATTCATTACCCTTTCTGCACACTTCACTAGTTGCAGGTCGTTTATTAATCTGTGTTATCTGGTGAGACTAAAACAGCTGTAATTACATTGTTAAACATTGATTAATAAGCAACTCTCATCACTAATAAAAGAAACATGTAAAATGTGTATTCTTTCAAGTATTTATTTAGCTTAAAGTTTTACTATCCTCTTGGGAATAAGGAATTTCAGAAAGTCATTAATATTCTTTCTGAACAAATTTGATTTGCTTTTGCAGCTGCTTCCAGTCACACCTATGAAACTTGATTACCAAAAAAATTCAGTTATACTAAAGAAACTCGCCTTCGCCACAAATCAATGTTAATTCCCTAAAATTGAAATTCAAAATGAAGTATATTTTTATGATTTTCTGTTATTTTTCTTTAATGTTAAAAGACTACTCAATCAAGCTGTGTTTTTATATCCTTTAGTTTGATTATACAAGTGAATACACATCCATTCGCAGTTTGGAATTCAAATTTTTACAGTTTGTCAGTAATTCAATAGTCAGAAGCATATTAAAAAAAACTCAGTAGTTACTGTTTATTAACAGTAATCTAGGTTCCTAGAATAATCAGTTTGATTTAAGTGTTACCAGAACATTAGTACATGTCAGATATTTTGATTATCATTAACAGTAAACAAGCAGACTGCCTCTGACACATGAGCAAATTACACAATTTCCTTTCTATCAATTCCATAGAAAATAAAATGATAATTTAAGAAATGGTTTTCTAGTGGATGTGTTAAGTATAACCCAATCAAATTCATGACTTCTTAATAAAGTACTGCTTATGCTGTCAAAAATTCATCTTGAAATTTGAGATGCCATCTACTCTCGTATCTTTGTCACTGAACTGACTGCTGCCACTAATTTTGTTCATACTCATACTGTATTTGAGTGTCAAGATCTGTCATTTTAAGGCAACATGGTGGTGTAGCAGGAGCTGAGGATGGTAGTTATAGGTTCAAATCTCAACTTTGTCATTAAATAGCAGTGAATTGAGGAATTTACCAAAACTTTTTTATTGTGAAAACAAATGGAGTCATGTTTTCAAAGAGCAGCTTGAGCAATGCAGGTGACTTTCAGTAGAATGAAGAAAATGGTATCTTCCCTCCTTTCCTTGATTGGAGGTTTCTGAGCAGAGTACTCAGTCATTTAACTGCTGAAATTTTAAGACTTTCAGAATGGTCCTCCTAGTCTCCAAATACTTCAACCAGCAGCTGGGCTCTAACACTTAAAAATCTATAGATTATTGGCATCATTCTTCCATCTAGACTTTTGGAATTAAAATATTTCCAGAGAGGAGAATTGAGGTCATAAAATACTGCTAATTTAAAAAAAAAAGACTAGTGAAGACCAAAAAAAAAAAAGGCCGAGATGAGAAGAGAGTTAGGACACAGGGAGGACTAAATAAGGCACAGAGAATGGGGACTGGGTTGCTGACTAAGGAGGACAGAACAAATAGGGATAGAAGCAGGTTATGAATGCAAAGGAAAGAGTCCAACTGTTTCTTGGGGAAACCTGGTGTCATCTAACTGATAACTTGGAACTGCAAACAAGGACCATACACATTAAAATGCTTTATGTACATATCAACAAGACCCTGTATATTGGAACTTCTGTAATTGCAGAGAATCTAGAAACCTTGGGTATGTTACTTTCACGGCACAGAAGACATTTGTAATTTAGTCCTAATTAATCTTTTCTGTCTCATCTGTACCTTTCCCCCTCACTCACAATGGACCCACATCACTGTGAATTGATTGTCCTTTCCCAAGCATAATAAACCCACTCATTTTATGCTTTTCACAAAGCTCTTATTCCTGACTGCAGCAATTCTCTCTTCAAGTCTCAGGTCAAGTGTTAGCTTTTATGAAGTTTCCCATTTCTGAGATCTTTATCCACTTTTTACTTACATTGTCTTCTAATTACATGCCAAATTTGTCTATTTCACTAAACTCTAAGTTTCTGGAGAGCAAAGATCTCCTTTTTAATCCCTAGTGCCCAGCAGACTGCATATTAATAGTTGAAAGCATGAATGATGAATGTAATATTTGAATATATTATTTTTTTTAATATTTGTGTGAGTAAGTAAAACCCCAGAAAGTAACTTCCTCTGTGATTTAGAGATGAGATTACTATTAGGTCAGCTCATGAACTTTGTTGACAATGGCAATAGAAGTTTGAAGCATTTCCACCAAATACTTAGGTGTGATTTCTAACATTGTTCAATTATTATAACTTAAACACCTTACATATTGGTTTGGGTACAAAACGTCTAGCTATGTATTTTTGACTTTGCCATTGTTGTATTGGTCCTCTAGAACCTCTGCTTTCCCTTTTCTACTCTAGTCTCTTTTTTCACCTTGTTCTATGTCTGAAAAACTAAACAACTCGATGTGAGTCATAGGGCTCATATACACAGAGACTTGTAGCTGGGTCCAGTTATGGGGAGCCTTGTGGAGGATCTGAGGAAGGGAAGAGAATGAACTCAGGTGCTCTCTCCTGCTCCCTCCCTGGAATGATCCAGTAACCACTCTCTCTTCTGCCTTGGGTAAGGTGCAGCAGCTCCACCATCACTACTAAACCTGCTTTGTTTGCTATAATCCACTTTGTGGTTCCTTTAAACCCCATCTCTGTAAATAGTCCCATATTTGGGTAGTTTGTTGAATTACTCTCATTTAATTATGAAATCTTTTTGTTGTTGTTATTGTTGTTGGGAACCTGATTGATATAACACTTTTTTATTGACAGGAGTGCTTATTCTGCAGACCAAAGTCAAAGTGAATAAGGATGCCTTCTGTCTCTTTACTACTTCATATAGCCATGCTTTATTCAACCTTAGGCAAGTAAGTGTGTGCACAAAACTAACTAAAAATGAACAGTGGCATGATTTTGCAATATGTAACTTTATTATAGGCCAATAGTTCAAAATTATGTAGACTGAAGTTCAATAGTATTCATACTTTAAAAATTCCTATTAAGTGAAATTACTTATTCGAAAGCATAAATCAAGTTAAGATACATGAGAATATTCCCAAGGTAAATAGGTTAAGAAAAGATTTTATGAAAATTTTGTCATTAAAAAAAATAGAACCTAATTTTAAATTTTCTGTGCATAACAGTTAAAATCAATAGTAAATAAGATAGTAACAATTTAGGCAATTTTCAAATATTTTTACATATATTTTAAAAAGGTGATATTTAAGGATATAACCAATGGAAAATAATTTTAAAATATTAATTAACATTTAAGACAATGGCATAGAATTTTTTTTAGCATTCTTGCCATTGATTCTTAGTGTACTACATTCAAATTTCTAGGCAAAATTTTCTAGTTTTTATTCCAAGGTATTAAAATACACTAGGACTTTGCTAAAGCATTCTATCTGGTTCTTGTGTGGTTGCCTTGGGGTGAAATCATTTTAAGATCCTACTGGCATTTTCCTGAATGCCTTTTCTCCAGATGAGGTCTAGATAGACTTGCTTATTCTATAATGTGCTCTATTGTGAAAAGCTTTACTGGAAAGTTTCAATACATAGCTCAGATCATTATGTTTCATTTCTTCATGTTTATAGATAACCTTAAAGTACATTTTAATATAACAAAATTTCAAAAGTTAAATATACCTTTCAGCTCTTTTTAGTTTTCTGTTCCTATGATTTTAGCCCTCATACCTCTCATGCTTCACATGCCAAAACTTTCCACAACTTGTTCTTTCTCTATCCTCTAAAATGATCAACCACACTCCAAATTCTCAAACTTGGCGACTCTGACTTGTCATTTTTCACTTAAGCATGGCCTATAGGTGCAATTAATTGAAATTTTTATGAAGTCAAGTTGTTTTGGAATGTGTATGTCCTATTGTGGGAGTTTTGACAGCACTGATGCTCATGTGTTTTGGGTGATACACACTCCCAAGGATACATATTCCTAAGATTACACAAATCTTTGAAAATACTAATCCATGATATGACACTGTGATGAGTGTCATCTTAAAGTCCATCTATAAGAAGAAACACGGGTGACTATAAATCATTTGATACAGTAAGTAGAGATATAAAATAATACAAAATCTGAAAACATATTGAATCAATCAGAAAATCTCATTGACTGCTGGCTCCCAAATCTGCCAGTTTCCTAGAATTGATGTTAATCTTTTTCTGCCTAACTATATTTACCATGCTTATTTTCATAATGCTCCTCTTCATTCTCTTGACTCTACTGTTCCTATGGACTTAAGAGACTGAGTTCACTTCTACACACACAATACAACTTTATATTTCACCAGACCTGAGATCATCCTGGTTTATGAAAGAACTAAAAAATATCAATCCAAAGACATACTATAACTTTAGTGAAATCCTAGCCAGAGACTCTGGGATAGGCCTCCAAATACCTTTTTGCTCCTAACCTTAAGGAATCCAGTTCCCATGACAGGACTAATTAATAATTTAGTTCTTTTAGACTGTCTCCTTTTCTATGCCCTTATAGAAGTACAAAAATGTTGCTTATAAACACCCACCTACTAATTGGGGCCTTATTTTCCACCTACAGACTTCCTTCTGAATAGTGACCCTATTTTTTTCCTTCTCTAAATTTCCCAGTCTATCAATCAGATTATAGCTGTGCTCTACCTTCCTGCTGGGATCTAACACCTGCCTTTGCAAACCTCCTTTTGACTTTTGTCTGAGTCCAAATAGAGTTTATCACATTCTTTGGACATTGTTCATGGTTCCTACTACCTCCTACACCCCTTTCCCTTTCAACTGTACTTTGTAGTTAGTCTCTCAGTAAATCTAAGCATTGAATCCTAAGCACACTCTTCACACCTGTTCTGCCCTGGTGGATTTAGCTTAATGTCAAAGTGGCTTCATCCCTCACCCTTTTGTTTACTTAAGTGGGAACTCAACATCTTATACTCTAATTCATTGTATGATGTGAGTCACCACCTCATGTCTCCTTGCTCCCTCCATTGTGTAAGGCACGCTGTATAATTCTAAGATTCCTAAGTGCTCTACTTCAGCATCTAGCTGAGCATTACTTAGATCAGGAGGCTTCCAGTGTACACAACTGAAGATACAGCTACTCATATAAAATTTTATGGTAACATCTATATTAGGGACTGTTTTTCACTTTTCATTTCCTTCCAATTTCTAAAATCACTTGTGCCAGTTTCCAACCTTTCCATGCCCTGGTCTGCCTTAACACCACTTGTCCTGACTTTTTCAATGGATAAGAAACATAATTCTTACTTTTGCTGAAATCCAAAGGAGCACTGTAAAATTCCTTTATTTGTTCCTAATATCTCTCACTATTCACTGTTTTCCATATTTCTTTTGTTTAACAGAAAGAAGTGCCTGCCTCCATCTTAATCATGACTTCTTTAACATTTATAATTTTTATTAATATATTATTGTAGTCCTCTCAATTTTCAATGTACTTCATCTTGATCACCACACCTTTGCCCCTCTTGCCTCTTGAACTCCTGTCCCCAATATGAGGGACTAAATTTTTCACTCACTCTATTTACCTCTTGGTTTTCTTTCTATAATATAGTGTGTGCACAAACAAATGTATAGGGATATGAAAAAATAATGCCATGAACACGCTTAAGAAACATGATAGTGGGGCCTCTCTGGTGGTACAAGGGGTTAAGTATCAGTACTATGTAGCTATCAGCAGCCACTGTGGCATGAGTTCAATCCCTGGCCAAGGAGCTGACCCACATGGTGCAGCAGACCTCTTCTGTCTCGCCCACTGCTCCCCTCCTCAGCAGTGTATTTTAGTAGATCTGCCTGTTCTGCAGCCCACTCTGTCTCTGCTGAATCTTTTCAATCCCCTCCCCACATTGCTGCCCTATACCCCAGTTCTTCTACATAAAAATAAATAAGATCTTAAAAAAAAAAAAAAGAAGCAGGTGATGAATTGGACTATTGGTCATGGTAGTCATTGAATGGTTGTCTGTCAGTTACCTCATATTATTCTATCCTAGAAGTAATTACTATGCTAAATTTTGTGATGATCATTTCCTTGTTTTTCTTTTTAGTTGTGTGTATATGTTTCTGATTAATATATACTTTATATTAATGTAAAATGTATTTGTCACAATTGTTTTCTATTCCAACAGACACCACTTTGGTGTAATTTCAGAGCTCCTGTGCTTACATCTGTCATAGCATTTATCACATTTACATTCTGTCAGTCTTAAACTCTGAGCTTTTTATGTCTTTAGTCTTAGAAGTTAATCAGTTCCCAAAACATAGTAGGCATTTAACAAATGTGAGTTAAATAAATTAATAAAAAAAGAAATTGGGGGCACAACCTCCTTGTAGATTCATATTTCCTGTATTTTTATATTAAACATTTAAATAGATGAACACATTTTTTGAGTGGAAAATTTTCAATCACAAAGATTGAAACACAAAGCATGTTCTAGTTTAGTTCTCTTATAATCCCACTTCTGTCACTAATTGACTGCCACCTTGGGCCATTTACTTAACCTCTTGGTCCTCTGTTACCTAATCTATAAAATGAGGTTGGACTAAAATGATCTCCAAGGTCTTTTCCAACTGTGAAATTCTGTGATTGTCATCAATGATTATATAAATAAAAAATTCAATTAACATGAACATCTTAATCCCTAAGCATTATCATTAAATTGAGATTTTACTTTTTCAAAGAGCAATTATTTTATATATACAGTAGGAAAAGAAAAAAAAGTTCATATATCTTCCTGTGTAGCTACAATTCAACTTCATCAAGAGTCATTTTTACATTACATGAAAAGTGTTCTTCATAGTCAAATATTAAGTCTTCTCTTCTTTTGAAGGTATCATTGAGAGATTTCTTCTTTATTTAAGTTAATCAGTGAATTTAGTACCTAACATAGAATAGACATGTCACTTGTCTTATTCTAGTCTTATAAAAAATGCTAAACTGTCCTCTAGATCTAATTTGACACTATATGGTGTTGACCAGCATGGACAAACTTCTTAGATCTTTAACTTGGCTTTCATGTGCTCTTGGAATTTTCCAGACCTTTTCCTCAATATTTCTTCATTATCTGGTATTTCCCCCGATTGCTTCTCTCTCTTCCTCTTATGCCTACAGTCTATGGGGAGACTTTTGGGTAACATCCCTTGTCTAACCGACCCCCATAAGACTTCATAAGACAAACGTTTCCCTTGAGGAAAAATTTTGTCCTCTTATTTACTACTGAAAGGACAGACACTGACGACATCATTATGTTTCACAAAATAATGAAAATAAACCAAATATAAAAGTAATATATGCTCATTGTAAAATTTTATCAGTTTTATTGTGTATAAATGATGATGATTTTAAAATATATAAACTGTAAGTTTTGTGTACATATTATGTCTTGACCTGTAAACCCATCAAGAGGACCTAGAAAAGGAACATGCATTTCACTCCCTAAAGTCATCTTGTAATTCTTTGTACTTCCTGTTTTCCATGCTCCAACACACCTGTAATTTTTTCTGTTTCCCCAGCCCCCAGATGCCACCCCATATGGTTTTTGATATTATAGATTATTTTGCATTTTCTAGAATTTTCTCATAGAATCATAGAACATACCTGTTGTTTTTTTTGGGTGGGGGGTCTGGTTTCTTTTCTCAGCATGTTATTTTTAGATTTATCCATACTTTTGCATATTTCAGTAAGTAATTTATCCCTTTCTGTTATTAGGTAATAATCTATTGTATGACATTAACCACGATTTGTTTTTCTGTTGATCTGGTGGCAAATATTTAGGTTGTTTATAGTTTGGGCTATTAGAAATAGTTGTTATGATCATTTTTATTCAGAAGTCTACTCACAAATTTGCTGTTGTTTCCTTTGGGTGATAACAGAGTGGTATGACTGAATGAATTATTTTAAGAAACTGTCAATCTTTTTTCTAAACTGGTACCATTTTAACAGCAGCAGTGTATGAGACTTCCAGGTCCTTCATATCCTCTCCATACTTGGTATAGTCAAGCATTTTAACAATAACTATCCTAATAGATGTGGCACTTACTATATGCCTGTTACTCAGAATACATAAAGAACATTCAGATTTCAGTAATAAAAGGATAAATAACCCAATAATTTTTGAAAATATTTGAATAGATTATCATTAAAGATCTAATAATGACAAATAAACACATAGAATGATGTTTGGTATTATTAATCATTAGGGAAATGCAAATAATTGTAGATATTTTGATTAATGTAAGAATTGCTTAATGTGACCTACAACTTTACAAATCTTCCTATTTTCCTATGTAGTTGAACATAGTTAATATCATATGCACTTTAATCCTGTTTTTACCCTAACATAGTGTGGAATAATTTATTGCATATATTTATGTTTCAGATTACATCCTTATTATGGATCACCAAGAATAAAATTACTGTGCATAGCAATATATATTTTCAAATAACTTCCCATAAATAATGTGCAATGAATCCAACTTGTATCAGTGAATGAGACTTCCTCGCTTCACAAACTTGTAAAATTACTTAATTTTTAAAAATTTTTGTGAATCTATTAAACATTTTTTTAAATTAAAATGTCTTACATTACTGTTGATATTCAACCTATTTTGTATATTGTTATATGAAATTCTTTTTTTTTATGAATTGCCTCACATATCCATATCATTTAATAAAGTCTCACTTTTTTCCTTACTTACATTACTGAACTCTGTGTATTAAAGTCATTAAATCTTTGTCCATTGAAAATATTTATTTACCTTTTAATGTTATTTATGATACTTTTGATGTTTGGTTTTATATTTTCATGCTCAAATATTTGAAATGTGTCTTTCATTATTTCTTCCAGTGAATTTAAAGGTAGAAATTTCAATGATTTGTTTTTAGGTTGTTTTATGGTTTAATATTCTTAATTTTAATTTTAAATTAACCTATAATATATTTTTCATATAGTATTAAACAAATAATCTTAACTGTTATTTTTTTATTTAACCATTTTTTTCAAGATAATTGGCTGATTAATCTATTCTCATTGTTCCTGTGAAAGCATTGCTCATTTTTTAATTTATTGTATATTCCTATATGTAAATGAACTCCTTTATATAAATTTTCAAAAGATTTTTTCATTTCTGTAATGTTATACTTATGCAATCTCCTTGGAGTTTTGATAAAAATTGTATTATTTTGAACTAGTTTGGAAAAAATATTACATGACTTTTAACCTATTTAAATATTATTTTATGACATATTTTATCTCAGATAGAATACATATATTCCTTGTTCATTTTCTTACCAGGTACCTTATATTAATTACCAGTATATGTAGTAGTTATGCTTGCAATTATTTAATCCTAGTATACAGATATCTATGTCATTTTGTTTGTTTCTGGTTACCTTTTTGATTTCTGGGTTAGTTTTATTACTATTTTTCTGCAATCCTTTGAATCATCTAACTAGATAAACCCATTAAAATGGTAATTTTATTTCTTTCCCTATATTTTTGCCTTTATTCTTTAACTTTTACTTTTGATTAATTAAAATTTCCAATAACATTTAAAACTATATATTTATTGGAAATTATTGTTTCCTATAACCTTGATTTTATTGGTATTTTATATGACTATGAAACTGAGTATTGTTTCCTAACTTTGTTATTTTACATTTTAGAGTCAGCAATAAAGTTTACTTAAATTTGTCTTAGATATCACAATTCTATCTCACTTGATCAAATAGTTATTTTCTAAATATTATTGAAGATAATAGTAGTAATATTTCAAAATGTCAGATATGTCCCCTGAATTACTATTACCTTCAAAAATTGGTTTGTTATTTCTAATAAATCATTAAGAATGTCAGGAAAATCATTTCATGGATATTTCTCATTAACAAAAATGTATTGGTTCCCTCTCTATTAGTATCCACTCTGCTCTATACTCTTTTTAAGAATAAGAAGCATGCCCTCAACTTTGAGTATCTCACCTTAGCAAGTTTTTTGTTTGTTTGTTTCATTAGTAGCTCACAATATATATCTATTTAAATTGTATGTTGAATGTGTGCCTCACAGTAAACATCTTTGAAAATTTAATCAAATTGTTTTATTTCCCCCAGTTCTTTAAAATCTCATTAATTTATAAAGGGTTAAGAAGAGTTATCTCTACTATCATTTTTATTTAAGCATTCTGTCAATTTCTGACCCTCTCTGCTAAAAATAAGGAATACATATGTGGAAATATTTATATCTAATAAGAAAACTCAAGATTTAATGCAGTATGGGAGAAAATCATAAGTTTTGACTCAGGCAATTCTCAAATTCTATTGCTGCCTTGCTAACTTGTTACATGGGGTAAGTCATTTAAACTGTACAAGTGTCATTGATATCTATAGCAAATATTAATTCATACCTGTCATGGTTGAGATGAGACTAAGCAACAAAGTCTTGTACCATGTGGCTCTACAATATATCTACAAAGTACCAACAGGAAACAGGTGGTGCACTTGTATAGTTAATTCTAGAACAAATTGTTTATATAGATACTAATTATAAAGGTGTGGGTGTATGATAACCACAAAAGACATTGCAGTAATCTAGGGCAAATATCAGACAAATGACTACCACACTATGACTCAGGAGGAACAGAGGAGGAAGCAGATGTGGAACCTGTGTGGACATGGTATGTAGCATCATGGCATTGAAGGAAGCAGTAACCGCTGGTAGAGGGCCACAATCCACTTAAGACAGAAATAAACTTTATTTAGAAAGGTCTAAGTCTGGGTAATTCCCTAATTTAATCAAATTTTGGCTTCAGAATTTTAACACTTAATAGTATCTCTGTTGTCATCATAACATCTTCATATTAACTTCCAAAACAATATCTACATATTGGAAATTAATGAAGCCAGAAATTTATTTGTATGCAACTCACACAAGAATTGTACTATTCATTTAATAATGTGATATAATCTAATTTGAGTTTGGATCTTTCACAAAGTTTCTGTTGCCCAAATCTGCCTGACCTAGCTCCTAATACAAGATGCTTAGTCTTTTCCTGTTTTTCTTCCTCAATGTATAATCTTTAAGTGCTGGATCTTTATCAATTGATTTCCACAGAAAGCTGTGCTTCACTTCAACATGTTCTGGAAACTGCTGTCTGGAAGTAGTTTCCAGCTGCTTTCTGCCCTTCTATTCTGAGATCTATGTTTACTGGCAGCTGCTTTCACTTCAAGAATTAATATTCTCTTCTTTACTTTGGTGATGCAAGAGGGTTTTTTAGCCCCTTGTTAAGAGTCACTTCCTACTTGAAATCAAAATTGGATCTGCTGCTACAGGGAAACATGGATGTCAGGGCACATCCTTGGGTGACTGTAGCTCAGGGTACTGTTCTTTAATTACTTTGTGTCCTACTTGTCAGGAAATTAACAGAAGTGAATGGTGTGATGAAAGAGTGTTGGAATAGAAATTTAAGCCTTGACTATAGTGTTTTGTCCATTTTCTAGCCATGCAATTTGGAAAAATCACTTAAAGTTTCGATCCTCAGCTTGTTTTTTTTTTCTCATTTGTAAAAAATGAAATAATATACTGATACACTTACCTCCCATAATTGCTGTGAGGCACAAATGAAATAATTTATACACAAACTATGAAGTGGAAGGGATTATTACTATTTGGAAAAATGCATGTATTTGAGCCTTTGGAAACAACACAGTATATTATATAAATTAGTATTTTTGTATTTATATTTTCCCCTTGACTAGTTAAATGAAAAAGACATATATCTCATGGCAATCTCAGGGGATACTAACCAATATTCCTTCAGTATACTTAATATAATTCTAAACATTAATAGACATCATTTAGAGTAATCACAGATATCAGACTGTACAAATCAAGTCATAATCACATTCATTTTATACTTACTGAGTTTCCAAGAGTAAAATGTACCTCTGCTATTCATGACTTACTTGAATACTTCTCATGCCTCCATATAATTTTTCCTTGAGTTATAAAACTTGAAATTATTATATTGATTTTAAGAAGGAAACTGCATAATCTTCATTAAAGTCAATGACTATAATTAATTTATTAATGCTAGGATTACTTTATGCTGTTCAAATGAATCAGCTTACTGCATGTCTCTTTGGGTCTTTAAATGTTTATGTGAGTTAAAATTTTATTAGGGGATGTTATTTTGCATATGTATTATCCTTTATAAACCAAATCATAATAATTGTATTATTATTGCTTAATATTATATCTTTATTAGTAATTCGATTCTGTACTATTTTTCAGTGTTCAGCAATGAGGATTTTAAAAAGAACATAAAGATATTAAATCAATACTTCAAAATACTAACATTTCTTCCACTGTTGGAATTTGAAAGTAATTATCTCACTTTATTTTCTCTATTTCAGTAGGAACACTTAAATATGTTTGTGAACATTTGAGCATTTTCCCACAACCTTCACATGTTTTTGTGGTTTTATTGTCACCATCTGCTCTTTTGAAGTATTTAATGGCATTCACTGAGTACATACTATGTGGCTGGCAGTTGACACCAGGTGCTATGGGAAGTCAAAAAGGTTATTTCTCTTATGTGGATAGAAAAAATCTAAACACATATTCAAATAACTTAGCAAGCCATTTCCATATGGAAATTATTGTTATTTATAATAAGAAAGCAGATATAGAATGAGTATTGACTGGGATAAGAAAGGGAAAGAAAACTATCTTTAAATGGTATAGTCAAGGAAGTTCTCTTTCACGAGGTAATACTTGGACTAAGGCCTAAAGTACACAAAAGGGACAGGCTTTTGGAGAACTGTGACCACCAACATTTTAAGATTTGGAGGAGGTCCTGATAAGAGAATGAGCTTGGCATTTAAGATCTGTGTCATTGAATAGTGATAAAATGGTTATGTAAGAAGACAATGGCCAAATCAAACGTTAACATTGTGTTTCAATTTCATTCTAATTGCAATAAGAAGTTATTGGGGAGATTTAATCAGAGGAATGACATGATTTGGTGTGTATTTTCTAAAGTTTGGTGTGTATTTTCTAAAGTTTGGTGTGTATTTTCTAAAGTTTGCCTCCTTATTAACTGGTGGAAATTGGACCATTCTGTGAAAACCACTGATGGAAACTGAGAAGCAGATGAAGAAGCTGTTATAGTATCCAGGTAAAAGAGATGATAATAAACATGGTGCATGCACCTGGAATGGTGTATTGGGTGTAAGTGTGGAATATATATGAGAAATGTAACCAATACATTCTTCCAGTGGGTTGGGTATAGGAGTTAAGATAAGTTACAAATCAGTTTTGCCATTTTTTTCATGGTGTAAACACAATTGACCATGACTGAGGCAATTTAAAGGAGAAGCATTTTGGGGGTAGGGTAGGTTTGAACTGAAGTTGAGTCAAGATTTCTATTTTATGTTTGTTAATTTTGAGATGCCTATTAGGAGCCAAAATAGGTATCCCATGTAGCCATGTAGGAATTTTATTCTAGGTTATGGATTATTCATCTCTATGGAAGTAACCATTAAATTTGGTATATTAATCACTGGAAAGAAAATTAACACTCTGAGTATTGTTAAACACTAAAATCTTTACATATGATCATTTAGGCAGTCCTCACAACAATATTATTATGTACTCATTATTTTTCAAAAAAAATCTCAGAGTGTTAGAGAAATTAAATAGGAATAAAGCATGCAAATTTAAATTCAGATATATCAAAATCCAAACTTTATATTCTTTCTAGAACAACCCACTGACTTCCAAGTGTTTTTGCTATTAGTTGCATTTCTACCACCTATTGTAGCAAAAACTTGAAAATATGAAATAAGATCTTTGATATTTTTGGCATAATAGGTCTTCTACACCATGATAAATCTACTCTTCCTACCATTTCCATAAACCAATTGATAGAACATTTTCAAGTTTCCCTCCTTATTCTCTAGTTTTGCATTTCAATGTCAGTTGTATAGCAAGGTAACTATAATATGGGAGCATGCAACAGGATAGCATCAATTCATCAAAAATAAAACTAACTTTGATTAAAAGCAAAATGAAACTAAATTTGAAAGATTTTACTGCCTTTATTCAATAGCTCATGGATAAGGAAACATTCAGTCTAGTACATAAAAGGGAACTCTGAGGCACTGTACAAAATGACTTATAGTCAGAAGACTGGGGGAACAAAGATGTTAAACTAACAAAAATTAAATTAGTTGTAGCAAGGTCACTTTCCTGTAGGGGATAGCAATAATCTATTTTGCAGATTATTTCGATAGACTCATCAGGTAATTCCTGATTGACTTGTTTAAAATTACAAATTTGGTAGAGACTGAAACTGTAATTAACTGTTACATGGGATTTAGCATACATCTCTCTATTTTGGGGCCTTTTTTTTCTTGTTATCAACACTAATGGGCATTTAAGTTCAAGTTTGAGTTATAGAATGTATTGAAGTAAACTTAGAAGGCATTTATCTTTTCTTCCACCTATTTAATAATTTGCTCTATGGTATTTTTAAACCATGATAAAGAAAAATAGCCTACTATTTGCAACAACATAGATAGGTCCTTAAGTATATTATGTTAAGTGAGAGAAGTCAGACAAAAAACAACAGCTAGTATATAGTATATTTTATAAAAAGGCAAAACAACGTAAAATGGTTACCGGAGGATGGAGAGACAGGATGTTTGAGGGATGAACTTACAATGAATGATAAGTATGCCCTAGAGATTTAATGTGTAATAAAATGAATATAAACAATGATATTTAATTATAATCATCAAAATTTTTGAGACTAGAATTTAATGATTCCAGCCACTACAAAGAATCATTGTATACTATGATAAAAATGGTATTAATTATTGCTAGAATAGCAAACATATTATCATATATAAATGTAGCAAATTAACATGTTGCACACTTTAACTTTGCACAATGTTTTATGTCAAGAGCATTTAATAAAAAATATGTTTTTCTGTGATATTTTAAACATGTAAAAGGGAACTGAGAAGTGGGTAAAAATGAGGATGTTAGACCACATATTTGAAAACATTTTATCCTTTGCTTCATCATTACATAGAAAAAATTAGACTAGGTTTCTTTGCTGACCAAATCACAATTTGAACTCATTCATGATTATTTAATATTTATCTTTCTTAATAATCTAGAAGATTCATATATGTGTTATAAGATAGTATTTTGTTTTGTATTTCCCCACTCCAAAATGTTTCCTCCTTTAACAGAATTTTCATAATAAGGTTCTCAAAAGTACCTGCTGAATTAATAAAGAAAATAATAAAACTGCACATTGATTCTGTCTACCTTCTACTTAGTCACCCATAATCTACATATTGTCCTTTAAATCTACAGTGAATACAAGTTACTGTACTATGGCCCCAGAAGATCTGTCCATTTCTAAAGCCCAGATCCTTTGAATATAACTTGATTTGGAAAACTGGTCTTTGCAGATGCAATAAAATTTAGGATCAAGATAAGATTATCAGGGCCTCCCTGGTGATGCAGTGGGTTAAGCAACACACTATTAAGCAAACCTCAGCCACTACAGCAAGAGCTCTATACCTGCTGCCAGCCAGAGAGGGGACCCACATGGCCCAGCAGACCTCTCCTGCTGTGCCCGCTGCTCCCCTCAGCAGTGTACTTCTGTTGATCTGCCTGTTCTGCTCCCTGCTCTGTCTGTGGTGAATCCTCTCACCCCCATACCTTTGGCCTGTACCCCAGTGCTTGTATGCATACATAAATAAATCTTTAAAAAAAATTCCGTGTAAGAGACAGAAGGAAAGAAAAAAAGCATCTGTGAAGACAGAGCTAGAGATGAGTATCATGGAGTCACAAGTCAAAGAACATGTGGAGCCCACAGAAACCAGAAGAGAAATGAAGGATTCTCTTGGGGAGATTTCTAAGGGAAGGCATCACTTTGACTTTAGAACTGTGAGTAAATTAATTTCTGTTTTTTTAAGCTACCCAGGTTGTTTTATTTGTTATGGTGGCTATGATACAATACAGTGCCAAACAGCAAATTCAAGGTTAGAAAGATTTGAGTTCTAATTCTGGCTTCAATTATTTTATTGATTCCGTGACATTGAGCAAGTGATGCAAATCAATAAACATCAGCTTCCTCATCTCTGGAAGAAGCATTAGGAGACTTAGTTAAGGACACTTAGTTTCCAAGTGTCAATGAGCTAAAGTGTAAAAAGAGTAAAAAAACAATATGCAAATAGTAATGTTTTTATGATTCATTATAATCTCCTTATAAAGCTAAATTTCTTTGGAATTTATCTTTTCTCATATGACAAAGTGTCCGAATCTTCCATCAAAAGGATCAAGTTGACTAATCTGAATATAGAATGTCTTCTCCATCATCAGAAAATGAGAAGTCAATTGAGAGAGCTAGAAGTGGAGGAAGACTGAAGAGGAGGAGAAGGAGGAACAAACAGAAGAGGAGGAGGAGGAATTTAAGAATAGAATTAGAATATATACTCTTTAGAGCTAATTTTTATTTTTTTACTAAAGTACTATATATTACTATGGGGGGGTCAAATCTGTATTAGAAATATTCTTTTTTTTTTAAAGATTTATTTATTTATGCATACAAGAGCAGGGTACAGACCAGAGTTATGGGAGGTGAGAGGATTCACCAGAGACAGAGTGGGGAGTAGAACAGGCAGAGGAATTGAAGTACACTGCTGAGGGGAGCAGTGGGTGAGGCAGGAGAGGTCTGCTGCACCATGTGGGTCCCCTGCCTGGCCGGCAGCAGGGATCGAACTCGTGCTGCAGTGGCTGCGGTTTGCTTCATAGTGCGTTGTTTAACCCACTGTGCCACCAGGGAGGCCCAAGAAATATTCTTAAAGTGACTTTAATTCCACAAATATATGTTTTATATTTTTTTCTTATTTTTAAAATATGCCTTGCATTCAATTCTTAGAAAATAGGATTAATTTTGTGTTTTGCCTAATTCCAAACAGGGAATGCTTTTGCAGTTAAACATTTTATTTATTAGTATGTTTTAAAGAAGTATCGTAGTAGAAGAGAGACACATCTGCTGGTTCATACTAGCTCATTAATCTAGTAAAGGACACTCTTCATTCACTTACTGGAAGGGTCTTAGTTTGGTTGAACAAGAAGCAAATGAATATGTGACAGTGCAACCAATAGTATTTCTGAAATAAAATAATTTTCAGAAGATCAAATGCTCATATTCAAATACAAGTATTTAGTTTTTTTCTACAGTCTATGTAGCTAATATTTGTGATTAATTCTGCTTATGATGATACAGTACATCTTCTTACTATAACATTCTTTATTATAGGTTGTAGTTAAACAGTTTAACCTGGCTTGAAACAGGACTTTTGATGTTTCTGTTTGTAATTCCTTCTTCATTTCTTCTTATTCTTATTCTAATTTGGTTTCCTTAAGTGAATTATGTCTTTGGCTAGTAGAAATCCACACTTATGATACTACTTTGTTTAGGAATGATGTAACGGGTTCCAAATTGTTCGGGGCAACATGATACACCTTTACATTTTATAAAATCTGTTTACTAAAAACAGTTATATAAAAATAATTCAACTTTGTTGCAATTGTCCCTGCTAATGGAACAGAGCACTCCTCTGTTTCAGAGGGTAATCAGATTCTTATTTAGGTTAACTTGAATTTTTCTTGCTAGAGATACACATGTTGTTCCTGTGGGAGGCACTGAGAAAGAGAAGGTTGGAGGACCAAAGAAGGAAGCTCCCTCTATTGGAGATGTATTTATTTTGATACTGACACATATTGTCAAGGCCTTATCTGACCACTTTATTTAGAATCTGAAATTTAAATGCATTGTGTTCCTCTAAACCATGAACAGATTAAAACCTATTCATTCTGGTTTTTTTTTAATCCACATTTTATGTGGGTAATCTGTAGTATCAAATGCTGCAATTTTAAAAAAAAAATACTTTTTTCCTTGTTAATTTTCTCTAATAAATTTATGTCTATATTTTACTGTTGAAAAACCGAGTGTTATTTGTAAAATCAGTGTTAAAATAATGAACACGAACATTATACATTACTAGTGTATTTTCATTTCATCTATGGTACTTTATGTTTGTGAGAAAACCCGAAAGAAACTTCTTGGCAATGAAGAACAAAATGTCTAATTGGCATGCACTTCAGGTTTTCCAAGCTTTTACCCTTAGTTTTATTTTCTTTATTTTCCCTTTTTATTCTTTCATTGTGCATGAAATGTCATTAACCTCTTCATTTAGGATCTTTCACCTTTAAACAGACTTACAGGAAGTTTTTCATTCATATGTATGTTTACATTTTTTTTGCAGTAAAATCACTAGCCCAGTAAATATGGTTGCTGAAAGGATTCCTGGCAATCCATAAAAGAGCAGGCCATGGGAATCCTCATTAATCTCCTAATAGTTTCTACTGTCTTCCCTCTCTAAATTTCCTTGCCTTGTAAAGTGTTTGTGCTAGAGCAACAACACTTTTGCTTTCCACTAAGAAATGTCATCCAGCCAGATCCCAACAAAAGCCTCATCTCCCTTTCAAATAGTTTCAGTCTCAGAGGTATTATTGACTGGGGTTCTGAGCCATGAAAGGGAGACACTATTTGTTTAACTGTGCTTCACAGTACAAACTAGTTGAGAAATACAATTCCTCTGGTCTTTTTGTGTCTCCTGATAGTAATATAGTTTTACTCTTAGTGATTACAAAATTAGTTTGCAAACAGATGTTTGAGTTTTTTTGTTTTTTTTTAAAGAAATGCTTATTTATTTATTACCTGTGCCTTAATAATATAACTGTTTAGAATTATGGGTGCTTTGGTGGTGTGGTGGTATGGTAAAATACCTCTGAGGAAATGTGAGCGCCTTCCTCTGAATCACATATTCTGTGGGAAACCAATGTTATCTCAAAAGAACAAGCTCTCAGATCAGAGAGTTTCTTACTTCTTTCATTAAAAATAGCAAGTCATCAATCTGTAAAGTGAATTCCATATTAACTCACTAATGTGAGGGACTATAAATATACATTTAGTAAGTATTTAAAGAAAATAATATCTAACCAGCTATAGTGCCAGCAATGCACAAAGCAGTTTTTTTGTGATCTGGGCAGATAGGTAAAGGAGAGTCCTGGAATCCTCAAAGGCTTTCTTAGGCTTTTAATGATCTTTCTATACCAGTTGTAGTGCAGCAACCAGGAATAGGACATACAAGCGTTGCTGGGGCAGGTGGGTGTCTGGGGGCCAGGAGGCTGGCTGGCCTCTAACTCCCTGGTGAATGTTTACTCTTTCTGGGCTCTCTAGTGGTCTCTCTCTGATCTCTCTGCACTCTGCCTCTTGGTCCTCTGCCTCCTACTGTCCTTTGCTGCTGCCCTGCCCTGCCCTTATATGCCCAATTTCTCTGCTCAGGTGTATCCATCCCCACATGCCCACACCATGTTTCAGGTGCTGCATTGAGAGTGTGTAAGACCATAAGTGTCTATCACTGAGGCTAATGGTAGGAGGGTGGAAAAAAAATCTCCATTTACCCCACACTAGCTTACAATGTGTTTTCTTTTTATAATACTAATCAATGAATACTTCTAATTCTAAGGTTATGTTTATACAGCAATTTTCCTTGAGAAGGGAAGGCAAACTAAATAGTATACAATATTTGCTCTCAAAACTTGCTAAGAAAAACTATAATGAGTAAGTCTATTTAAAAAGTGTCTGTTTTATAAAAGAGAAAATAATGGGGCTGATCTAAAAAAGGGCTGAGTTACTTTATATTATCTGCATATATACTAGAAAAATTCAGGTACTTCTTTGTAATATTATCTAATTAGAAAGGTCAACTTGAAGCATATTACCATTTTCTTGATTAGAAATAATCTTTTCATTTGAGTAACACTACTACCTAAAATTAGTGGTAATGTAGGATGGAAGATTTACATACATGAATGTATACTTTCATTAAATTTTACATTTCTACTTTTTTTTCTAAATTTCAGTTCTTGGAACCAAGCAGCGAAATTTTATAGGGCAACCATCCTTGACAAAAGGGAGGTATAGAATACAAACATTCTTTCTCTTTCTCCACTCTACACACATACACACACACACCCTATATAAAACTACCAACCATAAAATCTTTAATAATATCAATTACTTCTAAGAGAGAATAATCAAAACAGTAAAAATAATAAACAAATCCAAGAGATAGATGCTGTTTTTAAAGAATCATGAAGCACATATTGATTTGTGGTTCTCCAAGCAGAATCTCCCAGCTAGTGGTGTAAGTGTCACTTGGGAACTTATGAAAGACTCAGATTCTTCAGCCCCATCCTAGGCCTACTAATTCTGAAATTTGGAAGTTATGTTTCCAATAAGCTGGGTTTTAATAAGCCTCCAGATGATTCTGATGAATACTAATATTTGAGAGCCACCACTTCTTGTGACCTAAAAGACAATCAGAAAGTGCCAATTCAGAGCCCAAATTAATACAATAATCCTACATTATAAATGCAGAGGAAGTGCAAGCAAACCCTTCACCACTGTTAAAATAAATATAAATAGGGATCTCTTGACTTAATATCGATCTTATACTCTCAGTCAAACATGATTTTGTGGAAATCACTTGAAGAAAATACTTAGAGTTTGAAGACAAGCTTTTACTTTGAAAATCTCTATGAGTAGATGTAACTCAACAACAAGAAAGTAGACTCTTGCAGATCATTTTATGGGTGGGGGAGTTTCAGACTTAGATCACTGGTTTTGCTTTCCCTAGCCCCAAGTAGAGAGCTCCTAAAAAAAATGGCATCAACTTTTCATAACCTCTATACTCTGATTATTATTCTGGTAAAGGGTTATAAGAAGTGTGAGATAAGAATACCAGGCCTCCCTGGTGACACAGGGGTTAAAATCTCAGCGCTATCAGGCTATCACCAACCATGTGTCATGAGTTCAATCCCAGGCCAAGGAGCTGACCCACATGGCAAAGCAGATCTCTCGTTTCTCGCTCACTTCTCAGCAGTGTATTTCAGTAACTCCACTTGTTCTGCTCCCGACTCCGTGATTCTGTCTCTCTAACCTCTCCACTCCCCTACCCACACACACCTCTGGCCTATACACCAGTTCTTGTATGTATAAGGTGCTAGTAACTTTGGTGGGACATAATGGGAACCCATTGAGCAAATGGTATATTTTGAGTAAACTTTCTGATTGCTATCTATATTTCTGGTAAACACAAGCTGTATTACAAACTAATAACAACTACATTAATATCATCTAAATTTTCTTACTCTGTAGATACATATTAAAAATGTTTTATTCCACTAGTGATAAAAAATACTACCAATTGGCTCATAACAGACTATCATATTTATAAACATTGGTATGGGAAAATACATTGTATTTCAGTTTTCTCATCTATAAATTGAGAATAAAGTTTCTGCTAAAAATTTACTGCCTAACATTGGGGTAATCCTGAGCAATAAGTGAGATTTTAAAATGTACAACCCTGAAAAAACTGCACAGCACCTAACAACCACTTAATATTAGCTATTGCTTTTGTTTTTACTTTACCATTCATAGTCAATTTCCAAAGTTTTTAGTGTTAAAAGTGATACAAATATTAAAATTAATTTATAGGTTAAAAGTAGTTCTTGTGTTAGGAATTTGCTTAAATTGATACTAATTTGTTTTGCTTTTATCTAATATTGCCCCATTACTTGCTGTAACAGATCTAGCAATAGTAATGGTTAAAGGAATATTGCATAAAATATCATTATCTCTAGAGACGCAATCATACACCTACTGTACACTTTTGGAATGTGTTTTAAGTCACTCTTTGAAAGTAGTATAATAGAGTGTACATCAGGAATGGGAATGAGTCCATTCTCACCATCTGTTCCAAATTTTATTTTTTTTTGCGCTGAAGACTCTGTATTAATAAACCACTGTGTAAAATGTTAAATGGCATTAGCAGACTACATTAAATCTAGAAGAGTTCTGAGAATTCGAGACTAGTGGAGAAGACATTGGTAGCTCCATTACAGTGGTGAGTAGAACAAAGTCACTCCCATTATCTCAGGCAACACTCCACTTCATTTCTTAACTTCCCAGAAGTTAAAGTTTCCTTCAAATACAATAGATTATTAGGTAATTTTCAAATACATTTAATTTTGTATAAAAATATACAGGTTGTACCCTAATTCTTTACTTTCACTTGAGTCAATACTAATTTTAACATAAACTCTAGCCCCTCAAATTACAAAATTTTAAGACTTAAATGACCCCAGGACAAAATATTGGTTATTTCTGAAGGCCCCACAATTTCAGATGGCTTTCACCACAAATGGTAAGGGAGTTTATTTTCCCCAGGGTTGTGGACATCAGTGCTTATATTACTTTATGTCATCCATGTTGCATCCATGGTAACTTCTAAAACATTATATAAAACTGCTTGTATTAAGATTTGGTCTTCGGTATGTACAGGTTCCAATGAAATTTGAAACGATGTAAAGTCTGCTTAACTCCAAAATATCTTCATCCTTATCCTTGCCAATATAGTAGAAACTCAACCATCAATCACTGCTCTATATTAGGATTAAAAAATATGGTTAAAATGCAAATGTACTCTGTTTTAGATGCAGTCGACATTTATTCAGAATTTATACAGAGACAAGCATTGTGTAGTAAGTGAGTTTACATGAATGTTAATGCTTTAGAATGTGAGAGGGCCTATACTATCTCTGTTCCAATTAAGTGGGTCAACTGGATATTCAACTATGTAGAGGATGACCTCCTCATTTTTGTAGGAGATAAAGGCCAGTTAATTAATTTACTTACAGGGTATTGTTGGAAACATTTCACTGCCAGACTGGGTGTCAACAATCTGTCTCACAAACTTTTTTCTGAGAGACTAGTCTAATTGATCAGTCATATTTTTTTGTCATCTCCTATCACATCATTGCATTCTAAATAGTGATGTCTTAGCTCCTTTAGACTGAAGTTATAATTCAATACTGTTTTACTTTAATTCATTTCTCATGCACTGAACTCTTAACTTTTCTGTTCATGATCCCTTTCAGTTTTCTATGTGTCTCCTGTTATGACCTGAAGTCCCTGTATTAAGTTCACTGTCTTACTTTGACTGAAGCTGCTGCTTTACTACCACATTTCTGAATAAGAATTATCTTCTTTTACATCCTTCTCTTTTCTCTTTGGAGCTTGATAGTACCCAGTTATAGCTTTATCCTTTGTGGAGTTTCCACTGTGACTGTATTCTGTACCTTCTTATTCTCTACTATAGTCTGATTCTTCCTCAACCCTACCTCAATCCCTCTTTGTCTTTACACCACATGATGGCTCCTGTATTTTTGCATCTCAGGCTAGAGTCAAATTCCGAACATATATGTTCTTGTGTTTTTTTCTTTTTTCTTTTCTTATTAGTGTGTTTTTAATTTTTGCTTTCTCCATTAATATACAAATTTCTATCTCGGTACAGGAAACATCTTCCCTCCAACCCATTTCACACATATCACACAATCTAACAAGCATTTTGTTCTAACTTGGTATCAGTCTAGAGTAGGGTCAATAATGAAAACAATGCATTGTTTTCAATGCTTTGTATTCATTATCATAATTAATTTCCATAGTAACCTTATGAAGTTGATAATATTATTCTTATGAAGAAACTGAAGAATAATGTGTGATGTGAGATCAATGCTGATCT
Source organism: Galemys pyrenaicus (assembly GCA_019455555.1). Classification (NCBI taxonomy): domain Eukaryota; kingdom Metazoa; phylum Chordata; class Mammalia; order Eulipotyphla; family Talpidae; genus Galemys; species Galemys pyrenaicus. Next base: position 11,938,360 of record JAGFMF010011446.1, on the reverse strand, counting down.
CGGTGAGAGTAATGAGGAGAAATAAGTCTTTCAAGTTCATCTTCCATTAACCTTCTATTACTGCTTCTACTAAGCATAGTTGTTGTCTTCCCATCTTTACTTCCCTCATCGCTTCTGTATTTTATCTAGGAACATTCCCAGGAACTGACTCCAGGCTTTCTAGAGAAGAAATGAACAGTCTAAGAATCATTTTCTTCTCAAAAGTAGATGGGATTTATTTAAATTGCTTGTGTATGCAAATCTACAGTTAGCCCTTATAGAGAGAAATTATGCTTGGTTTTAATTTTTGATGTTGTACAATAAGGAGGGAAGGGCATTAAACTGAGATTCTGTATTCTTTTTGCTTTATTAATAGAAATAACATGGTAACAAAATTTTTAACATATTATATAGTTCATTTAGGAATGGAGTGAGAGCAGAAGATAGGAAATTGTTTTCTATCCTATTTTGAGTCAGAAGGTACAGAAACATTTGAAAAGATTTGGGAAATTAGTTGTAAAAAAAGGAGTCTCTCAAGGAAAACAGTGGATTATTTTTTCTTAGAGATACAGAGAGAGAAAAACAGAGGGACTAAGGGAGGGAAAGGGAGAGAGAGAGAACAGAGAGGTAGAGAGAGAGAGAGAGAGGAAAGAGGTGTGTGTGTGTGTATGTGTGTGTGAAAGAGAGAGAGAGAGAGAGAGAGAGAGAGAGAGAGAGAGAGAGGTTTGAAAACTATCTTACTAGTTTAAGGAATTGCTCTCCTCAATGTCCATCCTTTTGTGCCCAACCTGCTTTGCTTAAATTAGGAAAATTGGCTAATGTCTCAGTGTCACCTTTGGCTGTAAAACAGGTTAGAGGACATTTATGTTCCAAATAGCATAATATTCTTCTGCACACTTTTCCCTACAGACACAGTTTCAGCACTTGATTGGTTTCCACAGTGTTATTGTATAACTTACTAGAATATATGAATTATTTTCTAGGCAGAAATAGTTACCACTTACAGAGTACCTGCTCTATATGCCCTTTAAAATCATGATTTTATAGCATCAGCACTCACACCTTAGAGAATTTTTGTCCCTTCTTTAATGGTGAAGAAATTTAGTTTGGGGAATTTAAAGTATTCGTATGAGATGCATAGGTTGTGACAGAATATGTGTCCAAGTCTCCTTTTATTAAAAGAATAATGAGAGAAACAAACAACTATGATCTTAGACACTGTACTAGAAGTTCTGTATTTTTTTTATCTCAGCACAGATTTAAATGTTAGTTTTTTGGCAGTATACTTTGAAGACTCAAAAGAACACTGCACAGGCTAGCAATAATTACAACACAGTCACTACCACAACATAGCAATGTTTTACAGTGTGTATAAAAAGATCCACCATTCTCTATCTTAGGCCACTGTTAGAGTTGGAATGTTTACTGCCCATCTAAACAAGTGCTATTATACACTCACCAGGAAAGTATTCTCACACGTCATGCTTAACCTAAGTTTGTTCTCTGTCACCAACTTCACAGTAAACTTTGTCTTGTACCCAACTCTGAATCATGATCAAGGACCATCTCAGCTCAGTGTTCTCTCTTCACACACTTTTTAAGATTTATACCCTTACATACGCACAGACACACTTTGTCTAGGCAAAAATTAAATTGTATGCATTGATTAAAATATACTGATATATTCCAGTTTCATACTACATTTCATTTCAGTGGCATACATAGAGAAGTGCAAGTTGAGTTGAGCTGAGAGGGGTCATGAAGATTTGAGAGAGATGGTGTGACTCCACAAAAAAAGAAGGGAGGAAAGACATTTAAAAAAAGGAGACACTTTGATAAAGGGCTAGAGGAAACAGTACACATACACTGTTAAGTGAGTTATATTCAGTAGAGATCAAAGGGTATGTTACATAGTATTCAAAGGATAGACTGAAATGTCAGAAAACATCTAAATATGATGACAATAAGTTTTTGAAATTGGAACCCTTTGAGAGAGAAAATGGGTGCTACAAATAATGACACTGAAATGACATATGCAAAGTGGTACTTTCCTAAACAAAACCGAATTAATGGTCACCGTAGTCACAATTCTTAACTACCTCTAAAAGTATGTGTGTATACAAGTGAAACATTTTTACCATGGTGGAAAGGGAGGAGTACATTAAAAACACCAACAATGATTTCACACATATTTTCAATATGTCAGTACATTTTCAATAACATCATATAATGTATTTTTAATAGGATTATATGAAGGAAATAATTGTGCTGTGAAGTCATAGACACATTTTTAATAAAGATTATTCTGGCCATATAGTAGAAAGAGGTGTCAAGCCAGAACTAAGAATATCTATTTAATATCAATCTCAGTGAAATATATGAATACTGGTGACTTTTCATTTCTCTAAGCTTCACCTAAAGTTGCATATTCTTCAGGGTGCCTTCTTTGATCTACTTACTGAATCTGTTTAAAAAGCAATTTAGAAACTTCTTATGAACTCAAGTTCTAAGCCAAATTAAAAAAAATAGTAAAAATAAAAAACAGTGGGTGCAAAAAGATCACCCATATTACTTATAAACCTGAATTGAGATGGGTGGTTTACATCTATAAACAAATGTGCTTCTTAATATTAAATTCAAACCCATAGTAGGGAAGAGCTATTATCTCCTAACACTCTTTTCCTTGAAAAGTTCTCTGTGAACTCCTTATTCACCAATATGTAGATTTTTCTGTTATTATTTAAGAAAAATATTAAATTATTGCTTCAGAGACAGACATGAGAACTAAATTATGAAAATTATGTTCCAATCACTATGCCTATGTATTTTAAGTCTTACACTAAAAGTTTATAAAGCATGAAGGCTGATGGAGAGTTAGGTGGATGTAGAGCAGGTGTGGATGTTACCTTGGGACTATAGAGATGTGGCATGGTAACACATATATATAAAGAAATACGATGTTTTATCTCTGAATCATACAGGGTATTGTACATGCAATATTGCCTCGACAAAAATAATATAATTTTAAAAGATGTTGGAAAATGTTTGAAATTTTGAATTTAATTTTGTATGCTTTAAATTTTATATTTAAAATCATGTATTTTGAGGGGCCTCCCTGGTGGCACAGTGGGTTAAGCAACGCACTATGAAGCAACCGCAGCCACTGCAGCACTAGTTCAATCCCTGCTGCCAGCCAGGGAGGGGACACACAAGGTGCAGCAGACCTCTCCTGCTGTGCCTGCTGTTCCCCTCAGCAGTGTACTTCCGTTGATCTGCCTGTTCTGTTCCCTGTTCTGTCTGTGGTGAATCCTCTCACCTCCTGTACCTCTGGCCTGTATCCCAGTGCTTGTATGCATAAATAAATAAATATTTTAAAAAATAAATAAAATCATGTATTTTGAGATAAAATAAAACATTTAATCTGTATTATCATTGTTTATAACCTCTATTATTTTAGCTGTGTTTAACAATTTCACATTGAGACCCAAAGTGGCAGGGATCGTGTTTAATAATCATTGTATCCTCATTGAGCTAATCTTGTAGTTTTAAAATATTAATAAATTTGGAGGTTGTGGTGATGGTCAGTGGTGGTAGCATTAGTAGCAACAGAGATTTCAATTCACTGTTACCAGTTAGTTTTAGTCTTCAAATATGCTTTAAAATATTACTAAAAATAACAATATTGTCTCATACCTTCCTTTCTCTAACATTAATTGGAATGCTCAGCCATTTGAGCTTCTATAGTCCTTTTATAATCTGTGTGCCTATTTTCACCATGTTGACAACTCCCTAACATTTCTTGATCATTATCATAACTTTTAACTTTAAACAGATAATATCATGTGATAATGTAGACTTCATTCTGAAGGAAAAAAATATCTATTCCTCAAGCAGGAAAACATAAGGATCGTATATATAATAGCCCTAAATAAACAGGCATGTTTTTGTGGGATATTTTGCATTTAATCACAGTATTTATTTGGGGGGGGGGGTGAAGAGCTCCATATGTATCATTTTGCAGAGGAAAAGCATTATCAATAAAGAGAACTTGTTATATTTCACCAAGAGGCTAGTGGGATTATAGTCACAATTCTGTTCTGCCTCATATTATTCACACATGAGACTATCTTGGGAAGAAAGACACAACTTCTCATTCCAAGATATTAGATAATTTTCACAGGTTAAAAATATGGAGACTTTGCATGCTACTGTAATCTACTACTTCCTTTACAAAACATACCATTAAGATATTATTTTCTTAGAGTTTTCTTTGATAGTTTCTTTAAAGGAACAGTAGAGTATTATTTCAGAATGTGTGATAACATCTGAAATAACAGTAAAAATAAATGTGCACAATTTTATATATGGGAAGTCATATATGAATTTACACATTAGTGATAAATATTGAATTTAGACAAGCCAATGTACCAAAACAGCTATATTTTAGTGGATACTATCAGTGAGATTTCTTCCCTCTGTTTCTACTTTTTTTTTGAGGGTGGAGGGTTGGATTATGTTCTTGTTATATTTATGTAAGCATTTTTCATTATCCTTGTGAGAAAAATATCAGCTTTAGGCCATTTTACCATATAAGAACAGAGTTCTTTGGCACTCAGATTTTATAGCTTTAGCCTGTCAGAATAAATTTTGACATTAAGGACTAAGATTGAGCAGTTTTCCTGCTCATGACTTATTATGTTTCTCTGTTCATTGTATATTTTGTTCTCTGTTCCAAGTTTGTAAGCATTCCTAAATGGCGTTTCTTTCTGTTCTATGAAGAACCAAACCTGTGACCATATGACCTCATATGGTCTCAGTTGTTCATTTATACAGTGATGTAAGTAGACTAGATTACATAAGACCATTGCAATGTCAACATTATATAATTATACTCTTAGAGAATGATTACAGTGGATTTGAAAGTACTATCTACATTTTCTCCAGCATATTTCTTATAAATAATTATTAATTTTCAATTTGAACATCTCAAGTGAGAGGAGAATTTCAATTGCCCATCTTATTTATTGGGTGCTCAAATTCTCATAAAATTGTCAGTGAAAAATTTTATCATTTTAAAATGTTCCTTCTGAGTGTGGATTATGATCACATTTTACATTGTGATATTCATTCCTGTTCCCTGGAGCTATGAAAATTAGTTGACTTTTTCTAATGCCTAAATTTAAAATCTTTGAAAACTGCTATTTTGTATTTTCTGCCTCAAAACTTTTCACTTGTCTGAGCGGTAATGTTTGAGATTCTGTCTTTATTCAACCACTGTTCTATGGGTAGTTATTGGCTAAGGTTTCATTGTCTGCTATAAACTGTACCACACAGAATGGGGATAAAAATGAAGATTTTTTTTTTTTTCAGCACAGAAGTGTAACAGATCCTCATAGCAAATATTTGCAGAAGATATTGACTAGGGCCATGACTATTGCTAGTTCTGTGTAAGGTCAAAGATGATGCTCCAAGGCATATGATGTCTGAAATTTATCCTATCTCTTGGTAATGTGCGAGATCCCAGAAAAGTTAAGAGTCACTGGACTAAAAAATTCAGTGGCAATGGCAAAACTCTGGAGAGATGTTTCTGGATTTCTGTGTTTCAATCCTGAAGAGTTCTTACTTTTTCACTCTTTTCCAGAACTCCTTATGATTTTCAATTGTGCATCTTTTCTTTCAGCAGTGCATTCTTCTATCTTCTACTGATTTTTCCAGTTGAAGAAGTATGATAAGGTGTGCATTTAGTACTGTGTTTAGATCCACAAAAATAGATTGAAGGGAGAAAAACATCAGAGAAGAAAGAGGGAAAAAAGAGTAAGTCTGAAATACAAGATACACATTAAAATGAAAATTTAATAGAGGAACAGAAGGCAGGAAAACAGCTAAGAGTATGAAAATGAGATGAAGATAGATGATAAGAGGGTCAGAAGGAAAAACACTTATATAAATGGAATTCTCCAACGATGTGAAAAGCAATGCAATACAACATATGAAAGCCTATAATGTGTGACACTTTCAGATATAAAGTAAGGACTATCTATAAATAGTAAAGAAGTTCATTAGATACCTAGAAAAATTAATTATCAACTTCATGACATATAGGAATAAAATAATGGACTTCAATTTCTTTTAAAAAAAAGCAAGTTATTCCAAGCAAAATAACATAAATTATAAGTGTTAAAATACAATAGAAAAAAATAAACAAGAAAACAATTGAATAGCATTAAAGAAACTTTCACTGTTAACCAAGGATCACATCCAGACAAACTGCACTTCACATATAATATCTATATAGAAATAATTTCAAATATAAAAATAAGGAATTTTGTGTTAAAGAGCCTTTTTTGAGGCATCTACTGGAGGATAATTCAAATAATGTTATCACTGAGAATTCTTTAGCAAAAAAAAAGACTGATTGTGAGTATTTTAATATATGTAACCATGCATCTAAAATTAAAGAAAGGAGCTACAGGAGGATTACCTTGCACATTGTTGTTTGTTGTGAAAAGCTAAAAATAACCCCCTTAAAGTGGGAAGGAAATTGAGAGATGAAAGTAGAACAAGCATATTTATTTTAATGAAAAGTAAGTAGGAATTATAACATGAATAATCAAATAGTAATATATCAACTAGAAAATGAAAGTATCCAGTTGTTGAAAAAGATATAGCTAATGTGGTAAAATAGAAATACTTTTATATAGCAACATACTTTTAAATAAAAGAGCACATAGTGGCCTCTCCAGTGGCACAAGGGGTTAATTGCAGCAGGATTTGATCCCTGGCCAGGGAGGTGACCCACATGGCATTCCAGACCTCTCCTGCCTTACCCACTGCTCCCCTCAGCAGTGCATTTCAGTCTATCTGCCTGTTTTGCTCCCAACTCTGTCTCTGGTGAATCCTCTCACCCCACTGCAACTCTGGCCTGTACCCCAGCTCTTGTATGCATAAATAAATAAATCATAAAGAGCACAGAGGATACACTTCATAGAAACATTGCAAGTTATAAAAAATATGTAATTATGAAGTATTATATAGTGTTGAATCAGGCATGAACTCCTGTCAATAAATATCAATGACTTAATTTACCTATTAAAATTTTTTTACTTTGACTCACAAAGTAAGACCTGACTATATATTGTATAGAAGTGACTCAACTATGTGATTCAAAGAGGATGGAGATAAAAAAGGATGACAAAATAATATAATGAGCAAAATTGGAAATAATACAAATAATTCCAAATGTTTGTGACTTAACTATAAAAATAAAATCAGACAGGTATACAAGAGAAAACTTGGATGAATTGCTGCTTAGCCTGATAGAGAATGCACTTACCATGAATTAAAATCCAGAGGTGAAAAATAAAAGTTTGCTAAAGAAAAATAAAAAACTAAAAATTGGTGAAACTGCTATAAGGAAAGTCAAAAGACACTGAAAAAGCATGAAAAGATAAATTTTTTTACAGATTTTATCACAAACAAAAGCAAAATTTGTCTAATATACAAAGAACCCTTAAAAGGGATAATTAACAGGCAAAAAAATGGAAATATTGAGAAAAGAAATAAGATATATTTAAGAAAAAGACAAGAAAAATAATAATTAAGGGTATGAAAAATGTTCCACCTTAGAGAAATGTAAATTAAGAACTTAAAGATAACTATCATCTATCAGATTAGCAAAAATTAAAATATACAATGTGTTCTATAGGTGGGGCAATGGAGGAACAGGTAATCTATTTATCAGTGCAAATGCCATTTAATATAACTCTTTTGTCTTAAAAATTACAAAATTTCTGGATGCCAGAAATTAAAATCAAGCATGGTTTGCTCTTGAAGTCTCTAGGGGAAAATCAGTTCTTTGTTTTTCCAGCTTCTTGTAGCTGAACAGCATCCTTTTAATGCATGGCCATCTGATCTAATCTGCATCTGTGATTACATTAACTCCTCCTGTTCCCTTTGCCCTCTCCTCTTCTGGCTATCTGAACATATTAAGGAATTCCGTTACAGTTCTGAAAAAGTCCTGTTATCTCTTCTTGTAAGGATAGATATATATGAAATAATTAAAATATTAATGTATACTTTGCTGAAAGAAGACTTAAATAGTATTAACATTGTATTAATATTATTTGATGAAGCCATGCTTTTTATATTTTGGTTGCTTTAAGCTTCAATTGCAGTTGTTAAAGTGTAGTTATTCTAAAAGCCTAGAATCTGAAACTAACTTCTTGAATTTCAAATCCTAACTCCCAAACCAATGTCTATGTGATCTTGAACAAGTTAATAACCATTCTCTGCCTCAATTTCCTTATAGTTAAGGTAAAATAATAACATAACCTTTCTTTCAGGGTTACTTTAGAAAGGGGTGGGAAATTAAAGGTAAGTCACTTATAATAATGTCTGGTATACAGTAGGTACATGATGTGAACTAATTTTATTTCTATTATGCAAACTGAGTTCTGTTCAAATGTAACCTCCAAATGATAGAGCAGTGCCATTCTTACATCAATCAAATAATTTTACTGTGATGTTTATCTGTCTTTCTACATTACAATGAGAATTAGCCACATTTACAAAATGGCTTCATTCTAAATCTGTCTTGATACATGCAAGCTATCTTACCCTTAAATGAAATGCCCTATGTTATTTAGAACTAATAGTTGAGAGTTGTTCCATAAATTACCTGATTTCAGTTTAAACTTCACACTTTGTTACACCCTAAATAATAGAGTCCCTAGCCTATAGGAGTGCTAATTACCTAGAAGAGTTCTGTACATTCAAACTCCAAGTTGCACTTAATTAACTTAATTAATTTTTCATCATAATTTGATCCCTTAAGCCCCATTTCAGCTGCAATTTCTTATACTTTTCTGAGCTAACCAGTGAAGCACACACAAAAAATAGCATAATATTCCAGCTGTGACTTATATCCTTGTACAACATGAGAAAACCAAACAAAATTTATAGCTACCAGATAATAAATTATATGAAACATGGGGAAAAGGATGAAGACAGTAAGTAGCTGATGCTGGAGGTTAAATAAAGAGAAAGAAGTATCCCTGGAAAAGGTAAGAAGATAGAAAAAATGAAAAACTAAGAGGTAAGGGAGTAGTAAGTATTGGATGTGAATTTAAAAAAAATCTGGTGAGAGAAAAGAGAAATAATTCTCAGTTAATAGAGGTAAAATATGAAAAGAGAGTATGGGAAGCTAATGCTCAGCTCAAATGGAAGGCAAAAGAAGAGGAACTGTTCCCCTAATAATACAGAGAAATGATAAATTTAAAATATTAAATAGCTGAATTAAAAAAGAATAAAGAGTGAACCTAAATTTGCAAGAAATCAATTATAAAAACAGAGCAGAATGATAGGCTGGGGATGATACCGAGGAACTAGTGTTCTAGATAGTTCTACAAAGGGTGGGGAAGGCACTGAAGCTTGACTAGATATGCAAATATGGACAGTATAATCAATGGGATGCATTAGGCAAGGGCCTACAGGAAACTCAGCACTTTCTATTCCACTGAAAAGCAGTAACTCTGTAAAGCAACAATAACTCTGAACAGGAATTGAAATCTCAAGCCATACCTGGAAGTATGGAATGACAATGTATAGTATTCCTTTCAAGGCTTAAAACTACATAGTAACACTTTAGTATAAAAATTAGTCCATAGTGGTTTTGATTTGCATTTCTCTGATGACAAGAGAAGTTGAGCATTTTTTCATATGCCTGTTGGCCATTTGCATGTCCTCTTTGGAGAATTGCC
>JAGFMF010011446.1:11888634-11928047 GCA_019455555.1 Galemys pyrenaicus | reverse complement strand
TGGAATACTATTCAGCAATCAAAAAAGAAAAACTAGATGCATTCATAGGAACGTGGATGGAACTGGAAGGGATTATGCTCAGCGAAGTAAGTCAGAAGGTAAAAGAATAATACCAGATGGTTCCTCCCCAGGAGGAATATAAGGGAACCAAATAAGGATAAAGGAAAGGAATAAGAACAACAATAGCAACAGTAATAATAATAATAACAATAAAGACACAAAAACCAAAAATGAAAAGACAAGGACAAATTGGGGACACTTGGTGGGGAGGAGAGAGGGGGAGGGTTGAGGGCAGATGGGAGCATGGGGGACTGAGGTGATGGTGCACTGGTGATATGGTGATGGGGAATACATGGGGATTACAATTGACGTCAATATATATAAATTAAAAAAAATTAAAAATAAAAGTAAAACAGAATTAACTGGAAAGAAAAAAAAATTAGTCCATGATATTGAAGTTTGTGAAGTCACCTGAATAAATAAGCCATAAAACACCTCTACAGTGACACTTCTACAACTCTAGGATCTCCAAAAGAAAATAATAAATTATCAACTAAACTAAAGTTCTTTATGCATAAAAAGTAAGGCAACATGAGTACTGGCAGACAATGAAGAGAATTACTAAACTATGTAATATTTGACATAGAATATTAAAATTGTTTGAAGAGATAAAAAATAATAAAACCACAAGAAAATCACAGCAAAATGAAGAGATCTGACTTTAAAACCAAAGTCCCGGGATATACTGTATTGTGTTTACCAATCAGTAGTTGAACAATAGGTGTTTAGTGAACTTTAATTTTATCTTGGAATAATTGATAGATCTAGCTTGTGGTGTTTGCATAATGAGGAAATTCATTTAAAGTTCCTAGATAACTGGAAGTGTCCAATAAATATCAGTGTTCCTTTTACTTCCATTTTTTAAAGAGTATGTTAGAAGTTGAAGCTTGGTCAACTCTTTATTTGCATTTCTAAGTACCAAGATCTATTTAGTGAACATTAAACTTTAAAACACAGATATCCTACTTAGTAACATTGTAAAATTAATATGTAATAGGTCAGGTATCAAGATGTGCCCTTAACTAACAGTCAAACAAATTTACTGTACACTTACATAATGTCTTTTTCACAGCAATGTATATCTCTTTCCTTTTAGTGTATCTTTTAAAATAATTTTTGTTCCTTTGTGAAATTTTGTGATGTTTTAAATAAATATTTCTCATTACAATTAATTTTTATAATTTTAGACCTTGGTTGCTACAGTGACTGACATCTTAGACATGATTATTGAAGGAAACTTGATTTTTGTATATTTATATTTCACATCTACAGCATTTTCTTTGATTTTTTTTTTCATTTTAGGGTAAGTTATGGCATATGCTGTAAGTCTTTTTGAAATGGAGCAAACTCAGGGGAATCAGGTTGACCTGGTTTGTGGGTCCTCACCTGTGTCCTGAACACAGGCAAATCCAAAAGCAGACACACAGGGAGAAACAACAATAAGATTTATTTATACAGGCAATAGAAAAGGGATTTCAAGAGGAGAAAGAGAGAGAGAGAGAGAGAGAAGGAGACAGAGACAGAGACAGAGAGAGATTTACAGACCTGCAGGTGGCCAGGTTCTATCTCTTCTTACTTAAATAGCACCCACTGTCTGAACCATGGGCCAAGGTCCCCAGAAGCTTAATTGCCAAAAATCCTTACCTGTGCCCCTTTTCCTATTAGCCTTCTTACCCCCACCCCCCTTACACCCCTTCCTGCCAGACCCTTGTCCCAGGGTGTGGAATTTGATAAGTTCCACCTTTTACCATGGAGCATGAAGTCAGGGGGTAGAATCTGAAAAGCTGCTTCTATTATTGATTTGCCTAAGAGTATCACCCACTAGCTTGGAGGTGGCTCTTCACAGTTCCTCTTACATTTTTTTTTGCAAATTATTTCTACTATTAACCAACACTTAGACGAGAATTTTCAGGTAATATGGCGTGATAAGTGGAAATTTTAAGGCTTCTTGTTCTTTGCATGTTGAAGTAGTATCATTGTACATTTAGTCCTCTCAGATTGACACTTTCTTTAGTATCACTTTGTTATTTTTTCAGAAGACAATTTGTTATTCTCACTTTTAATGTATTAAATAATTTTATTAATAAAATCCCTATTTTGGAATTCATTGTGTATATCCAAATTGATTATATGGTCTTTAAACAAACACGGAAAGTATGTCTTATTATTTTGGAAAACCTCAAAAATGTGAAAGTACCATAGTTTCTAATGTGGTGCTCTTTTAAGTCTTAATATTAAAACCAAATATACTATTTTGGGAATACAGTTCTTGAAAATTTGAAGTAATACACATGTAAAATTCTCCTGCAAGCTCTGTGAAGGCAAGGTCATTTTATATGAAGAAAACATAGATTTTTGCACATATATGCATGTTTCAGGTAAAGCAACAATAAAAATGCAGAACCTTATCAATTTTATTAAAATATTATTTTCTGCTGAACAATATCTCTATGTTTAAAAAAAAGGTTATTAAAGTAAAATGCTGAATTTTCTCCTATTAATGATCCTTTTCGGGAAACTTCAAGATGCTTTGGTATACTTGATCTGTCGTGCAATCTTTAGTGCTCTTGTTTTTCTTTTGACTTCTATCCAATTTTTTTTCTTTTTTTTCTTTTTTTTTAGTTTTAGCTATGTATTTTGACACTCTGATATTTGGCAGAATCTTAGACTCTTAGAATTCTTTTCATTTTTTTTGCACCCAACCACTAGTATAGATCTAAGATGAATGTTGGTTTTCATTTACATTAATAAGATGAAAGTAAAACAAGAAGATGTACATTGGAACTTACTCATCCATCAGTGATGTGAACAACTCTGCCAAATTGTTTAATTGTTCTTAAGTATTGGAGAATTTCCCCACAATTTTTGGTACTGTGTAAAATGAAATGGTTATAATACAAATGCCTTAAAGTTTAATCTGCATTATTAATATATTCTCAATCTCCTTCTTAGGTCTAGACAAATATCACACAAAGCTCTTATTGTAGCAACTGCAATTTCTGTGGTATAAATACTCCCACTGTGGCCAAATTTATGCTACCAGTGCAAAGTGGCACACCATTGTGAAGTAGTTTCACCATATATATATATATATATATATATATATATACACACAATAGACTAGCCTCTAGAGCACAGACACTAGAAAAATGCATAAAATAATTAGTGATGAGCATTAAGTATTTATTGCCTAGTTTTAATTTATCTACTCAAGTGTGAGGATATATACTGTAATTTAAGCTAATTGCTGTATTTATCAACCAGCATATAGACTTCCTGAAAATTTTATATTCAGCTTTCATGAGCCAGTGTGAGCTGCTTCCAGCATCTCACTAGTTTTGGCACCTTAATCCCTAGAGGAAGTATCAATAAAGACAAAATGAGGAAATACATTAACTAATTATTGGACATGAGGATTTTATTTGGCACAAAGGAAAAAAAAGTTTTCATAAATGAGGTATTTCATTGTTATTTTAGACCATATATTTCAAGGAAGGCTATAAAGACATGACCTGTTCCGAGATGTTCTTTGTGAACCTTCCCACTCCAATACTGAGGGGTGGAGTCAATATCTGTTCCCTTCAACTTGGGTGAGCTTTAAATTGCCTGTATCAGTATGTGGTGGAAGTGGCTTCCATTCATTCATATGTCACTTTCAAGACTAAGGTGGAAAATATAGAGAAACTTTTTCCTTGGTAATCAAAACACTTTTGAAGATTTTCATCTTGTGCTAACAGACTGGCTGCCCTAAGACCACCATGCTGTGAGGAAGTTCCACATAGTATATGAAGAATCCTGGCATGGAGGACCTAGACACCATGATAAGGGAGATGTCCCTGCTGGTCCAGCTCCAGTTCCATGTGTACAACTCCACAAAAGACCTTAAATCTAGAACACACACCTGATATCTTTGACGGGTATTGGACATACAAAAAACTTTTTAGCATTGAGGAGGATATCTGTGCAGACTTAAGGAAAATGGTGTTGGAAAATAAAGGAGAGGGAAACTTGAGTTCATAGAAAGTTTGTCAATTGTAAAAATGTGGAAAAGAGGAAATGCATGTAATGAACTTGTGATTCACAGAATATTGAATGGCTTTTTTTTTTGCTACCCATGATAAAATGAAAAAGGAAAGAGATAATTGAAGAATATGCCGTTAAACATAAAGAATCTCAGGAAATGTTGAGATCACAAGCAAAACTATCTCTCCTTTCTAGCCATTGAGCTGCACATTCTTTTCATTTTTATATTCCCTTGTAATAGTCTACTTTATGTCCTTTAATTCAAACCTTGTTCCAACCACATTGGTCTCCTCATTTTTGCTCAAATATATAAAGCATATTCTTGTTTTTGCTATTCTTTCTGTTCGGAATACTTTTCCTCTGGATATCATCACATATATTAAGAATCTACTACTGCATGACAAATTATCCAAAACTTGTGGATAAATATTTTAACTATTTCTCACCACTTGTAGATTTTTTTTGGTCCAAAATTCAAGGGCATCTTGGCTAAGAACTTATGTTTTGACTTCTCATGATGCTTAGTCAAGACTGAAAAGACTTGGCTGAAGTTCTTTTAGAGTCTGAGAGATCTATTACAAGTTCGCTAGCCACATTTATGGCAAGTTGGTGTTGGCTAGTGAGGGGAACCCCATTTAATCTCCATAATAACCTCTGAGTGTTTTCATGACATGAGAAGTTGCTATCTCCAGAATGAGTGAGCTAAGAAATCAAAAAAGAAGTTATAATGTCCTTTGCAAGTTGACCTCAGAAGTCACACACTGTCTCTTCTGCAATATCAGGCCCTTCTGTTATCTTCTCAGTAAGAACTTCCTTTACTACTTAATTACAAATGTCAACCTTACTGACAACATTCCTCCCTACTCCCTTACCCTTTTTTATAGATCTTGATTGTGCTTATTGTTTTCCAATGGAGTAGATAAGTTTGAGTATCTATTTTGAGTCTGACTATCCCTTCTTCAGTGGATATGAGCTCCATGAACAGAGGAATTTTGTTCTATTCATTGCTGTAACCATGATACTTAGAATACCTGAGTAATAGTAACTGTGTATTCATTGTTATTATCAATCCTTTCAAATCTGCAAATGTACGCCTTATTGAGATTTTTAATTTGGTGTTTGTATTGTTAATTTCTTATTTTCTCTATTAAATTATATTTCAAAGTTTCCTTTCAGTTGTCTAAACCATGTTTGCATAATTGTCTTGACTCTATAAGGACACTTTATATACTAAAAAGGGTTATACAAAAAAAGAACCTAATTTTTTTCCACTTATTTGGTATGATATTCTCTTTTGAAATTTCATATAATTTCAAATATCCAGTGATTTTTATATAGTAGTTTATCTTTACAGAAAAATCTCTAGGTTCACTCTGCTGTGGTATGGAAAGGGAATTTTAAGAGGTTGTGAGGCTAAGTCACTGAAGTTCAAATAAAGGGTGAAGGATAAAGTTCACATATAGTATAGCTTAAAATTTCAGTTTAGATTTCCTTTACCAGAGGTTTTTTTTTTATTAAAATATTTTAAAATTTACATATACTTGCCATTAATTGTAATCCCCATGTATTCCCCATCACCATCTCACCAGTGCACCATCACCTCAGTCCCTCGTGTTCCCATCTTCCCTCAACCCTCCCCCTTAGATTTCCTTTACCAGAGGTTTAGAGAGAGCAAGAAAGTCAATGTCATAGGCTTTGTAAGAGGGGACTTCCATCTGCATCAATGACTGACTTTATGTTTCTTATGGAAACCATTATTTAGCAGGGGCAATTCTAAGGACACACTCTGATAAAGTGTTGTGGGATCCAGAGATGTAAGGTAAGGAATATTTGGGTACTCCTTGAGACTCTGGTGGGGTCATATATTGCTGTCTTACTATCATAATCACAATTTACCCTTCCACCCATTGCTGGTGAGTTATTTGATAAACTTTTCACTTATTTTCCAAGCAATATGTCCCTTTGCATGCAAACAAGTATCTGCAGTTTCTCTAATTGTAGAGAATGTTCTTGATGTTTTGGTATGACACTTATTCTTCTATCTCTTCTAACATTGGTGCATACATTTCTCCGTATGGTGTATGTATTTTGATAGTCATTTTGATGTGCTCTCAAGAAAGAAGTTAAATGTGTTTGTCCCAATCATTGTTTAAACAGAAAATCATCATAATATAATTAGCATTAGATACTTAAAGAGGGATCTCTGAATATCATAACCTTAAAAAAAAAATGGAAGCATTGCTTTACCTTAGTGCACTTAAATAATTTTAAGTTAAGTAATTCTTTGTTTACTTATTGTTTGCTCTCTTTCCTTTTATGTTGATGCTCTATATGTTTAGAAATGCTGTTTGTCTTGTTTGTCATTATATTTCCACTGTCTTGTTGATGCTGCAAGTCAATAGAAATTAAAATATTTGTATTTGTATAATAAAGGGATAATGATGATTTTAGACAAAGTAATGGGTGTATGAATGAGTAAAGAGTTTATTTAACCTAAATCAGATCAGACCATAGATCTTCATAGATTTTAGCTACCTATATGCCAAATTTATGGTATACATATCTATTAGGAGTAAGAGAGAAAAACATGACAATACAAGGGAATGTACCTAAATTTCACTTGTCAGAAATAGGAAGAGAAGCAAGTGTTATTAAATCTGGCAAAGTAGTAAGATTTATACAATAAATGTATGCACCATTACAAAACTATAACAATAAAATGGATTGCATTTTCTCCAACATTATTAAAGACAGATCAAGAAGAATTGGCACTTACTCATAAAGAAAAAAATAAGAGCTGGACTACAGCAAATAGCTTATAGTAAGATCATTAATGACAGGAAAAATTGTCTAAGGGCATTTCAGAATACTTTTTTTCAATATCCTCTGGAAAAGAAGTATCAGATAGCAGTAAGATGTTATGGATTCAGCTTTTGTAATGGCAAATCATTTCTTAAAATTTCTTTCAGATGTAGAAATAAACCAGAGTAAAACATTTTAGACATATTTTTGACACAAGCTAAATGTAAGCCTAGAATAATTTGCTAAATGTCACAAGAGAGGAAAAAAAATTAGTCAGAATAAATAGCTGCCTTTAAGCTTAACTGTAGTATTTTCTTGTATCTGTACTTAAAAAATCACCCCTGTTAGCTAACAGAACACATTAAATCAAAAGAATTTAGCATTGTGGTTAATGTCTTGTTCTTTATGATCTGCACAGCCCCAGATATTGCAGCACATATTTTACATATGTAATTCTGCTTTGGGACAACTTTAAAACCTACGTACAATATGCTGAATTAATAATGCTTGTATGTGTAATATATAAAGGGAGAGTTTGAAAAACTCCTGACGAAAGGTGATATATATTTATGAGGTGCCAGATATTTGCCTTTAAAGGTAATTTTACTAACCCACACTATTGAGGTTTGTATTGAAGTGGTCTCTTTGTGGTAGTATACTATGTAAAATATATTCTGTGAGACCTAGGCACAATGGGGTGAATAAAAGAATAAGCATCTGTCTAAATTTTATGTATTTTTAAAAATTGGACCATTGCATTACACTTTTTAATGCAGGTGCAGCGGATTAGACAGAAAACAATAAAAAGAGTTATATATTTCATAACAACTGCAGGTGTTGAAAGTGTACATATTATTGTTATTTTATTATTTTCTTTTCTTTTTTTATTATAGAGGTAATCATGATATCATATGTTTATGTATCATATTTCCTTCAAGGTCTTCAAGCACATTACACTCATTAATTATTTTGCATTTCATAACTTCCTTGGAGGAAAGCTGGGACAAGATTATCACTCCATTTTACAGACAAGGTAACTGATTTCCAAATGACCAGTCTCTAATTGTCTATGGAATATGTCAAGCCATCTGTCAGGTATATTTTCCCTCTGGCCTTCCACATGTTGTCCATGGGCTTTTATGTTGCCTTTGACTAATAGGGTATCCACTTCTCTGGTGTCTGTCCCTGCCAGTATGACTAGAACACTTTAGAAAGTGATTGTTTCTTACTAAACACAGGATAGATTCCACATTGAAAATTGCAATGAAATTTTACCAGACACTTGGGAAAGTAGAAGGTGTATATATAAAAGACTCTCTTATTGGTCTTTTTCCTTTCTCATTTCTGATTCCCTTCCCTGTGGCCAGAACAATTTGTCTCTCACAGCAGCTCAGTGTCTGGCTTCAACTAGGCTCAAGAAGATCAGGACATATTTTCTTCCCCTAATCTATAATCCACTTCCTTAAGTTCCAGTATTAACTTCTGCTTAGTATGAAAGTTCCCAGTTTTTTTTTTTTTTTTTTTTTAAGGAAATTCTATCTATAAGGAGTAGGTTCCATCTTATTTCAGGAACACCAGATTTACACGGAGTCAAATTCATTATGTCTGACTTATTTGCTTTCAGTAACTACATGACTATGACAGAAATAGTCTAGCAGATGGGTTGCACCTAATTTTATTTTTCCTTATCAGGGACTTAGTATACAATGACATTTAGTCTTTCTCAACTCTCCTTGTCTCTATGATACGTGATCCTCTAGTACCTGAGAGAGACACCACAGAAGAATCAAAAGTTGTAGGTCTATCAATATGCTAGACCCTGCTTGAATTTCATATATCAGCCATTGCATTCATTCACTGTTATTAATTCTCAAAATAAACATATACTGAAATATTTGTTTTATGCATGTGATGGTTTTTGAGCCATGCCATGTAAACAAATTAGACAGGGTCCCTGCCTTCAGTCATCTTACCATTTGAATAAAAAAGAAAACACAAACCATTGCCATTTCTGCCCTCTATGTAAAGTAGTCCGGTATCTGTGCACAGATCTCCACCGCTAGAAACAAGACTGTTAATCAAGTACTTTGATTTTCTGCTATCTCTTATTAAAAAAAATTTGGAATCTTTTTAAAGATCTCTAGACCCATGCAATGATTCATAGCATCTTTCATAACAGCACTTTATCCAACATACCAAGAAAAGTATTAGCAGGAATTTGGGTAGCTTTTAACATTTGTGGATTTTTCTAACCCAAGACTGATATTTTACCAAAGTGTATGTCAAAATATGGAGTTAAATTTATGACACTTCCTTGGGATATAATTGATGCAAAAAGCATTTTTGAATGGTGTTATGTTATCCCATACATAAATAAAACATTGTATTTATGCATATTGATCGTAAAATTGTAATATTAAATAATTCCATAGTTCATTGTGTCAATTATGAATTAGAAATATAGAAAATATTGAAAAGTAGAGGGTCCTGAGTTTATATAAAAAGCACTGCTTAAAATTAAATAGCAGCAGGTGTGTCTTATTTTGAAATTTTGTCATGGAAATAATTTACATTTAATCATTGCTTGTGGAAAAGAATAGTTGTGATTTCTTATCATTTTATAAATTTGTGGATTCATGTAGTATTAAGAGTTGGAAGGTCACAAAGTAATCTTTTCATTTTAACTCCCACTGCACACTAAAATTCCTTTATTTCCATAATGGACAGCATTTTTCTTTATTTGAACATTTAAAGATGTGAAACTTACTGCTTTTGAGGCAGTTCATTTCACTGCTGGGTAGTCATGAAGGCTGTCAGGAATTCTCTCATATCTGAAATCTTGTCTTTGGTTTTCTACACATTGGCTCATTTGGTGCTACCTCTTTCCATATTTGAAGAGAAAAATATGCTTTTAACATTCTCTTTTCTAAACTAAAAACCTCACTTTATAAAAAGAGAAGGAAATGTTATTTTAGGCAGGGTGAGCAATATGAGCATAAGAGCAGAGAAAGAATTTTATGAATTAAGCTAACAGCACTGACAGTTAATCTATGACAAAAAAGTCAAGGCTATACTTTGGAAAAGGAAGGCTATACTTTGGAAAAGGAAAATCTCTTCAACAAATGGTGCTGGGAAAACTGGAGAACCATATGCAAAAAAATTATATATATATATAACTAGGCCATTATCTCATACCACATACAAAAATTAACTCAAAAATTGATTAAAAACTTGGATATAAGAACTGAAAGCATAAAACACATAGAAGAAAACATAAGCAAAGCACTCCAAGTCATTGGCTTCAGTAATGTCTTTGGGGAATATACCGACAGTCAGGATAAAAGCAAAATAAACAGGTGGAACTACATCAAACTAAAACCTAAAAATTTTCTGCACAGCGAAAGAAACTGTCTCTCATTTCTACCAAATGGGAGAAAATATTTGCATATCATCCATCTGAAAAGGGCATCTACAAAGAACTCATAACACTGAATAACAAAAATATCCAATCAAAAATTGGGCAGAAAAGCACATAAAAAATGCTCACCATCACTTATCATCAGGAAACACACATAAGAATCATAATGAGATACTGCTTCACACCTGTGACAATGATCCATTTCAAAAAGACAAGAAAGAAACAAGTGTTGGCAATGGTATGGATAAAAGGGAGCCCTGACACATGGTGGGAAGGTAGACTTGTCTAGCCCCTATGGAAAACAGTATGCAAGTTTCTCAAGATATAAAAAAAAAATTAATCCACTATGTGATCAGCAATTCCATTTATAAACATCTACCTGAAGAACACATGCAAAGCACATATTTGAAGTCTCTCTCTCTCACACACACACACCAATTGTATTGCAATACTATTTACAATAGCCATGTTATGGAACCAACCAAAGTGCCCAGTGAAAAATAAGTTAATTAAGAAGAGTTTTATATACACACTGTAATATTATTTGAGTATTTAAAAAAGGATGAACTCTTGCCATTTGTGACAATATGGATGGACTAAATGAAATAAGCTGGACAGTGAAAGACAAATAATCAGATTGTTTTACTTCTATGTGGAATATACAGAAAAGCAAGTGAGAACTAACCCTAGAAGTCGGATAAGGGTGATGGGAAGTGTGGAGAGTAGTGGAAGGAGAAGACTCAATGTACTATGGTGGAGGACTATGAATGACTATGAGAAGTAGGCATGGCATAGTAACATACATCTGAAAAGATGTGAACTCATACTGCTAAATTTTATACTGTGCAAACCAATGTTACGTCAATTGAAAAAAAAAGCTAGAAAAAATTGGCTAGAGTATGGAATACATAAGCAGTAATAAAATAAAATAGAAAATAAGGTGGAAATAAAGAATAGGGTCAGCCTGTGCATAGTTAAGGCAAGAATTTTCTTGATGTTTCCATTAAGCAGGGTAGTAATATTATCTGAGATCTGTTTCAGGAAGATTGACCAGGATATGACTAAGCATGTAAATCCTGCAACCTAGTTGCAGATACATTTTTGTCAAATTTTCCTCCTGTATGTTAGTTTTTTGCATTCCAGTCCTTGTGTTTTTTCCCTTTCCTCAGTTGGATCTCAATCTAGGAACTAGATTCTCACTGCTAGAATATGGGGGAAAGATTGGGGCATCGAGTTCATGATTAAGTTACAAACACTTGTGACTTCATCTTAATAGCAGACTCTATTGACTTCTCAGCTTTCATGATTTCATGAGCCATGATGGTAACTTATAAAGGTTATGTGTAAGGGACTGAGCATTCACTCTAGTGAACCACCAGTGACCAACTGAATCTTGCCAAAAACTACGTGAAGTTGGAAGTGGATCTGTCTTACTTTAAGTCTTGAGATGACTACATCCCTGCTAACTCATGGATTCAGAGACCCTAAAGCAGAGTACAAAGTCTGGATTCTTAGCCTAAGAAACTTAAGTAATAAATGTATATTGTTTGAAGTTGCTAACTTTTGTGATAAGTTGTTTCACAGTAAGAGACAATTAATACAGGTATGTATGAATGATATTTTGAAAACATACATGAAAGCATTTCATAACAGTAAAGCTGGTGAACTGCAGGAGTTTCATCTGATGCACAGGTTATGCACATTACAAAGGGAATAAATAGGAATACAAGGTGGACAGGAATAAAGTGTATCTAGAAGTAATGGGGGATTATTAATACTTACACTACTGGTGTTTTTGGTTCTGGAAAGTATAATTCATATAGTCCATTCATATTCAAAATAAAATAAAATCATCTGCACTGAGATATTACTAGCTGTAAAAGAGAATACTTCTGTCTTCTAAAGAGCACTCTATATAAACTTACATAATCAGTTTGGCAGATACAAAGATAATCAAGTATTTTTTATAAAAAACTAGCAGGACATCAGTCAAATAGATTCTAAATGGATCTCAAAAAACAAAATGTGGATTAATCCTTATAGTTTAAGGACTCCTTGGTAACATTTTTTAACTCATTTCAAATGCTCAAACTTACAAAGCATTGCTCCCCAAAGCACAAAAACAACAAACAAAATTAAGTGCTACCAAACTAAATCAAATTATTTTATTCTAAAAAACTGAGTCCTCCTTTTTTGTTAGATATTATCAGAGTTTTTCTATGATTTTGCATTTTGTTAAAGAAAAATTAAAAAATAAGCAGGTATTGTGATTAGTATTCTTGAGGTAAAATTTATAAAAACTGAAGCTATAACAGGTAATAAGAATTATGGAGAATAATAACGTGATATTAAAAATCAATTTGATATTAAAAATCAATATTGGAATTAAAAAATTCCAATATTTTGAACTACTTTTCTCCAAGGATTAGTGATACCTGTAGCTCATACTAGTGACAAACTCAGCAGAACATTTAATTCAAAACACTGTGTAAAAAATTATAATCTATGCTGGCCAAAATAAGGGCACTAGAAAAGTCCCATCCTGTGAATTAGGATCTCCAAAGAGCTCTACTACAGAAGAAAAAATAAACATGAAATAAGAAATAAAAATCCTGGCATTAACAGGGTCTGAAGCCCAAATTTGAACCATCTCAATCTCAGTAACTGAATTAAGATGATCAGCAATTTCTAGTGTCCCTTGTTGTTCATCTAAATCAGGAAGGTTCACTTCTGGGAAGGATGGAACAATTCAACATAGAACAAAACAATTAGAAAGTGGAAAACCTAGAAAAATTACAAAAACATCATTTAAAGGCATCATAGAAAAATGACAACAAAAGTTAGTCAGAGTAAAAGGAACGTAATACCTTTAGAGAAGAGAGCTAACAATCTGCAGTCATTGATGATCTTAGGTTTGAGAAAAACAGACTCCTAAGTAAATGTGCACATAGGTCCACTGCTAGGGAGATAGAGACACTGGATTGATATATTGGAGGGTTCTGGAAGCTCAAATATATTGCTGATCTCCCTCTATTTGTGTCTTGAACTCTAAAACTGCAGAGCTAGAGACCAATGAACTAACATTAAAGATTAATTGTCAAAAAAATCAAAGGAAAATACCATATTTTTGATTTGGAAGACTAATCACTGTGAATATCAGCTTTTCCTAAACGTACTTAAAGATTCAATGCAATCCCAACCAGAAACAAAAAGGGTATTTTTTAAAGGAAATTGATAAACCAATTAAAAAATAAATATGGGAGTGCAAAGGAAAACATTTTGAAGAGGAACTATAAAACTGACAAATCTACAGTATCAAATATCAATAGCTATTATAAAGTTACAAATATTAAGATAGGATGAATTGGCAAAGGGATAAGGAACAGTGATCAAGGGACAGTGAAATAAATTGAGAGTCCAATGTGTAATGCACATAAATGATGACATAAGAGAGACACTTCAATGCACAGAGGCAAAGAAGGTCTTGTCAATAAATTATCTTTTGTGAATGTATATGCATATGAGAAAGCTGATATTTAACCCTTACCTCATACATAGATACTTTTATAAAAATCAATTCCTAGATTCCTAGTGTATTATAGATAGAAATAACAAAAAGCAAAGTAATAAAGTTTATAAAGATAATGTAGGAGGGTATGATATTGATCTTGGGAAAGGGATAGGCTTCTTATATTACTTATAAAAGTGTGAATCATAAAGAGTAGACTGAGAAATCAGATTAAACTAAAAAGTGCTGTATAGCAGAATACACTATTTGAAGAATGAAAATGCAAGGTCCTCTTCCTCAAATGATGAAATTATTTTAGATACATATACCTAAGAGAAGGTTTGGATCCAAAATTCCTACTTCTACAAATCAGTAAAGGAAAGGACAAGTCCAATGTAATTAAAAGAATTTTGTAGGCAAGTTAAAAAAAAATACTCATAGCTAAAAAATACATCTCTTTAATTTACATCAAAGAGATATAAGTTATAGCCACACTGAGATTTCACTTCTCCCATGGCAGACAGGCTAGATTTTAAAACTAAAATAGCAAAATTGCCTGAGACTATGGAACAATGGGAAATCTTAATACACTACTATTGGGAATGTAAATTGGTACAACCATTTTAGAAAACAGTTTGACATTGTATACAAACACTGGAGATGTGTGTACTATTTGAGACTAATATTCTAATTGAAAAGATTATTAACATGATAGAAATACATAAACATAGGCACCAAGTGATCTGCCTAAGAATTTTCACAAGTGGGGCCTCCCTGGTGGTGCTGTGGGTTGAACGCTGAACTGTGAAGCATCTGTGGCACAGCAGTGTAAGTTCGATCCCCAGCCAGGGAGGGAACCCACATGGCACAGCAGACCTCTCCTGCCTCTGCTCAGGAGTGTATGGCAATCGATCTGCCTATTCTGCTCTCCACTCTGTCTCTGGTGACTCCTCTCACCTCCCGCATCTCTGGCCTGTACCCCATATCTTGAATGCATGGATGAATGAATCTTTAAAAAAAAAAAGTTCAAAAGCAGAGAAAGCAAACTATTGCATTTAAGATGGAATAGCGGTTACTTTGAGGAAAGAGGAAGTAATTAGGAGGGGATATGAAAGGGCCTTTTGGGTGATGGTGTGTTAGTTATCTACTGCTGCCTAACAAATTATTCCAAAATTTAGTGACTTAGAACAACAAATATTTATTAAATCAATTTGTGTGAATCAAGAATCAGGGCACAATTTAGTTGAGTGCCTCTGGCTCAATGTCTTTCATGAGGCTGAAATTAATGTGTCAGCCAGGACAGTTATCTTAAGTCTCAACTGGGGCTAACATATCTTATTCCAAGCTAACTGATGTGGTTTTGGCAGGCCTCTGAAATATGCTTCCAAACTCAGTCTTACAGGTCTCTCCCCTGGGCTGCCTGGTGACTTTGCAGCTGTTTTCCATCAGTGTGAATGATTTAAGGGAGAACAAGAAAGTCAATGCCAAGAGGGAAGCCACTGCCTTTTTATTATGTATCTCAAAAGTGCCATCTCGTCACCTCTGCTTTATCCTATTTTCTAGAAGCAAGATAGTAAGCCCAGTTTATATGTGAATGAACAAGAGGTAGATGTCACTGAGGACCATCTTAGAGGTTGCCTATAGTATATAGCAAGTCAATTTCTTGATCTTAGTGAAGATTACATGTGTAATTGCTCTATGATTATTTATTGAAGTGTGAATATATATGCTATGTATTTAAATAAAACTATATATTCTGTGTGAGTACATTCCAATAAACCTTTGTTTTCCCAAAATAGGTGTGGCCAAATATGGCTTGGGAGTTTATTAATGTTATGTACCCAGGAGTGGAATGGCAGATCCTTGGGATGTTGGTCTTCAAATTCCGTATTGCCAAAGTGTTCTGCAGAGTAGTATTTACAATTTATACTCACTTGCATGTAAAGGAAGTTTGTGTTCTGGAAGCACTTTTGTTTTGGTGGGATTTTTGATTTTTGCCAATCTGGTGGGTGCAAATTGTTTTTATAAGCAATTTTCTTTTGAGCCTCTTTTCCAAAGTCTGTTGCCCACTTGGATTTCCTCTTCCATGAATTGCTTATCTTGTTTGGATATTTACCACTTTCTTATTGATTTTTTAGTACTGAAAGTATTTTTTAATTACAAAATATACAGTCTTATTGAAGATATCCTCAGGCTTCATGTGCTCGTGGATTGGAATTGAGATTGTTTTATACAACTCCAAAATCGCCTTATCTACTTACTTAGATACATAGATTGTTTCAAGAATATTTACAAATTTTAACTGTGTTCACATATAAAGAGATAAATCCAGTGATGTCTTCAATAGAAGACTTCAATAGAAGCCTTCAATAGATAATTCAATAATTATCAATACATAAATTAATTTGAACTGATCTTTTACTTAGAAAGCAACTGTTCTTGAAACACTTATAACACTTATTCAAGCATTTCTTACCACTTTTTTTTTTTAACTAGCACCTGTGGACAAATTATACCTAAGAAAATGTTTCAAAATTCAAATTGTTTTAAATGATACTAATCATACTATCTTAATTATAATTTCTAGATTTGAAAGTAAAAGTTTTTTTTTTATTTCATGGAAATTGCTACTATACCTAAAATGGAAAAAGAAAAACTTCAAGTAGTCATACACTTCTGTCACATATACATGGGAATAAAACATTTTCATTATCTCTTTAAAACTAATGTTTTTAATGGAACTATATAACACTGTGCAGGACATATATAAAAAAATCATTAAATTTGTATTAAGTAATATCAAACCAAAACACATATATTCTTTCATGGGTAAGACAAACAGCTTACATCTAAACACACAGCTTACTCATTCCTTGACAAACTTGACAAATGGCACAACCCAGCCAGTCAAACTGCCCTTCATGATAGGGAAAAGCACAGCTGTACACGTGGGTATGAAATACTTCTGTCATTTTCCCTCACGTGGAAAGATACAGAAGGAACTTGAGAATGTGTTAGGAAGGATAAACAAAAAAAAATTATTTTTTATATAATGCTTTAGTATAATTACAAAGTATTAAATATGAAGATTTATAAAAAGACAATATATTAATTTTCAAATTTTAAAAAGAATTTCAAAATAAAAATGTAAAAATAAGGGGCATTTTTTGCACTATTCTTTAAACCCATTTTTTAAAAAAGGTTTATTTATTTATGCATACAAGAGCTGGGGTACTGGCCAGAGTCGCAGGAGGTGAGACAATTCACCATAGACAGAATGGAGAGCAGAACAGGCAGAACCACCGAAATACACTGCTGAGGGGAGCAACAGGCAAGACAGGAGAGGTCTGTTGTGCCATGTGGGGTCCTTTCCCTGACCGAGGATTGAACTGGCACTGCTGTGCTGCAGATGCCTCACTGTGAGGCGCTCAACCCACTGCACCACCAGGGAGGCCCTTTAAACCCATTCTAAATCATAACACTAGGACATTGCAAGTCACACTGCCCCTGTAGACCTTCCACCAATTAGGGGAGTAACAGAGGGCCTGGAAGTTTTGAGATGGAAGAGAGGGCTGGAGCTGTCTTCTGTGTTTGCTGGTCCCATTGGTGTGACCACAGCAATTACCTTCACTCTGGCATGAGTTGTTTATTCCGGTTTCTAGTCTATGCCCCTCCGAGCTACAAAGAGCTACACCCCTTCTCAGAGATTGGAGCCATAACTCCATAGACTCATTTATCCACCTTCTCTTATTGTTCCCAAGCTTAGTCTTTCAAAAGTCATGTCTTTAAAATTGAAGCATGATGACTGAAGTCACTTATAGCAAGATGAGCAAAATGCTATTCTTTTAATTCAGGCAATATGTAGATAGATAGTAATTTACTGCCATCAGCATCGGGAAGTCTGACCAACAACTGTTTTGGTATTCATTTTATGTTATTTAATTATTTATTTGTCAGTTATTTGTCTATATAATTGTGGGATTACATTTTTACTCTTCCATTTGTGAACAAACTGCACTGACCCTCCACCAAACCTCTGACACCAATTCCTTATCTCCTTCCTTTCCCTATTCCCTCCCCTCTGCCTCCTCAACCAACTGACTTTGAAGCAAGACCACCAAGAGGCATGATAGAGAAAGAAGAGGTGCAAAGTTCACTTTGATTCATTGTTTGTTAAACAAACAGGCAATATTTGTATATCACTGGTAGAGAGCTATCTCAGGATAAATGAGTATCCCCATAACCTTGTCCTCAGGAAATATGATAGAAGAACATGACAGAGACTGACTAGAAGGTAAGGAAAGGGTTAACCCTACACTTGTGTTTAAATGTTATGCTTCTGTGTCTACCCAATTAATGGTTAAATCTGTCAAGATTATGCCTTGAATCTATGCTTCCTTGTCATGAAATATGCATAAGAAGTAATAACTTCAGTATACAAATTAATGCATGTACAATGGCCTACATACTATCAAAGCACCCAGAACTATTTTCAGACTAGAAGCCACAAGTTCGAACCCACATTGAATTCATCAGAGTCCTCATATTTGTAAAGAAAGAAAAATATTATTATTCTAACTGCTTTTTATACCTTGTAGTCAGAAACTATGTCTTCATTCTCAGAAATGTAACCAATATAGAATACTATTACTAGAGATTTTTGTTTTGTTTGATTTTAAAATAAGAAGCACTATTTATGGTTCAACAAAACTGGAGTCTGCATGTGCACTGCTGGTAATGACAGGTCTACAAAGACTTTTAAAAAAATTAGGAAATGGAATCTTCTTTCACAGTGATAGCCTTTGAGTGGTAGAAATTCTGATTTGGACCTAAAAAGTTAATCTGCAGTCAATGTGCTACACTGTCTTTCCTCCTTTATGAAAATTTGAAGGCAGAGGTTGAAAATTACTATCTTATTGCCTCATGAATTCATTTGATGTGGCATGTATTGAAATTGAAGTGCTGTTACATGGGTAGCCCATGGTACATGATGATAAGGGAAGTGATTACTTACTTGACTGTCAAGGCTTGCTCTTGAAGTTAGTCCTATGAAATGAGGGTCTTCCACAAGGAAATAAATTCATTCTTTATAACATGATCCATAAACATGTGTATGTTCCCCTGTTAAGGTCCCTGTGACTTCAAGTTGTCTAAAAATTTTGGCATTATGAGTTTTAAAAGTATAATCAGTTCTCTTTTAAAAAAATTGTGGCTAGAATTGCTCTGGGTTGATAGTTTTATCATTCCAGGTAGATAAAGCAATGCTATGGTGAAAAATAACCTCAGAAACCTCAGTGACTTTTAAAAAATTACTATATATTTGTCCATGCTATATGTCCCTCATTTATCAGCTATGTCCCCTCCTCTCTATATCCTTTTTTCTTTTCCACCTTGGAATCCAGTGTAACAGAGCTGCTCTTTCAAAGATATTTCCATGCTAGTGACAAAGGGAAAAATCAAGGTGGCAGAAAAGTTAATGGTCTTTGAAACTTCTGCTCAGAAGTGACACATGCCATTTCTACTTTTATTCCATTAACCAAAGCATCAATGGCCAGTCTCATGGGTACTTCACACAAGTATGCAAAGGTCAAGGACTAAAGATGACAGTCCTCCACAGAATGACTAATCCTATTCTCCTTGTTATTTAGTGTTTCTTCTGTGCCATTTATTCTTTAGTCAGTACTGATATAAAATATAAATATTTATGTTTACATGCCTACCCCACAGAAACTAGATAAGTTAGGATTTTCAACTGCATCAACTGACACAAAATGGCAGCTCATTCTTGTTTGACATTTGTAATTACATAAGTCAGTGGCACCATTATTGAATCTCTAGATATCTCAATCCTATGAGCAAAATAATCTATTAGCCACTGGCACAAATCTCTACAAGTGAGGACCCCTGACTGTTGTTTGGATATATTTCCCTTTCTGGTAATTATGAACACCTTGCCTCCAATAGTGACTGTCATCTCGCTTGTGCTACAGAAGCTCATCCTTTCTCCTGCCTGTAAAGGACCTAGCTACCTTTCCAACCATTAAATCTGACCCACAAAAGAATGTTACAACCAAGTTGGCTAGTCATGCCAGTGCCCTCACCTCTTGATCATTCCATACTGCTATAATGAATAAAATGTCCTTGATATCTTATTGGGAGCATAAGCACCTTGTGGGGTTCACTGATAAAATACAATCCATTCTAGAGATGCCAATTTCTCTGAACCTCTTAATTGTTCTCTCAGTGTTTTGCCAACGCAATTTTCATATCTGTATTTTATTTTTGCTGTGGACTATCACACTTTCCAAGGAGGTATTTAAGTAGTACATTCAGATTAACTTCTGTTGTCTCTGTTTCTTGTTAAGCCTTGACTTATGGGAGAGTGTCTCACATAGATAAAATCCAAGGAATCTCATACTTTTTTTAGTTTATTTAATTTTATGTTTTAGAATTCTTAGACATATTAAGAATGCTTAAACTTTACCTTAATACTATTTTCAGCAAGGTTAAGGCTGTTAACCCTGATGAAAAGATTTGTTATATGATCCCTCAATAAAAATATGTAAAATATTTTTTTTAATTATGTTGAGAAAAAATACAGTATAAAATAGTATCAAGACAACAAAAGCCTCTGTTAGAAAGTAAAATGATATCTTTCCCAGAATTTATGTTTTCTGGCTTCTAGTTTAGTGGCATTCTCTAGATGCAATTTTAGCTTACTGGCCACATATGTGGTATCGACCTTTGAGCCTTTGTGGGCATAGGTACAAATGTGTTTTTAGCTGTGTTCATGTGAAAAGAGATTAGAGACAACAAAGCATGTCTTCCAAGACAGGGTCAGGAGAGTTGGCCCACATGGTGGGCCTTGAGTAATTTGCAATTAACATAATTGTTCACTCTCTTTAGACATCACCATGACCAAAGAGAGCCCTGAGGATATGATGCAGAGGAAATTGTGATGTGTTTCCTGAGGTGCAAAAAGTTATTCTTGTGAAAGAAAATGTAGTTTGGAAACTATAGTTCCCAATTCATTTTGTCCTTAGTAAATTACATTATCTGTTGGGTTTTTGTTTTTTTTTTTTATAAATCTCTGCTGGAGCCACAATAACACTACTATAACTCAGAAGAACCTAAATCTTCTCCTTATAGGTCAAGGACCATGTCACAATAAAGTTGCTCTTGAATGTGCATATTGATATATCTATGCAGGATTTTATAACTATCCTCTTTGATTTAAGGAAAAAAGACTACAACCCCCAATATACACAAATGCAAAATACAAGGTAACTTCACAAGTTCAAAGTTATTTTGGTTATTTATTGTTTTTTTTTAAAGATTTATTTATTTATGCATATAAGAGCTGGGGTACAGGCCAGACTCACGGGAGGTGAGAGGATTCACCAGAGACAGAGTGGGGAACAGAACAGGCAGATTGACTGTGACACACTGCTGAGGGAAGCAGTGGCGAAGCAGGAAAGGTCTGCTGTGCCATGTGGGTCTCCTCCCTGGCTGGCAGCAGGGATCAAACTCTCGCTGCTGTACTCTGGATGCTTCACAATGCAGCGCTCAACCCACTGTGCCACCAGGGAGGCCCTATTTATTGATTTGTTTTAATTTATTTTTGAAGGTTTATTTATTTATGTATACAAGAACTGGCATACAGGCCAGAGATGTGGAGGGTGAAATGATTCACAAGAGACAGAGTGGGGAGCAGAAACAGCTGATTGACTAAAATACACTGCCGATGGGAGCAGTGGGCAAGACAGGAGAGGTCTGCTGTGCAATGTGGGTCACCTGCCTGGTGAGGGATAGAACTGCTGCAGTGGCTGCAGATGCTTCATAGTGCGGTGCTTAACCCCTTGGGCCACAAGGGAGTAACTTGGTTTGTCTTTAATAACACATAACTGATATTATCCTTAGCCTATCTAGCAGTAAATGAGAATATACTGTTTTTAAAGCTTTTATAGAATTTAAGTACACAAAACCAAGATGCACTTAGCATTATTATTCAAGGTTTCTATAAATTGACACTGACCTTTTTTCTCCAAATTCTGCAACAGTGTAGCAGAATGATTTTAGTTTGTGAATCAGTTGATTTTTATTTTAAACCCACCCACTAACTAGGTGCCTGACCTTCACTACATGTGATTATCTCAGCTTGTTTCTTTATCAGAATAAAATGTCACTTTAATAGTATTTTCCTACAGAGCAAGTTATTGACAAATCATCACCACCCATCATCATCACCCTTATCTGTAACATTATATTATGTATAAATAAGGTTTGCTGATATTTTCTGGGCCTACTTATTTCTCTTGTATATATTTTTATTTATCAATATTTTATCTATTGGGCTAATTTCAATAGTAACATAAGAAAAAATGTTTTTTGGGATCTTCTTTTATTTGAATAAAGTTGCATTCAAAGGGTATGATAAAATTAGGAAGATTCATATTGTCTGATAATTAAGATTGATTGGAGTAGTAGTAGTAGGTAATTAATTAGTAACAATATTATAAAGGAATTTAGCATGAAAGGTAGAGTACATAATAATGAGAGAAGACAAACTCGTGTTGTCAGATACACTATCAATAAATAGTCTTAGTAAATACTGATCTAAAAAAAGGGAAATATTCATTTATTAGACCTCAATTGGATATTATTTTCAAGGAAATCAAGGACCATAATATTTGTTCTAAAATGTTCTGAAATGCCAGCACTTCTCTGAGAACATGAGCACCAAGCAATCATTTCATTCATTTTATACTTAATATTATGGATAAAAATCATAATATAAAGAAATCTAAATTGATTATACATTCATATGAAGAGTAGTTAAATAACTCTTATAGCTATACTTAATTCATGATATGCTTTTTCATTAGAGGTGTTTTTTATTATGCCCTGGCCTCATGTACGTTAGAGGAGTTTTTCAGTTAGAGTTCCTGACATTTGGCTAGCTTAACACCACTGTACAGCAATTTTACTGAAATTTGATGCACAAGAGATTCTGAACTATGTAATTCTCTTGCACGCCATAGAAGCTCTGCTAAATGTCTGCTATAGAGACATTTTTGAAGGGGGTCATCGATCTCCAATAAATTGTCTTAAAACTTAACTATGTTCATATTACATAATAGGCGAAACAAAGAAACTTTTAAAATGTATTTAAAACTTCCATATGTCGCATCTCAGAAAACTGTGTTAGGAAAAAGCAAAGGACAGAAAGCACAGCTAGACATGTAATAATAAAATATATAATTTTATTAAAAATAATCATTCAGAATATGAGGCAGAACTGTTTGATGGAAACAGTCCATGGACGCAGCTACAAACTAAAGGACAGGCTTCACAGGTTCACCAGCAGCAAAAGTATGGAAGTGCTTGGACAATGTTCCCCTAGACATTGTTACTGAATTATAATGGGCTACATATGATAACGACAATTATCATATATATGAGTTGACCAAATCTCAGCTCTTGTCGAAAAGACAATTAATATATGCTTTGACAACACTTAACTTTATATGTCCAAACTGGAGAACAGAGAATGTTTCCTTCGATGCTTGCTAATAATTATCCCCCAAAATAGTAAGAGTGTTCTGTTGATTTCCTCTTCACAATACAGTTTGAGATCCATTTATTTGAGTAAACTATAAAGCAATGATCAGTTTTGTGTTTTATAAGCAAGTGAGTGGATGTTGTAAACTATTCAAAGAAATAGTTTTAAAAACCTTTAGTCATGCAATGTCCTTATAATCAACTTACTCCAGTTTATTACTGATGAAATGGGCAAAACCATAGTGCCTATCTAGATTCAAGTTATTAGAAATCTCATATAAAATAAAAAAATACATGTGAAGATCTGATAAGCTTTGCTATGAAGATCTGGAAAAAGAAGAACTCTTACATAAAACTGCTATCACTATAAAAAATAAATAATTATTGTGTAATAAATGTGAGAACTCATTTTTTGTCCTTGGCTTTAGGAAAACTTGTATACATGCCAAATGACATGTATATGGATGTCCAAGTAGCATGGTTCATAAGAGCCATAAAATAGAAACTTAATGTTCATTTAAAAAAAGAATGTGTTCCTATATTAAATTGAACTTTAAGAACTTAAAACCAAAAAGATATTCTAAAGTTTTCCAGAGAGCGAGAGTCAGCTACTGAAAAAGAACAAAAAGTGATTTTGATTCATAATTACCAAAGAAGAAACATGGCAAAAGAAATGATAAAACTGTGTTTTTAAAGTTCAAAAAATATGAAAGTATAGACTGAATATTTATAACAAAACATATTATTATTTATGTGTGAAAGAAAATATTTTTAAGCATATAATTTATAAAGTAAAGAAGGACACATTTTATAAAGTACTTTGGAAGTAATTCTCAGCAAGAAAAAACATATAGAACAAATTTATAACAACTCAAATGCAGAAAACACAGAGAAAACCACAGAGAAACTGGAAGCTTGTTTAGTTACATATCTTCTCAGAAAGAAGCTTTAGGTAGAAATGTGCTTAAGAAATTGATAGGATAAACTAAACAGATGTATAAGGATGGTAAAGATAGCAACAGGGAAAATAGCCTAGAGCATATGCATTTCATTAAAAAAAACAAAACGATAATAAAATTTACCCAATAGAAGATGGGACAAGATAGTAAAGAGAAAACATAAAGTAAGATGACTAAAATATAGGTGACTATACAGACATTAGGTGTATGTGGACTTGCTATCACCAACAAGAAAAAAAATTGGAATCCGCTAAAATAACTACTCAGCAAAATGTGCCTACAAGAAGTACACATCAAAACCAGAAGGCAGAAAAAAGGATGAAAACCAACAAGCATAACAATATATGATACAAAAAATTTAGAGACGAAATTTGAATATTAGACAAAAATGAGATAAAATAGAATAACATATCTTTAATTGAGCTGATAAAAATGTTATAACAATTATGGGTATATGCACCTAAGTTATAGTTGTGAACTCTATGAAGCAGCAAGTTACAGGAGAATTGAGGGGTTAGTTAACAAATATTTATAATTAGAGATTTTGACATGTCCTCTGAAATGACAGCAGAATAAATTCAAGCAAAGATATAAAAGATTTAGAAAACAAAATCAGTATATTTGATTCAGCTTAAATTTAAACTGGTGTTTACCTTTAGTATTAGTATTACCCAAAATTTTATTAGTGAGGTCAAATATCTAATGCAGGATTATGAGCATAATCCCCTGTGTATAATCAGTGTATATTCATACTACTGGTATGAATAAGAGGAGTGTTTCAGATCTCTGAAAATTCCTGAATATTCACTTTCAAGTATAGTTAAACTTTTAAAATGCTGCTTAGAGTGGAAAACTGTGTATTAAAAACAATTTATTGAAATTCTATCATTCCTTTTAATGAATACATTCATTATTGCAAAATAAAAATATTGTATTGGTTAGACACATCAAAGTTTCTTACCATACAAACTAATTATTGAAACTTTGCAAATTTTTTTCAGATTTATTTTATTTCTGCATAAAATAGTTGGGGTATAGGCCAGAGGTGTGGGGGGTGAGAGGATTCACCAGAAACAGAGTGGGATGTTCCACTGAAATACACTGCTTAGTGGGGCAACTGGTGAGACAGGAATGGTCTACTGTCTAACACGTGGGTTGTCTCCCTGGTCAGGGATTGAACTCATGCTGCTGTTGCTGCTGATAGCTTCATAGTGCTGAGATTTAACCCCTTGTGCCACCAGGGAGTATTCATTTCAAATATTTAAAAGAACCAGAAAATAGATCCATGATTGAAAATTAAAGTTAAAGGAGGCTATTGTTTCATAAATAAAAATAATTATACTTTCTTTTAACAAAATGAAGCTAATGCAAATCTAAATGATGTAAAATGAAATAATAGAGTCTATACACAATTAAATAGAAATTATATTAGTCATACTTTATAAGTATTGTGGAACTTTTTTCATGTATTAGTAGTCATAATATTCAATAAAATATAATTTAAGAATTTTATCTAATTTGTAGCTATTTACCAATGATATAAATTTTTAAGAAAGATCTTATTTAAATATTTATTTTTGTGATTCTTCAACAAACATCAAAATTTCCAATTTAATTTTTATGGGGAAGATACTTTTTGAAAGGATGAATAATAATATTTATGACAAATAATTTTTGATACAAATAGTCCAGTTTGGTATTAGAATCAGAATAGAATGCAGAATAGATTAATTTTCCCCTAAATGTGGACATGATTAGTGTTCACATTAGTGTCTTATTAATAAATTTAACAACATAGATCATCAGTCATATTTGGATTAGAATATTTGCTACTTTTCTTTAATTACTATACACACATACATTAGCTACTCACAAAGCTAGAGAAAATTCTTGTAGGCAGAGTTAAGTCATGTATGTACTAGAGATTCATGGGAGTTCACAGCCTATCCTAAGAATATAAAAGACATTCAAGAAACATTGCTAATTGATTTTATGATTATTGATTTTAAAAATGTTTATTGGAATAGTTTTTATCTTTTGACTACTTAAATAGAAATGAACATTTTCTATTTATCATCCACTATTCTCAGTGTGGATGCATCTCCTTTGGTATTTGTATTTCTCAGGCTACCATTAATATGAATACATTCACAATGATGTTTACTCACCTCAATCTATTACCTTCTGACATTGCCTTTTGATCTCTTCAACCTTGGTAACTATTATCACATTAAGTAACCTTTTACAATTATTAGTATTTAGAAAAGAATAACCCAAGGAGCAATTAAATGTGTTGGCCTTCTTGTAGTCTGTAATTTTCCCTATTCCTATTAAGTAGTGGACTTATATTCTTCAGTGACATTCTTTTGATTCTCAGGCACTTACAATAAGTGTTTCCTTATTTCTTTTTATAACCTCTGCTAATCGGGTTTCATTCTGTGACTCTGTCTTATGACTTTGCCCTAGACAGACCAAGTAATTACTACTCTTACATTTTTACCTTGTAACTACATTTTTCCTGCCTTTTTAGTGTAATTTCAATAGTGCCCTATACTCAAGTTAGGGCACTCTAGGTTTCTGAAGGTGATTTTCTGAGATGAGACATATAATCAGAGTCCTAACTACTTCTGTTCACAGCACTTATGTGAATGCACGGCATACTGAATTTTCTGTACTTAAAAACATCAGAAATTTTAAACATTTATTTTGAGCAAAAGTTGAATATTATTATGACTATTTGGCAAATTTTTCCAGGAGCATACTTCCATTAAAACATTACAATTAGATCTATACATTTACAAATAAACTGTCCAAAAAAACCCTCAATTATGCAAAGTTAATTGACAAGTGTTTTATTGTTGATTTTACATAGATTTGATTAAGTTTGTGAAAGAAAAGAAACCAATATATAAAACTTCTGTGTATAATTAACTATTTCTTATTGTCAATTCAGGTATATTTCACATAATTCTTGATATAGGAAATTGTTCAAGTTTGCTGAGAAGTGTGTACACAAAAGCTCTGGTAAGGAAAGGCTTCAGGGTAAGATTATAGTCGCAAGCTTTATAATTCGGCATGATTTGGCCAACTGGGCTTGACATGGCAGTGGTAATTTCATGACAATCCGTTGTATATGCCTAAAGTAATTATTCCTAAATATGTTAAGATTACTACCGCCTTCTGAATCCTAGGCTTCTGGAGCTGTCAAAGGTGATCTCTTTAGTAGTAAACACCTCCTAGATCATCTTGGTTCATGAAGAAAACACAAACACACACAGGCACACACATGTACACTCAGCACTTATATTTCAATTTAAAGTTCTCTATCTACTCATTGTAATGCTAATCCAGTGCTTGTTTAGCTTTATGTCAGCTTTCAAATTCTCTGAAAATCCATTTGAAATACAATGGAAAAACCCCTACCTATTTTCTTTTGGAAAATGGTAAGTTGGATTGATCATGCATCCTAAAATAGAATGTATAAAGCAGAAATACATATTTGCTTTGATTTATGGCAATGTGTGTATTTCAGCATAATGAAGATTTTACTCCTGGGAACAGTTAGAAAATGGATTGTCTTGTTTTGATGTAGAAGACCAAAGGAGATCTTGTTTAGTTCTGATTGGTTTCCCTGTTTAATCTTGGAAATCTCAGGAAGTTGTATAGCAGTAACTGAATATTCTTTAAAAATGAGTCAAGTTTTTGAAATCTATTATATTGAATATAACAAGGAAACTTGCTTTGATTGGCTAATCAAATATTTGGTGTGTTAGTTATTTGCAGAGAAACTCATATGGGATGGGGATGCGATTGTCCAGCAAAAACTCTGTCCCACCAGGCATCTTTTATATTATGAATTTTTATCATTTTTCAGGAATATAAAAGAATCATGATTGACAACTTAAAACCCAAATATGCTACAGAGGCAGCACCAGGGCAGCAATGGCGCAGAAGAGAGGGAAAGAGATTGAGTGACTGTCAATGATCATAATTGTGTGCATAGCACCGGTAGCTCTGTGCACAACACAAAGTCTAAATGAAATGTCTCTCTCCATGGGTCTTAGAGTCTGACGTGATCATACTGACAACCAAAAAAAGGGGCTGTTTTATTTTTTTCTCTTTGAAATAGGAATTTCTTTTTATTTTCTTTTATCAGTCACTAGGTAGTGGCATCTCCCTCACTGAAGAAAACGTGAGACCTATCTGAATGATCTGCATCCAAAATAGAACAAAGTAAATTTGACTTTTGATGTAAGATATTTGTTATACAAAATTAACATTCATACATTTTAGAGAAT
Organism: Galemys pyrenaicus; assembly: GCA_019455555.1. NCBI lineage: Eukaryota > Metazoa > Chordata > Mammalia > Eulipotyphla > Talpidae > Galemys > Galemys pyrenaicus. The sequence goes on along the minus strand of JAGFMF010011446.1, from coordinate 11,899,418 downwards.
TAAAATGAAATGTAAAATTATGCATAACCACATTATCCAGAGATAACCTGTTTATATTGTGTATATATCTTTTCAAACAATAATATATTTGTCAATCACACATCTAAATTTAACAATTTTAGACAGAGTTGGCACCACAGTTTGTATTTTTGGTACACTGCCAATTTTAACTCGATATATCACTAGCAATTCCCCATCATTTTAATCACACACACGTTTGCATATGTATAATATGCTTATATTCATGGATTTGGAAACTCAGTCTTATGGCTGTCCCAGAGTTTATTGGTAAATCATTTTAATAAAAAAACACTTCATTTTTCAAGGTCCAGATTAAGAAAGTTTAAAAATGTAAATATTTTGGTGATAAGTGGAGAGTTACATATTATCTTCTTTTTTTTTTCCTGTTCTGTATTTATGCACCAATCCCTCAAATTTTCTGCTTTATGTATTCCACAGCATTTCTCGATGGTATGACTTGGAAGTATACTTCTGTGGGAAGCAAACATATGTACTTTTCCTTTAGCCAAAGGTGATGCTTCACCATAACCTTTTATAATTTCTTGCAGCTAATTTTGTTGAGACATCATTTGAAAAAATAAACAATTTATAATTAATATATTTAGAAAGAATAAGCTTAATATTTAATGTCTGATTATAGCTTAAGAAAAGCTTTTTATTCCTACTAGTTATTAAGGGAATACATTATTAATTTTTGTAGAAAGACTGCCTGGTATTAACTAAAAACTCATTTTACTCAACATAGAGGAAGACTAGGATCTCTGGAGTATCAATAAGTATGGGATCTTAGGCAAATTATTTACCTCATTGAACTATTTCCTTGTGTAAAATAATGAAATATTGTATAGGATTTTCACAGAGATAATGAGAACTATTTTGAAGATTTTCTAAGAAGTTTAGTGATACCTTTTTTATTCTTAGTTTTGGAGATCCATGCAAATATTAGTATATATCTATGTGATTTTTGTCCTAGCTTATGACAGGTACTCAAATAATTATAAATACTAATTTAATAAGCAATCCATTTCTATTCATGCTGTTTATGATGCAAATGACCTTTTAGTGACTTGTATCCTTCCTTCCTTCCTAAGCTTTTTTCTTATTACTAATTTAAATTAATTGCATTTTTAAATTGAGACTATGGAGAAACAAAACAAAATATAAGGTAAAACCAAGACAAATAAGAAACCCTAGAATTCTGACTGTAAAACCGAGACTACCAGAGCATGCTGGGAAGTGGGGGTGGACAGATGGGGAGGAGGGAAGCAAATTGGGGAAGGGATACATAGATCTCACTCTCTTTTTCCTTTCTCTGGTTTCTTCTCTTTAGTTCCCAAATACTTCTTTAATGAAATACTACTCAGAAGTTCTATACACGTTATCCAAACATTTTTTATTCCAGTTCTATGCTCTTTTGTACTTCCCGAATCTGTCTAGTAATTCCTCAAATAACATTTGTTTAGTTGAAATTTGTTTCCTTATAATGTTAAATAGAAAAAAAGAATTCTGACTGTGGACAATGTATAGAATTGCTCATTCTCCCCATGTCCATGTGGGGTTCTCTAGTCACTCCAGTTTCCTCCTACATGACAAAAATGTGTATGTTAAGTTCATAAGTTTCTAAACTGTCCCCAGGTATAGAAAGTCCTGGGGTGTGGGTGGCTGCGCCCAGGTATGGAAGGGCCTCCTGTCCATCTCACCCTGCAGCCTGAATGAGGGATAGACTCCGGAAACCCTAGCCCTAAGTGGGAATAATTAGGTTGGAAAATGAATGTACATAAATTATTGCTTAGTATTAGAAGTATTTTGGGTCTTGGTTAAAAGTTTTAAGTTTTTATGATTAGAAATATGCCTTAGGAATTTTAACTCTTGTTTCTGTCAGTTAGCCTAAGGTAAAACTGGTTTCATCATGTGTACTTTTGCTTAAAGTCAGTTTCTAAGAACTTACTGATAATAATAATAATACTACAGCTGGATTATTACCTAATAATATCACCCCAGCATTATTTCCAGGTTTGTAACTGTGGTGTGATCATTGTGCAAATAGTTATGCTATGTGCTTTCTTTGTAGTTAATGGTCATGAGCACCCTGAAATGTTTTTTAAACTTAATATTCTGCCATTTACTCAGAAACTTATTGAAATTAATTTAATTGATAAATACTTATAGTTTGGCTGAAAGTTTTTTCATTTGGTTTGGCTCAAATATCCATAGTAATAAAATAATTTTCCCCAGTTAAAAGTCTGTTCAATGCATCACAATAAGAGAGACTAAAGATGCCTACTGACAGAAATAGGCAGAGATTTGTTCAGGTTCCTGGAAAACAGAAAAAGGATGCTGACTAGAGAAAAACATTAGTTTTAATATGGAAATTATAAAAGTATACTATAGAGTTGGGGTGCTATGTGAAGCAAAGCTCTGCCAGGATGGAAGAGCAGAAATGTCACTCAGCTTGTAACTGGAAAACCTGGGTTCGATCCCCGAACTGCTACTTACTCATGTAAAGGAATTATAGAAGCCATTTAACCTTGCTTAGCTTCCCCAGTATTGTGAAAGTCACTTAGCCTTTTGAACCTTAGTTTCCTCATTTATAGATTAAAGATAAATATTTTCTATTTTGAATAACTGTTTTGAGAATTAACTGAGAGGTATATAGGTTTAAGTGGTTTTTATACTGGCACTATTTTTAAAAAAAAACGAGTACTTATTTTTTCAAATGGTGAAAGAGCAACAGAGTGCCTCAGAAATAGACAAAGCATAGAGATGGGCACAAGACCCAGACATGAGATGAAATTGAAGGTCAGTTCCTCACATATAATCTCTTCAAGACAAAACTGCACTGGACTTAATTTTATAGTAGGCATGGTGCAAAGAAAAAGAAAAAAATGAACTTACTATTTAATATCCATATCAGATACATTTACTCATGTGTCATACTAAAATATTAGGACAACTTGAAAGTAAATTTTATTATCCTCATTTTCAGATGATTGAATGGATGCAAAATAATTTATATTACTAGTTCAACATCACACACGAAATGAAGAGGAAAAGCTGAGAATCAATTGAAACCAGACTACATTGCCCAAACATGTTCTTCCCATCATACCGCTCCAATGCAAGTATTAAAAGCTCTGCAGATACTTATAAGCAATTAATTTATTTTTTGATAATGAGTTCTATTAGCCAATAAGATCATTAAGGGTTAATAACCTCTATCAAATTTAGAATAAAGTTCTTAATAATAGGTTTTCATTCAGAGAAATACCTAAATATTAACACATCAAATGTACTGTTTTCATGAAAATCTGAGGGGACCCATTAGGGCACCATACATGTTCAGCAAAAATAAGTTATTTTCTAATGAAAGGCACATTGCATTAAGAAAATTCCAAAATATATATATATTTGAGGATGATGGTAATAAAATCATTCTTTGAAATATGAAAAAAATTATCTTCCATAAATGTTAGCTTATATTCTCATACATAGGATGGGACAAATACGGAGTAATAAGGATCAAGGAGACAAGAGGGAAAGATAAGTTCAAATATTAGGAATATGAAAATTTTCATTAACACCTCCATAAGAAGGTGAACTCACCTTACTTTCTCCAATTTAGATTGTGAAAGATTCCTTTAAGTGGTTGAAAATTTTAAAAATTTATATAAGAAAAATTAATGTAGGTCACAGTCTGGATTCAACTTATGAGAATAAAACTTTATATTTGTCTGAAATTATTGAAGCCAAGATTCTAAAGGAAGCACTGAACGCTGTGGATAGACATTACTATATTATAACTTCCCCAGCTGCTTGATGCCTAACTATAGAGTTCCATGTCCGAGAATGTGAAACAAACATGAAATGAAAGCATTATGATGTGTGATTATTTTGCATGTGGTGCGTGATAAAGGTTAACAGACTCCTCTTTCCATTTGCTTTTTCAGCATTGCACATGCTTTCAGGAAAGTTTGCCAAAAAGCTTTCCTCTTGTTTCTCTATTTCTAAATTTATTCCTTCTAAGAGGTGAATCTTTATATGCTCTACTCTAATGCAAAGATCATGGTTATCGTACCTTTCCTAGGATTTGCAGGAAACATATGGAGAGCAGATTATTCAGGTTGTAAAAATTACCACTTTAGATTTGGTTCACTTGACTTGTCATCCTTCCTGTCATCTAGTACTCTCATTTCACCCACCATGTAAACATCATTTTAGCACAAGATTTCACTTCTTAAGTTGACTAGATCTCATGGACTTTCTCTTGGTGTGTAGGTGTGCACAAACACGCTGCAAAATGTGAACTTCTGTATTGATGCGAGAGGAAAGGAAAAATTAGTTCTTTATTCTTTATTTTGTAGATAAATGCAAAATCAACACTCATTTACTTTTAATGATCCCTAAACATTTTCAAAGCAAAGGGATTTGATGAGGAGTGGGACAGAAACAAAATTGATATGATGACTGATATTGATGGTTTTGTCTCCGAGCCACAAAACAGATGAATAAAAATGGTAAAATATGAAGCAGAATTTAAATGTCAAAAGAAAACATAGTCTGGAAAATAAAAGGATGGGGTAAAGTTCTGACTGGGAAATGTAGAACTCTTACTGGAAGAGCATGACTTTGAAGGGAGTCTTTAAAGATGAATCAAAGACACCTTCGTTTGAGAAGTTTAAAAAAACTGATCTTGGCCTTAAAAATTATGATCACAGGCACAGAGGTAGGAAAGCACAGGCCGATTTTATCAAGTTGAAATTACAGTTGTCTGGTGTAGGTATGTGAAGTTCAGTTATAGGAGAATACTGTAACATTTATGGAGGGTTTATTTTTTGAATCGTTAAATTGCTTTGCTTAGAAGATCATTTATGTCTCAGACAGTGGGAATCGCTGAGAGTTTAAAAACAAAAATTTGATGAGAATATGATTTGGGGAAACTATTCTTGCAATACTGTAAAATATAGATTGAAGTCAGGGAAGTAAGAGGTGGGAAGATCAGTTAGTAGGATATGTCTGTAAACCAGAAAAGAACTAATCAAAACAAAAGTTTGTATGACTGAAAGGAACCAATGGGAAGATTTCAAAGCAAAGTGTTCAAGGAAAAATATGCTCAATGACACAACATACTATTTTCCAGGAAAGAGAGAGAAATAAGTGAAGCTGAACACTTGGTGTGAGGTAGAAGATCTGAGTAGCTAATAAGTAACTCATTTAAGATCATTTTAGTTTACCACCTAACTTGTATTCTCTCTATTAGCATAAGGCAGTAGTCAGGAGAGGAAAAAAAAGATTAATATCTAACTAAGCAAAAAGAAAATTAAAAAGCAGTGAAGAGGGAGAGTATGAAATATAATGAAGAGAGAGGCTGACAGTACGAGGGATCTAGAAAACATTGATCATTATCCTTTGAAAATAGAGGTGCGGGGTTACAATTTTCTCTAACTCAGGGCAGGAAGGAAGTATGCATGAAAATAGATATTTTAAGATTGGACTTGATAAATTTGAGTGATTAAGAATTAAAAACTTAGATCAAATTAAAGTCCAGGGTGAGGTGATTTTGTCGTTGTGAAGAACCAAAACTGTGACTGGGAATATAGGACAGTAGGCAAAATGGAGACAATTTGCAACCTCAAGGTTAAGGGCTCACAGCTGCACACCCTTCATGAGGAGCTTCACACCAGCTGGGGGAAATTGGTCTCACCCAATCTGTCCATATGAACAATTTTGTTACAGTTCAGAATTTGAATATCAACTGTACTAAACATATTACAACAGGTTCTGAAAACATGATTATGTTCCTGTTCTTAGGAGTGATTTTTATTTCATCTTTGTTTTTTTAAAATTGTTTTGTTTCAGGTTGTATTTAGATGTGCCAACTCCTTCAAAAAATGTTTTTCAGGAACACACATACATGCACACACACAGGCACAGACACATATACACTTCTGTAGGTTTAAGGATAAATTTCTAATCCTATACATTTTATGTTCAAGTGTTCTCACTAATTCCCTTCTAAAATAGAGGTAATCATCATCATTACTTACCCTAAATTTTATAAAAAGTACATAATTGTACAGCTGTTTTGCCATTTACCTTTTTAAAATAATAATATATACTTATTTGTATAGTGCTTTCATCACATACCCATCTCATTACAGTCTCCAAACAACCCTGCAGTGGGTATTGTTTTATTGTCATTTTACTTTTTACAAAGCTGAGAATGGAAATGTTCTTTCACTCCTCAGGTCCCACAGTTCACTTCACTTCCTAAGTATGAAGAACCAACTTAAACACTGATCTTCACACTCCCTCTCTTGTGTTATTTCCATTCAATTAATTAAGTTGAAGATTGGGGATCTACATATAATTGTTATCTATAATTAGACTTTATTTTACCTTTAATTTAGTTAGCAGGTCATTGAGTTACTCTTAAGTAATCACAATTTGCTGATTCTGTCAAAAACCAAGTAAGTAGAAGGATTATCTCTGTGCTCTTAAGGAACTGGTGTTCTATTTAGGAAACTGCGATCCCTTCACATCAGTATTCTTAGAGAAGGGGATATGAAGAAGAAGATGTTAGTAATAAAGATTCCTCATTTGCTAGTTTTTTTTTTTTTTTCTCACTTTACTCTATCAAAGGGGAAAAACCTGTTTAGATGACAGAGATTACTTATCTCAGAGACATCATGTGACAAAATTCTTTCCTTTATTCATAAAAAAAATACGATAGATATTTTTGAACTTAAGTCATGAACAAATATCTGCTAAGATAATTCCCTTACTTGAAAACATTTGGAAATAAAAAAAAGTCTTCAAATTTGTCTTAGTACATATTATACAACCCCCAAAAGTATTTTTCTCCCTAGTCTTTATTTACCAATGCTGAGACTGCATTGGCAAAGAAGAGATGATATCTAGTTCAAAATACTATTTATCAAGTGTATATCTTTAGTACATAAGAGATTTGCGTTTGGATGCCTCTGAAATAAGAACTATAAATTTCCTATTCATTCCCAAATATTTAGTTCTCCCCTTTCTCAGCATCCCCTCCACCCACAATGAAGTCCTATGCAGCTCTGTATCCTTTTAGGAACAAGACATGAAAAACCAAGTCACTATTTCCCCACAAATTGATGTTAACCACTTAGTAGCCATTGAAGTAGGCTTTTTGGTTTTAGCAAAATTTCATTATAGTGTGATCAATTTTCTCCTTTACTATTGCTTAACTTTTAGACTCTTAGTTTAGAATAATGAAGACAAAAAAGGGCATCCAAAATACTATTGATTGCTTAATGTTCCCAAATTTGTAGAGAAAGGCACACTCTCTCTTGTGCCAAAAATTGATTTGCTTTTCATGGATTCTACTTTGAGAGCACTAGAGAAAAAATGAATTTGCATATTCTATACATTGCCTAAACCCAACTTTCTCATTATATCTAGGTTTGGATTCCATATACATTATTTCAACAATATTTGGATTATATGCAACATATGATTTAGAAATAATTTCACTTTAATTTCTAACATTTATATAATCTTTTATATCACCTGACATCTAGGCCTTGTTTTATGTTTCCTTTAACATTATTCAAGATGTGCTACATCAATTGATCTTGACCACGAAATATTTATAGTAAATGGCTATAGGCCAATAATATGCCTTTTGCTTAATAAAATTGCACTCTAAATCGTTTAAGAGGTGCCTGTTTTTAATGGCAAATATAACACTGGCTGTGCCTTTCCTGTGCCAAGTTGCTGTCTAGTTCAAGGTGTTAAATATCGTAATGACTTTGGTCTCTTCTAATACTGGGGAAAAAAAAAAAAAAGACCCAAGAGAACTTCCATAGAGAGGGAATTTTACAATGGCAGATGACAGGTATTTGTGAATGTGACTTCAAAAAGAGAAGAATTTCTAACTTTTCAAGGCTATGTTCATTCTCCTAATATATGAGGTGGTCAGAAAACTCTGACAGACAGAATTGTCAATAGTTTCTAAGACGTATTTCAAACACTGACATCTGAAGATATTAATATTCTCTTTTCTGAGTCTGCCTGTGTGAACAGTGCTCTGCTTGGAGCAAGTGATTTGCTAAAAGTCATTTTTACACAGAATTGATTTTGTGAGAGTAAATATGTGAATTAAATATTTCAGAAATCCTAAATTGTTATTTTAGTAGGGATAGGATATGTGTTTTTTAATGCTTATGGTTTGACCATGTTTGTTTAGGGGACTAGAGATTATAAGGTTCTTACATACAATTTGAAAATTTTTAAAAATCCCCATAGATTTACATGCATGTGACACTAGTGTTAAAGTTCTTTTTGTTTGTTTTATTTGTATCTACATTGGTTTATAATGATGTTTATGTTTTAGAAGTATAGGATTTCCTCTTTCAGGTGTTACCACACCTCACCCATGACCAAAACATCCATAGTTCTCCACTAGAGTCCATTGTGCTCCTTCCCCTCTTGCTCTCTCCCCCCCCCCACTCCCCATGGGGCAACCTCAGTTTCTACAGTCAGATTTCTAAAGTTAGTTATTGGTTTAGCTTTATGTGATCCTTTGTTTTGTTTCTTTATATTCCACATGTAAGTGACACCACCCTGTATTTATCTCTCTCAGCATAATCCCCTTCAGTTCCACCCATGTTGTTTCAAATGGAAGGAGTTTATCTTTACATATAGCTGAGTGGTTTTCCATTATGTATATATGCCACATATTCCAGATGTGCTCATCTGTTTGTGTGTGTTGAGGCTGAGGTTCCTTAGGTTGTTTCCATAGCTTGCCTATTATAAAAAGTGCTACAATGAATATAGAGATGCATAGAGCCCTTCAAATTAGTGTTTTTATATTCTTCAGGTAGATGTCTAGAAGTAGAACTGCTGGGCCACCTGGTAGGTCCATTTTTCATGTTTCACAAAACCTCCATACTATTTTCCTGTCTAGGGTCTACATTCCCACTAACAGTGCAGGAAGGTTCCTTTCTTTCCAAATCCTTACCAACTTTTGCTACTGATCTTTTAGATAAGGACCATTATAGATTTGATTTATAAAATTTTATTAAAAAATAAAGAAATTAATAACTTATAGGAAATATCATAAAGAAAAACACTACTTTTAGAATAATTCTTACACTTTTTAGATATGTCTTAACCTAATGTAATTTACTTTTTACTGTATTTAATAACCAAGTTTGCTAATTTTCTACATGAACTGACAAGCTTAATATGAAGAGGGATACCCAGTATGAGAAATTTTTCTTTATTTTAAGATTTTATTTATTTATGCATAAAAGAGCTGGGGTACAGGCCAGAGGCACAGGGTGTGTGTATGTGTGAGAAGATTCACCAGAGGCAGACTGGGGAGCAGAACAGCAGATCTACTGAAATACACTGCTAAGGGGAGCAGCAAGCAAGGTAAGAAAGGTCTGCTGCACCATATAGGTCACCTCCCTGGCCGGAGACTGAACTTGTGCTGCAGTGGCTGTGGAAGCCTCACAGTGTGGTGCTCAACACCTTGCGCCAGCAGGGAGGTCCCTAGTATGAGAAATTTCTAAAAATATATCCCCCTAATAAACTATGAGAATGATGAACAGCATAAAAACCTTTATTACTGTTTATATCAAGCTCCACAATTTAGAATCCATTGATGTCATTATAGAGCAGCTATTTCTAATGATTTAAAAGATTAAATGTTATTTCCACAACTAATAGCTAATGAAATATATATGGCAAGAATTGAGTTTAACAAAGTTAAACCAATTTTACATTTATTGCAGGACTTTTCAGTGACAGACCTATGATAAAACTCACTGTCATTTTAGAAAATGATGTCTGTTAATTTATAATACAGTTTCCTAAGTTTTTAACTCAAGACAGTTTCATTCACAATTTAAAAAATTTAAAGATTAAAGAAACATAAAAGGAACGATAGGATTAACCACAAAGGAGTCATTCAAGTATAAAATATTTTGTTCTTGTCCCTATGTTCATATATACTGCATATGTATGTATTTAATTATAAATATAAGACCTATATAAAAACATTATTTAAATAAATGTGCATTATAGACATACATTAACATTGAGAAAGTAAACAGTCTGCTTTTTCAATATTTATGTGTTTTTACTTTTTACATGGTCTATAAATGTTGACTAGATCTCTACCTACCAATACTTCATCATTCAGTTGTATGTCAAGTTTTTTCAATTATTTATTATCATAATAATACTTATATTCATAAATGTATTAATTTATTAATCTTTGGATGAATAAAATATCTTTATGATGAATTCCTAATACCAAATTTATTTTAAAAAGTTACTGAATTTACTCTTCTTTTTTATTAATTTATTTATACATATTTGACATCAATTGTAGACCCCATGGAGTTACCACCACCATTTAACCAGTGCACCATCAACTCAGTCCCTAGTGTTCTTTCTGCCTTCATCCCAGTCCTTCCCCGACCACCCCCTCAAAGTGCCTTTGAATTGTCTTTGTCTTTTTGTTCTTGTTGTGTTATTTTTGTTGTTTATTCTTGAGCCCCACTTTTTGTTTGTTTCTTTCTTTATATTCCTCCTACTAGTGACACCATCTGATATTTTGCTCTTGCCTTTTGACATATTTCACTGAACATTATTCCTGATAGTTCTATCCATGTTTCTACAAATGACTCTAGTTTATCATTTTTGATAGCTGAATAGTAATCCATTTTGTATATGTACCACATCTTCTTGATGCAGTCATCTGTTTTTGGACA
>JAGFMF010011446.1:11864669-11885562 GCA_019455555.1 Galemys pyrenaicus | reverse complement strand
GGAGGGAGGGAGGGAGGGAGGGAGGAAGGAAGGGAGGGAGGGAGGGAGGGAGGGAAGGAAGGAAGGGAGGGAGGGAAGGAAGGAAGGAAGGGAGGAAGAAGGCTAACTAAAAAGATATAAAGTCATCCATGGTACTATTCCCAAAAGATGACCATTTGTCATATTCATACATTATTTTCAAATGATTTTATAATTAAATATTTGGAAATTGGATTTCACTTCTCTTTAAGACAAATTCTGAAGACAATCACATTATATTTGAGGGTTTTAAGGTGAGTCAGATAAGAACTTAAACCATTTGAACCAATGTCCTCAACCTTTTGAAAGCTGGAAATAAGCCTGGCTTTCTTTGTTGCATGCCTTCCATTAGCTGTTGCTTAACTGGAAACATTTCAGATGCCTCTCTTTGCATTGCTGTCTTGATTTTCTTTTTTTCAATTTCAGCAGAATGGCTCATAAATAAACATGTTCACGGCTCAGGTTGGGAGTGACAGTTTATTCCCACTATTTTGATGGATTGTACAAGATATCTACAGTTCTCTTCTCTAACTAAACATCCATGCATGGACTGTAAAATTAATCATAACATGGCAGAATGCCTAAGAATTTGGAACTGCTTCCTTTGGTGACTCTCAGTGTCAATGAGAAACTTTCATTTCAGTAATGATAATTAGCAAAATCAACAAAAGCTACTTTTGAAGATTTACCCTTCGATTGATATATGTACACACAGACACACACAAACACACTGATCTTACACAATGTTGCATGGATTCAGCTGACAACAGATCTGATCTGATTATATAGTGAATTTCTTTCATTGGTCATTGAATTATTACTGATGATTTTACTAGAACCTTGTTGTGATATTTTTTACACATTTGCTGATGACCTTGATATCTATGTATATAGGTAGTGCTGCATCATTAAAGATTTGCACCCAACTGTGGTAATGTCCTTCTGTGAACCCCAGCTGCTCTGCACCTTGAGAAAAAGCTCAACCTAATTGAAAGGGAAATGAGAGGTAAAGGAAAGAATGTGTATATATCACTACCACCAACACAAGGGGATGTCACACTTGTTCAAATGTTTACACTTTTTTTTTTTTGTTCTTCTAACTGAACACTTTCAACTCACTGGGAAAAGACTTGTGCTTGAGATCTGAAGGTCATGAATTCTATCACTCCAGCAGGTTTCATGGATGTGATTAGCAGATGACTGTGATGCCTGTGTTCTTTGTATATAAGGTCACAGATCATTAAACATCACTTCCATTAACATCTGCTTCTGTCTCTCAACATTAATGTATGTGAGCCAATGGAATGTCTTAATGGGGGAAGGTAGCACACTTATTGGCCTTACTTTACTGGCATATATGCACACATACATACAGAAAATACTTATGTTTGTATATTATATAGCATCGTGAGAATATTTTTCTTGTATGCTACATTAAAATATGATTGAGAAATTAAAAAGTAGAGCCCTTCTCTCAAAAGATTAGTGCTGTCTTCATAACAGAATTCTACTTTTTGTCTTCTCTCAGGTCATATTGCATAACTTTCAATAATTGTACTGCAGTAGTATATGGCCTTTTATCTAATATCCACATTTATAATGTGGTCTTATATATCTGTGTACTATTGGTTTGTTTATAGAATTACTGTGTTCTTATCAGACTCCTGTTTTAAAGCCTACTAATGACCCCATTAATAACATAAAACTTTCAGTTTCCTTAGCTTTATGTTCAAAGTTCTTATGACATGAATGGTCTCCCTTTTAATTATTATTATTATTGCTATGCTACATATTTTTTTCTTAAGTAAGTCATACCATCTGGGCAATGTGACAGTCAGTTCTTAGGACATAGAACTTAAAGGTCTATAGTTTCAATATAAATCTTACTTTTTACAGTGTACTTCTAAAATTTATTAAATTTTGAGTCTCTTCTTCTTTGGTGACAACCACTGAATTTTTCAAATAATAAAATAATGGGGGGTTGTATGCATAAATAAATAAATCTTTAAAAAAATAAATAAATAAAATAAAATAATGGGGGGAAGTGCTTGAGATATGGAAGAAGTTAGGGAAGAGAAGTTGGTAGAAATAGTGTTAGCAGAAGCAACAAATTTTGTTGCTCAACTCCAATTCTTTAATTGATTTACAATAATATACTTTCTTGTCTGTGATTTTTTAATCATTTTTTAATTCTACAGCTTAATAATTTGCAATACTATTTTGTGTCTTAAACTCATGTTTTATATTCCATGTCAAGATTGGGAGTTGTTGGAAGGAACTTTCCTTTTATCACTGTCAGTTTTGTCTTGAAATGTCAATTTCACAATTTTCAAACCTGTTAATATAGATTTTTTCATACCCTGTTTACTGACATATAATTGAATGAATACCATACATTGAAGGCATATGACTTTATGGCTACATTATATAGAACTTTGTATTTTATGTGAATTTTCACTAGTAGCTTGGGTTCATTTTCAATCTTTATAGGAGCATGTGCATTTCACTAGTTGGTGACTGAACTGAACACCACCATCAGCAGCTTATTTCTTCTATTCAATCAGTTTGTGCCTGGAATATGCTAATCCCACATAGTTCTGAACATGTAATATTGCTCCCATTTCACAAATGATAATAGGAACAATAAGGAAAGTGCCAGAATGTGGACAACTATTATAATAGATTGGAGAAGTAGTCAGCTAATTGTCACTTGTGCCCTGTTTCCTTTATGGGATGCAGTACAATTTATGCCTCATTTGATTTGGCCATATGACTTTGGAAATGGAATAGCTATAATTGGATAATAAGTGATCCGAGCCTTTATTATTGTTATGGACTTTGGCCTACTTTTTTTTTTAAACCACCCTAAGGTTTAATATGATCAGACTATACCCTATAAGGCCACTGACCTATGGAGTGTATATCTCAACCTGATCTTCAGTGAGGAGTTAAGCCCAACTTGACCATAGATTAAAGCCCAGCTGCCCAACTAGGCATAATCTGGTGTTAAACTGCCTTGACCTATAGATCATGTAGACCCAAGCTAGAAAATAAAATGTTTATTTTCACAGAGTTGGGGTGGTTTGCTATGTAGAATTAATTGAATCCACTAAAAATTGGATTAGCTAGATTTGATCCCAAATATGTTAATCTGGTCACTTTCCACAATACACGTTTCATTAGCCAAAGTGCACACAGAAGGATTTCAATTAGAATGCTATGCAAAATCTCAGTTCATGTGATTTCAAATTGATGAAATTAAAAACTCTGCTTTCCTGATATTCTATAAGAATATTCTTATGAAAAGCACTCTGATTGTTAAAATGAGTATCACTAAAAATCTTTTCTTAATGTTTGTGAATTCATTTTTGACATACTGTTCGTATTATGAGGACATTAAAACCACCAAGCTGTTACTTCAAAATGTCTGCTCTCACATATATACACAATCTAAACAAATCTGTTTTGAGGTGAATTCATTACCACAAGACAGTTCTAATCAAATATAAATTTAGGAACTGATTATGTATTCACCAATGGTAAACAATAATTTTTCAGTGGTAGAGGGTAAGCTACTTACTTTAGAAAGTCACATCAAATTGAAGAGTGGATGATTAACAAAATGTTAATTGCCAAACATGGCAGGTAATTGAAAATGTGATAATTGATATATCATTTTGGCTATTAGAACATCATTCAGTACTACTATTTGTATGTCCTTGACGAAAATAGTGAGTGCCTAGGAAAGATTAACAGAACTGAACTGATTAGAATTAACAGTAGTTATTTAGCTCACGTTAACTGGAAGTTACTAGTTTTCACCTTACCTTGACAATATTTTAATGTATTCATTATGACTTTAAAATTTTATTTTTGGAACCTCAATTCTTAAATAGAAGCAACTTTATTTTAATAATGTTGGTTTCTCATTTGATATTAAAAGTGTCACATGTCGGGCCTCCCTGGTGGGACAAGGGTTAAAATCTCAGTGCAATCAAGCTATTGCCAGCCACTTGGCATGAGTTCAATCCCCTGCCAGGGAGGAGACCCACATTGCTAGGCAGATCTCTCCTGTCTTTCCCACTGCTCCCCTCAGCAGACTATTTCAGTAGATCTGCCTGTTCTGCTCCCCATTCTGTCTCTGGTGAATTCTCTCACCTCCAGCGACTCTGGTCTGTACCACAGCTCTTGTATGGATAAATAAATAAATCTTTTAAAAAATAAAGTGTCACACATTGTAAATTCTTTTTAGACACCATTTCCTTTTCGTTAACTTCTAGCACTGATAGTGATTACTCAAGATAGATCCTAAGATGACTGCCAACAATTCATCACATTCTCCTGTGTGGATGTCCTGTTTCTCAGTCATGACGTAAAATCAATTGCCTGTCTTTTACACAAGGGACTATGGTGATGGTGCATGGATGAATTGGTGGTGGAAATCATATGGGGACTACACCTGAGAAAAGAGCAAACATCGAAAGAAAAATTAATTAATAAGACAAAACAAAACAAAATCCATTGCCTCTCCTTTAGAATATGAGTTGCCATGATGATTTTCATTGACCAATAGAATGTGAAGTGGTGCTATGTCAATTTCAGGTCTAGGCCTTAAGGAACCTAGTTGAGTTATTTTTGCTTTCTTGGCATCCAGTTTCCCACTAAAGAAAGGATATCAGCTATTTTTATACCTCTAATAACTACCTTAAAGTACCAAGAATATTTGATATTTAAATTTTGGTTAACCACTTCAGACAATACCACGAAGAACAGAGAAAAGAGGCCAGCAAATTGCAGAAACATGACAATTAAAAAAAAAAAAAGATGGGCATTGTGTTTTAAAGTCATGAAGTTTTAAAACCAGCAACAACAAATGTTGGCAAGGATGTGGAGAAAAAGGAACTCTACTACACTGCTGGTGGGAATGAAAGTTAATCCAACCACTATAGAAAGCTGTATGGGGGTTCCTCAGTATAATAAAAATAGAGTTACCATATGACCCAGTAATACCACTCCTAGGGACCTATCCAAAAGACACTGTTTCAAAAGGATACCTGTACCCCTATGTTAATTGCAGCACTATTTACAATTGGTATGACCTGGAACCAAGGCAAATGTCCAAAAACAGATGACTGCATCAAGAAGATGTGGTACATATACAAAATGGATTACTATTCAGCTATCAAAAATGATAAACTAGAGTCATTTGTAGAAGCATGGATGGAACTATGCTCAGTGGAACTATAAGTAGGAATTATGCTCAGTGAAATAAGTCAAAATGCAAGAGAAAAATAGCTGATGGCTTCACTTATAGGAGGAATATAAAGGAACCAAAAAAGGGCTCAAGGAAAAGAGCAATAACAATAATTTTAAAAAGTTACAGCACAGACAAAGACAAATTAGAGGCACTTTATAGGGGTGTGGGGGAGAGGAATTGGGATGAAGGTGGAAAGAACACTAGGGACTGAGTTGATGGTGCACTGGTGAAATGGTGATGGGAATTCCATGGGGACTACAATTGATGTCAAATATATATAAATATAGAAAAAAAAATAAAGTCATGAAATTTTAGGGTAGTTTGTTATGTAGTAATAATCAGGACATCAATATAAGTTATAGTACATGAGAGATTTTCACAATAATTTTTACCTTTTTAATGTTTGATTTCAGTTCAAATAAAATTATTAGTTTTTTTCTCATTTTATTCAGTTCATATATTAAATAGCATGACTATTTTTGAATCATAATTTTAATAAATATATGCTTATATATAGCAGACAAATTTGAACTACATATAAAATGTGGATGACAAATTATAATGTTTATTTCAATGATTTTTAATTTGGTCTTGTAATAATATACATCAAAAATGAGTAATTTCATAGAGTTTTCATGTCAGGAAGTAATAATTACCCAAATTTTAGAAAATATTTACTTCAACAGAAATTTTAATGTTCTTTGAATATATTATTTTATACCCAAATCTGCCATAATGTGGAATAATTAGCTACTCTTTCATAATGGCTAAGTTTAAAAGTGAATTATAATCAAGTGCAATTAATTGGCAAGTAGAAACACAACAAATAATGATTTAAACTTGGCTTTAAATCAATGTACAATAATTTATTTTCTTCAACATGTGGACAAATACTTTATTGAGAATTTTAAACTGTGCAGATATTTACGAAAATAATATTCTTAGCATATTACATTCATGTTCTCCTGACTACCATGTCTAATAAATGAAGTAAAACTACCCCAAATAAGCAGTATTTTGCTTAATGTCTTCTTCAAATAAAAATAATTTTCCCTATATTTATAGGATTAGTCTCTATTAATAAAGTCAATGGCAACAGGACAATAGATCAATAGGGAAACTAATTTGGTCAATGTTTGGATATCACTTAGTATCAAAAGTCATCCTCACTCACATGACGGTAGTGGAGGTGAATAGATAATAAACAATAGTGTAATTCTATTGGTTAGATGTGTATATTGTGTAAAAATTATGCTATTTGAATTATTGACTCAGGTTATCAAGAAGCAGAAGTGAACTGAGGGAAATAACAAACCTCAAGTTTACAATCTGAAATATTTTACTTTGACTCTAACAGAGACAAACAAAAAATTAAATGACTGGAATGTCAAGCTCGAAAATTGAATTTCTGGCAAAGTCTCAACTACAGATGATTAATACTTTTATAATAATCATGAGAGAAGGAAAGATTTTGAGAAACACCATTTGCTTGTTTCCAATTACGAATATACCACACCAGATTGGGGCATTGGTCATAACAGATGAACCTACAACTGATTCATCATTCTTACCCAGATTATATTTTACATTAGGGTTCAATTTTGGTGTTGTACATCATATGGATTTTGATAAATGTATAATGATATGTAACACCCACTATAGAATCAAATAGAGCAGTTTCGGTGTATTATACATCCTCTGTGCTCTTCCTTCCTCCTAACCATCCAATGTGGAATTTTAAGTTGTAAGTCTTTCTATACTCCTATCCCTTTAACCATTAATAACGTTTTGTGCACAACATATTTGAGTTCCTCCTCCTCAGAGTTAGCATTTACAAAGAGTGTAAAATAATCCAGAAACTTAGTTAATCTCTAAATGTAAATAAGAAACCAGTTAAAAAGCACACACATCTTGAGCCTCCCTGGTGGCGCAGTGGGTTAAGCAACGCACTATGGAGCAGACTGCAACCGCTGCAGCACGAGTTCTATCCCTGCTGCCTGCCAGGGGGGGACCCACATGGTGCGGCAGACCTCTCCTGCTGTGCCCGCTGCTCCCCTCAGCAGTGTACTTCCGTTGATCTGCCTGTTCTGCTCCCCGCTCTCTGGCTCTCTGTGGTGAATCCTCTCACCCCTCACACCTCTGGCCTGTACCCCAGTGCTTGTATACATAAATAAATAAAATCTTTAAAAAAAAAAAAAAAAAGCACACACATCTTCAGAAATCTTCCCCATAATTTGTACCATTGAGGAGTGAAATCATTTCATTAAGATTTTAAGGATAAGTTTTATCCACCATCTGGATGAATAAATAATATTGTAAATGCACTTGGTCATAAACAAGAACAATAACCTTCAATTTGATTGTGTTCGGAGTAGCTATTGTAAAATTAAGTAAATTGCAGTCTCTTTGTGAGCTCAGTCAAAAGACAGTCAGGTCATCATTTCCTTATAGCATAGTTCTACACACATAAACTGGTCAATCAAATCTTAAGTAGGTTAGCCTTTAAGTGATACTTTGCTATTCATAAAGATGTGCCAACTTTTGACATACAGATTTTTTAGGGGTGGTAAGAACTCTTTAAAATAAATGGAAAGGAATCTTAGAGTTGGTTTCGCTGGGAACATTGTTAAAAAAATAAAACAAATCAACAATAAAAAAGCCTCAAGTGGTTTATTCATTCAAGGGATGGATTTTTTTGAAGGAAATTTTCTCATTCCACATGTAATCAAAATAAAACAGAGAATGAGTCACATTTTGGGGGGAGAATAACTTTGATCCAACAGCCTTGGGAACTTAAAATGCGTTAAAAGATTAGCAAAGAGAGGGTAGGCAGTCGTTTTGTGTTAATGCTGGATGCATTTTCTAAGAAGAGAAAAACAGTGACAGCACAGAGATCAGAGAGAAGCCATGAAGACCCTAACAGGTTTGTATAGATCATTGCAGGGAATATTTCTCATAGAAAAGAAAAGTTTCACAGTATAGCATAGAAAAAAGAGAAAAAAAAAACCAAACAAACAGACACCTTGAAAATGTAAATTTGTGCAGCAGAGAGAGCAAAGTAATAGAGTAACAGTAAGAACTGAACTAATGTGCAATAGAAATAATCAGAGACATAGAAGTTAAGAGTGTAGAATCTAGAACCTGAGTTCAAATTCTGAGGCCATGACTGTCATCTTGTGCATGTTACTTAACAACTCTGTGCCTCCTTTCCTCAACTGTGTGATTGAAATACTAATAATATGACAAGTATTGGGCCACAAGCACTGATTGAGTTAAACTACATCAAAAATCATATAGAATGGTGTTAAGCTTATAGTGAACATTTAATACATCTTAGTTATTATTATTCATATTAACAAATATTTAGTAATGATAATGAAGCATAATGACTTGTATAAGTAAATCTATTAAAATATAAAATATTTAGAAAAGACAAAAGACTCATGAGAGTCAGTTGAACAAACTGATTCATGAAGACAATGTGTGGCATATAAGAAATTAGTTCAAGAACAAAGGACTAGTGATGGTAACACCTGAAACTGAGGTTTATTCCAGTCCTTATTAAGAAGGAGACACACACAAGTAACCTCAATTCAAAGCACATTTATCAATTACATATAAAGATGTCTAAATAAGTTGTACATAACTATGAAAATGATAAAAACCAGCTTATGTCTTTATAGCTATATTGTGCTTATTAAACGGGTCTCAACTATTGTGGGCAATTTCAATTTTAAACTATTGATTATAACATTTTCATAGAGATGATTCCTGAATCAACCTGAATCCTAAGGATAGACATCAGAGAGGTGGAACTTTCAGGCTTAAGGAACCATGCTGTCCAAGTTTATATCAGTATAGTTGCAATGAGCATTTTGATGTGTCAAAAGCATAAGACAATTGGCACTCCCTTCTTGGATTTACCTACTGTTTGCATGGGAAGGACATTCTGGACACATTAGCTATTTACTGATGAACTTCCTCTGTGGATGAAATGTTTAGCATTATGATCAACTGTGATTCTAAATATAGGATACTAATGACTATGGTTTTTATGGTATAATCAGAATTTTTAGGTGAGAGAAAACATAAACAATATAGTAATACACAGTTTTCTCACTTCATAGAATAGAAATATTTATGGATACAGAGAAATGAAGTAGATTCTCTAAGATCTCAAAATCTAGAAATAAAACCTGCACACATTTGACAAATCTCTCTTGCTCACAGTCCTTCCGTCATTCACAGAATGATGATGACTTTCAGAAGCCATTTGATGACAATACAAAGTCATCAAAAGGAGTAGAGACAAGAAAATAGCTACTTAAGTTATAGAAATCCTTCTAGCACACTTACCATATAAATGTGCAATCGCACTTACAAGCTATATTATATTGAATTGCATAGATTACTACCCTGGTGCTGTGGGAGGGGGGCATGTGTGCATGCATGCACACGTATGTTCTCAATCTATGATTTTACTTTAGTATGCTTCAGTTGAATCCTGTTTATTTAGTACCATTTTGATATTTTGATCCCTGTTTATTTAGTATCCATTATATTTTATGCATCTCTAGATTATTATGAACTTCTCATACATTATACCACAAGAAGGTTGAGTCAAACAAATGAGTGGTAATAACCAAAGTAGAAGCACTTTTTTCTAGTCCAGTCTTATTTTGTTATTTATTTATTGAATTTGTGTATGTATGTGTATCACATTGTATGATATATATATATAAAATATATATCTGTATATCTCTATTTTTGTTAGCTGAGTGTGTTTGTGTATATATTTCTGTGTCATTCAATCTTGTTTTCTATCTGTATGTATTAGAGTTTTATGCATCTGTGAAAACAATTACTGATTTTTCAGGGAAAATAGTGGATCTATAGCCTCATGGCCTAGGAATAAAAAAGTTCATATTCAGAGAAAAGTAATTAACAGAGAAATGGTGTTGGGGAAAGGATGCTTGAGAAGTGCAGGTGAGCTGTCAAGGACAAAAAAAGGGTCAACAATCCAGGCATGAAGCTAAATATTGAGTACAAGAGAAAACAAGTGTGAAGATTCCATGGCAGAAATGCTGAAGACTATTTAAGAAAAAATATTCTTTTAATTTATTTAAATATTTTTCTGGGCTCTGATGCTAGAAAAACTGACCCCGACATTGACTGAAGTTCACAAGTTTGGGCCTTCCTGGTAGTGCAGGAGTTAAAGTTTCAGAGCTATTAAGCTATCACCAGACATTTCAGTAAGAGTTCAATGCCCGGCCAGAAAGCTGGGCTCCCCTCAGCAGTGTATTACAGTAGATCTGCTTGTTCTGCTCCCCACTCTGTCTCTGGTGAATCCTCTCATCTCCCTCATCTCTGGCCTATATCCCAGCTTTTGTATGCATGAATAAATAAAAATAAGTCTTAAAAAAAATAAAGTTCACAAATTTGCCACATGTGAATCCATGAATAATGATGTTATAGAGAATGAAATGATCAGAGTTGTACTTGGAGGTATAAGAAGGAATAAAAGAGCCCAGAAGATAGTGTGAGTAGAGAAACTGTTGGTAAGTACAAACTAAGAAGCTGATACAAGGCACACATATTTTAACCAAACATATTAGCGGGTACAGACCCTTTGATGGGGGTGGGAGGTTGACACTTGGGTAACACATGGCATGTGACCATTAAGGTCCCTTGCAGAACCAAGTGCTATAACTAAACTTATGCATGATCTTTGTTGATTACTTCATTTTGCAAATATAGACACAAGCTGTAAAGATGTCCCAATCATTCTCTCACTACTTTTCTATTAGACATAGCTTCATCAGAACTCTGTTGTGAGAGAAGCTTAGTTTATATTTCATGGTATTTCATATAATAATAATGTGGCTTCTGTGAAACTGTACTACTAAATATAGTACCATATCTCTGTAATTGCTAGCACAGTTGATAGTCTTTGTGCACTAAGCAGGAATGTGTCTCATTCCATAAATCATTTACAACTGCTGCAGTGATCCAATAGTTCATAATCTTAAGCAAATAAAAATAACATATATCTATTCCCAGAACAACTGCAGACACATACTGACCCTCTGCCCTTCTCCAATTTGATTTTCTTTTGTTAAAATTAAACAAATAACACAACTATTTTGATAGCTTTTAGTATTATTTTAGTGTTCCATTAGATCATTATCTCCTAACAAAATGTAAGGAAACTAAATCTGTGAAAAGCGACTGTCCTAGAGCAGATCACCTACATATTTGATCTATGTTATTACATGAATGAATGCATCATTCTTGATAAATTGGATTTATAAATGCATAATATACATATACAGTGTATATATATGTATATATGTATATATACATATACATATATATATAGTTTATACATAGAGAGAGAAATGTTGGTTTACATCATTGTTTGTATTGTTCGGAATTTAGGGTTATGTTCCTGAGTAAAAAAAATCACCAGAAAACCTGATAATTACAAGTAGTTCGAATCCAATGTGGTCTCAATAGAATTTGGGTAAAAGAAACACCTAGTTCTCAAAGAAGAAGAACTGAAAATAGTTGGAGTACTATGCTTTTCCCATGACTATATAGTCAGAGAAGCAGGAGGTGGTAACAGAGTTCATAACTCTATGATGCCAATAGTATAGGATCTTAATTATTTTACCTTAAAATATTGTTTCAAAACTATTTTATTTCTGGGGAATCCCTGGTGGCACAAGGGGTTGAGCACAACACTGTGAGGCTTCTGCAGCCACTGCAGCACTAGTTTGATCCCCAACCAGGGAGGGGGCCCACATGGCTCAGTAAACGTCGCCTGCCTCTCCTGCTGCTTCCCTCAGCAGTGTATTTCAATTGACCTGTCTTTTATGCTCCCCATTCTGTTTCTCGTGAATCCTCTCACCCCCACATCTCAAGGCTGGACCCCAGCTCTTGTATGCAAAAATAAATCTTTATAAATATATTTTTTATTTCTATTGTAAGCTACTGAATCATGTTAATATAATGGTTTAAAACTGTACACGGTTATAGAAATTTCTATGATGTAAAATACTGACTTAGACCAATTGTTTCCTTTCTGAACTGATCAATGGCTTAATGTATTCTGTATCAGTTCTCTGGTGCCTCACACCCATGAGTTGAAGGAAACAATACAAGCTGGTAATAGAATTGTACCCAACATCAATATCATGCCTGACATATTGTAAGCATTGACTAAATATTTGTACTAGACAAATATTTGTAAGAAACATATGTGGTTTTTGCTAGACCAGGCCCCAATACAACCAATGGTACACAGGTTTTCTTTTGGGATCCACCCCTCCTTCACACTCAGTACATGGTGTTTGAGTAAGATGACCATAACCCCCCACCTAAAGCATAGACATATTTCACAGAGCTATCTCTTCACACAATTTACATATGCCTTTTTTCTGACCAAAATGGTACACTCAATTCTAGGATGTCAGTTGGATTTTCAAAAATTAAAAAATAAATAAATAAAAAACAAAACTTGCTTTCCAATTGAAATTCTGGCTGTAAAAATGACATGTCTGGAAATGTCAGGTTTTTCCATGTCAACGGCATCTATTTAGGAAATAGTTCAAAAGAAGAAAAGACAGAAAGAGAGAATGAGAGACAGCAAGTTAGAGGGACCTGATAAAATTGGCTGAATCCCTATATTCTGCCACTCCTAAAGCCAAACACATTTCTGTATTTTTCAGACATTCAATCAAAATTTTTTTTGATTTATATTTATCTGACTTGGGTTACAGTTACTTACAAATTAGAGAATTCTGATGAATACACTTTAAATATTTTCCTATTTCACACAAACTGAAGAGTGAGTTCTATTCATGAAATTAAAATACACCAAATAGGTAATATTTGTAGGATGGATGGGAGGGTTATACATATATTTCTTTGGGCTGATCAAATATAACTACCTTAGTAAATGTTGGTAGAAGATTAACACAGAAAAATACTATTTTTCTATTCCCTCTTAAGTTAGGAGGGTTTAAAAGGCAGTTCCAAAGATGGCCTTTAATGACTGTCCTTCTGGTACGCATGCCTTCCTATAAATTCTTTCCTTTTAGTGAGGACTGGATATAGTGACTCATTTCTAAACAATAGAAACCTTCAGCGGTGATGTGGCATAACTTCTGTAACTAGGTTATAAAGAGATCATGACACCCTCTTCAAGACATCTTTTTACTTCTCACCATGTCATCAGGTTGTCTTGTCGAAGGGTCCATGTGATTGACACTTGGATCAGATAATTCTTTGATCAAAGCTCAAGATTAGGCCTGTACCTCAGCTCAAGTATGCATAAATAAATAAATCTTTAAAAAATAATACAAAATAAATAAAACTACCAGTGGAGGGCCTCCCTGGTAGTGGAAGAGTTCAAGTCTCAAGCTATCTCCAGCACTGTAACATGAGTTCAATCCTGCCAGGGAGCTAACCCACGTGGCTCTCCTGTCTTTTCCATGGTTTCCATTACCAGTACACTTCAGTAGATCTGCCTGTTCTGCTCCCCACTCTGTCTCTGGTGAATTCTCTCATCCCCTGCACCTCTGGCCTACACCCCAGTCCTTATATGCATAAATAAATAGGTATTTTTTAAACAATAAAATCACCATTTGATAGTGTTGCCATGAAGGACTTGGATTAAGTCATCTCTTCCAAGCAAAGTCAACACTTAGCATTTGAGACTTTTCCCCTTATATTGTCTGCCCATATTCAGCATTTTAGAGCTTGGGAAACAGAATTCACTCTTTCATCATCCGCAAATATTACCTTTAAAGTGCAGTTTCTAAAAAATAATTACAAAGGGACTTCACTTCTGTGTACCAAACAAGTGAAATGTAGACTGAAAAATCTAAGGGCTGTCTAGATTAAAAAGTTGCTAATGTTTTTCCCTATGTGACTTTTATGCACAAATAGGACTGGTTACCTTTGGAACTGGAATTTGATAAAGGTTGTGCAGAGAACTTTGATAAAGGTTGTCGTGGAGTTAATGAGCATTGGGTTTCTAAATTTTTATTATAAACCTGAAGACACAGAGTCTTAAGATCTAATGCTAGACCTCCCTGGTGGCTAGGAGTTAAATCTCAGCACTACAACCACAAAGACCCACCACAACTGTCTAAGTTGACGATCCCCAGTCAGGGAGCTGGCCCACATAGTGCAGCAGATCTCTCCTGTCTCACACACTGCTCACTCAGCAGTGCATTTCAGTAAATCTGCCTGCTCTGCTACCTAGTCTGTCTTTGGTAACTCTCCTTACCCCACATCTCTGACCTGCACCCCCATATACACAAAAAATAAATAAAATATTTAATAAAAGTAAGATCTAGTGCTATTTAAAAAAATCTGTCTTTGGAGCAAGTAGAAATAGGAAGATAATGTTAGTAAAATATGGAATGAGATCATGTCTCACTTTGGCATTACTGAAACATTTATTAAATAAAATTTCCTCTCATTGGTGAATTTGATCCCCTAGTATAATATTTAACATTACTAAATTGTTTTCCTCACATTTCATATTTGTTTGGTTATCTTTTCCTTTAAAACTGAAATCACACAGCAATCATTATGAGAGAATTATCTATGTGATTACAAAAATAGTTTATGTACTTTTCAAAAGTATATTCCATAATCTCCTGAAATGAAAACCTGGTATTTTAAGAGTATTTCCAAAAAACTTCAACTTCCCCTACAACTGTTATGTTGGTGGCTCTGAAATAGTTCATGTGGAAATCAAATAGGATAGGAATCAAAGAGAACATCAAAGGCAAGACATACAATAAATATGATACTTTTGAGTTTTTTGGTGAAATCTGAGTTACATTAATCCAGTAAGATAATAAGCCTGTTTTTTCTTTTTTTATGTTTGTCATAATAAAAGTTTTAACTGCTCATTTATTTAACAATTAATTCATTGTCAAATGAAACAACGAGAAATCACGAGAAAGGTAGATGAGGAAAGGGTGAGAGAGAGGAGCAGTAAGGATACTTCCATACCTGGAAATTGTCTGGCTCTTCCATACATCACCTACAAGAAGAGTAATCCCTTTTCTCAAATGAAGAGATATTGGGAAGATTAAAAGTAGGCATAGGAATTATTAGCTCTCTTTTGAGAAAAGTAGAACTCTTTCTATTAGAGTTTGAAGGAGTAAATAATACCCTCATATGTACCTTCTGTTCTAGAGAGTTATTTCCTTATTCATTCAACAGCCCATCTCACACTTTAATATGTATACAGTTCTCAAGATCTTGTGAATTGTGGATTTCATTCAGTTAGTCTAAGGTGGAATCTGAGATTATGAATTTCTAACAAACATCTGATGTCAATCCATGGGCTGCATTTTAGTAGAAAATATTAGAATAGCTGATATATTGCAAAACTCCTTCTCTCTCTTAGCTACTGTGGGAATAAATGCAGACCCTGTTCTCAAGGAGCCTACAGTATATTCAAAAAGAAAAGTCAATCTGTGTATAAAAATAGCTCAAGCATTAACAAAATTGATAGCAATTAGTGCATTGGGGAGGCTCAGACAGGGCTCGGTTCATGGGCGTGTGACCTGTGCAGTCTCACAGGGCCCCATGCTTAGAAGGGCCCATGCTTCGTTTAATGTTCTGCTGTCATGGTCTTGAAATACTGATTAAGTTTTGAATAAGGGGCACTTCATTTTGTACTGGACCCCACAAATTAGTTAGCTAGGTACAGATAAACTTCTATGAGGGCATGACATAGGATGAAATCACTTTTTGCTGAAAGGAATAAGAAATTGTTTCAAAGGGAAGATGCATTGGGCTGTGCCTTGAAGAATTAGCAAGCTTTGGGTAGAGGTACACATGGTAAAGTACTGGGGGAGAGAAATCTGGTTGGTATGATCAAAGGAATGAAGACTAGAAAGGGTGGCATGTGGATGAAATGGCAAGTAGTGTAGTTTGACTGGAACATAAAATGCTGAGCACATAGGAGGCACTCAATAAATTTTTGTTGAATGAAGTTCTGCTGAATGAGTGTCCCAGAGATCAACATATAGTCTGTATTGCAGACCCAGGAGAGAAACAGTGATACCACTGTGTTAAACTGTATCAAGTACTGTGGCCTGTACATTTAGAGGTTCAGAAGTGGAGATGGTTAAGAGTAAAGATTCAAATAATGTTTGCTAACAGATATGTTTCCCAGTCCTGCAGAATGGCGGGCTCTTTAACTTGTCACCAAATGTCTCCTGAATGATTAGGAATGGGATGATAATTTCCTTTTCACAAAAACATTATCCTTTGATTTCCATCTAACAGTGGATAATCTTTTTTATGTTTTGGCATTTAAAGGAAGCACCTACTGAGCAAAAAAATAATGTTACCTTTGAACAGAAAATGAGATTAAGTCATTACTACAATGCAAAATTTAAAAAAAAGACAAATAGCAATGATCAATACGGAAATAAGCATTCATATTATATATGAATAAGTCAGCAAAAGAATGCGATTGGACTGAAATAACAAGAATGAAGAAATAGTGTAACATTTAGTTAACTTTTCTCCTTATTTAATGTAAATAGTGAGAATAAACTTGTCTGTTTTTGTAAGAATGAGACTAGAACTTTGAAATAAATTTACTTGGGAAGTCATACAGCGTGTTAAGGCTTATCATTCTGCTTAAAAATTAGTCTTTGGTGTCCAGATTAACAGTGGAGGAAATTCCATGCTTGACCACAGTGCTGCTTTGTCTTTTTGCTCTTTAAGCATTACTTAACTTTCCTAGGAACTCATTCTCAATGTTCTCACAGTCCATCCCTGGAGAGACAGATTAAGGGAGAGGGCAAGTGAATGCCCTGAGTATCACTTCCCACCTGAGATACTAAATGCACAGGCCAGAACTGTCAGTGTGGTGTCCTTATGTACCATGCCCAGGTCTGACTCCATGCCAAAGTCCCCTTAAAAGCAAGAACTAAAGTCACATTGCAACAGGCAATCTCTGTGAAGGACCTCACAGATAGGGATATGGTCTTTGATCCCTAAATCCTCTCTGGCTGACTACTCTATAGCTACTTTTGCATGGTGTCATTGGTAATGTAGGAATATTTTATGAAATTCTTACACAAACCAGACCCTGTGTTTTGTATTTGATGTACTAACTGAGTCTCTCCACTCCTTCCATTTTCTAATTGCTGTTATTGTAATTAATTCTCCTATCCCTAAACTAACTTCTCAAATAAAATCTTGAAAGGAAATAAAATTCATTAAAAGCTTTTAAGAAGCTAAAATGTTTATAGTTTCTTCCTGAGGAAAACAAAACAAGACAAACCCCTCTGAAATGAAGCAAGCTTTCTTTTTATTCTAGAAATGAAAGTCTGTCCATAAATTATGCCATTTAATGGTTGTTTATAATTCACACATTAATGCATGAGACTTGTCCAAATTACTATTAAGATGGGGAAAAGTCATATTTAACATGTTTAATTCATTATCTATAAATTCTTCATTCAAATAGAAAATATTGTCCTGTTTTCTATCTTTTGGTCAGAGTGTTATCTATTGAGTCAGTCATATTTTGCTCACAAAATAAATGCAAATGTAGAGACTTTCAGAATAAAGTACAAACTTGGTTACTTGGTTCAGCTTTTTCATATATGGTCTATATAGTAGGTCTTCATTGCTCTCATTAATCAGAGACTCCTAAATATTATTTTCCTTTAAGGTCATAAATAAGTGAAATTTTCCAGCTGAAGAAATAGATTCTTTCTTGGTATTGAG
The DNA here is from genome assembly GCA_019455555.1 of Galemys pyrenaicus. Lineage (NCBI taxonomy): Eukaryota > Metazoa > Chordata > Mammalia > Eulipotyphla > Talpidae > Galemys > Galemys pyrenaicus. The sequence continues at coordinate 11,867,510 of JAGFMF010011446.1, read as the reverse complement.
TCTGTCTGGCTTTTAAGCAAAAATAAAGCAAATCCACTTTGTAATTATTTTGTTTAGATTGTCTCACTGATGGTCTAAGGTACCTATGACAGTCACTCTTCAGAAAACAAATTCCTTACTATGGAGACATTTGCATACACAGAGGACAGATTATTGTCATTGAACTGGGAGATCTCCACAGTCAGACTAAAGTATGAAATGCTGTAATTAATTGGGATGTTTCAGACAGAAACCTATTAGCAAACAGTTAGAGGAATTGTGGGATAGAAGTTTCTTGCTTGAGTTATTCAATAATTACTTTCTATTTCATTATGACTATGAAAATGTGCCAATGGATACTATATTTGTGTCATTATGGTCTTGGTGAACACATCACCATTGTTGTCGTGGAGTAGCTTTAGGAAATGTGCACTCAAATGGTGTGTTAAAACAGGGCACTTAATGCCCAAAAACAGGTGAGTGGATCGGGAAGTTATGGTACATATAAACGATGGAATACTATTTAGCAATCGAAAAAGAAAAACTAGACGCATTCATAGGAACATGGATGGAACTGGAAGGGATTATGCTCAGCGAAGTAAGTCAGAAGGCAAAAGAAAAATACCAGATGGTTCTTCCCCTAGGAGGAATATAAGGGAACCAAATAAGGATAAAGGAAAGGAATAAGAACAATAATAATAATAACAATAAAAACACAAAAACCAAAAATGAAAAGAGAAGGACAAATTGGGGACACTTGGTGGAGAGAGGGGAGAGGGAGAGTTGAGGGAAGATGGGAGCATGGGGGATTGAGGTGATGGTGCACTGGTGATATGGTAATGGGGAATACATGGGGATTACAATTGATGTCAAATATATATAAATTAAAGGGAAAAAATAGAATAAAAAAAACAGGGCATTTAAAATTTGTCTTAAGACCCTGGACATAATAGGCATTCTTTTCCTTTCACAAACATTTTACAGTTTAGGGACCATTACGAAAAGAAATATATCAAAATGATATAGTTGCTGAGATTTAAAAAAAAATCAGAGACAAATGTTATATAAAAAATTAGACAGATGACACATAATGACATCATAATATGTGTACTAATGGTGGATAAAACAAGATGCTTAATTTATCTAGTTCAGCATCAATCTCATCATTTCTAGGACCATGTTTATAGTACTACAAAGAAAGATTAGGTCATTTTTAAGTAATAAGTAACATATACAGCTTGGCAGATGGACCAGATTCATCACTGGGAATCTGAGAGTCCCATTCATGAAAAATTATATTAACATGGGGAGATTAAAGGAAAATAATTATTTAACTTGCGTACAATTTCTACTCATCATCTACTACACGTCTCTAAAGTACAAATACTCCTGTAACTCTAAATATTTTAATCACTTATATACCTGAGAGCTTACCTAATTTTCAACTTCTGGGTAAGATTGGGAAAAGTAGATGGAAGAAAAGGAACTGGCTATTTCTCTACAGGGCTCTGATTTAGCCCAAATAGTTATGGAGACATCAAAGAACACCTCAGGACAACCAGAATAGAACAGCTGCAAACTTTCTTTGATCTCTGCTCAATGACCTCTTCCTCACTTTTATTGTCCTTTTCAGACTGGGGTATTTTTTTGTATTTCTAGTCTTTCTCGGAAAGTTCCTGCCTATAGAATAAACCTAGTTACCCCAATATTTTGCAGAGGGGAAATAAATGTATTGAAAAAAGTCTTCATTGTGGGTTGTATTTTCATTGGCATTTTAATATTGAGATATTTGGCTTTTGACTTCTCTTTCAACATCCCAATATGTTGTGATTGGGCTGCAATTTGAAAGAATACCTTGATAATTTATGGTTTGTTATCTAATGGTTGCCTATGTCTTTTGTGTATTCAGTATTTAGTCATTCCACTATTGTCATGCCCTTTATAACATAAATTAGTTGAATGAAGGAAATTCTCAAATAATGCATTTATTTAGCAATTCAAATAAAAATATTGGTTGTAACTTATGTTATTTAAGTAACTTATGTTATTCACATGTTCTAGGAAAAAGAATTATAATCATAGTAAATATGTTTATATAACTGAACTTTTAATACAATATATAGACTTTTATTTTTAGATTACTTCAAAACTATTAATATGCGTTATTTTATAGACATTTCACCTACTCCCTTTGAATTTCATTCAACCAACTAAAAATTAATTACATACTGGCTACAGAACAGACATGAGGCTTGTGCCCCATTGGGAAAATTAAAGGGGAAATAAATAGTCAGTAGCAGAAGATCCTTCAATGGTGTAAATCAATATTACCCAAGAAAAAACTGATACAGAGGAAAAAAGTAATAATCAAAAAATGATAAAAATTAATATGAGGTATAACCAAATTTACAGGTAGAATTCTTGATTAATAAAAAGGTATAATTTGAGCAATTTAGTATCTCATTGCAAAAGTAAATTATGCAGATAGTATCTCAAATACCTGAATACATGTATGTATGTATGTATCTACTAGTTCTTAAGTGTATCTCTATGCAACAAATAGTTTCCCTGGATTTTTTGTGGTGAAATGTGAAATTATTTCCCACTTGTCTGCTTTGGAGAATATGTTATAAAAAGAACTGAATGCATTCCTGTCCATTAACTTTTTGATTCATTGGTTTTTTTTTGTTATTATTGTTGGTTTTTTTTTAAGATTTATTTATTTATGCATACAAGCACTGAGGTACAGGCCAGAGGTGTAGGGGGATGAGAGGATTCACCACAGAGAGCGGGGAGCAGAACAGGCAGATCAACAGAAGTACACTGCTGAGGGGAGCAGCGGGCACAGCAGGAGAGGTCTGC
>JAGFMF010011446.1:11837963-11864658 GCA_019455555.1 Galemys pyrenaicus | reverse complement strand
GGTCCCCGCCCTGGCCGGCAGCAGGGATCGAACTCGTGCTGCAGTGGCTGCGATTTGCTTCGTAGTGCGTTGCTTAACCCACTGCGCCACCAGGGGAGGCCCATTGTTGTTTTTTTTATTGCCATGAGCATTATGGTAATAGAAGATGAGAAGAGAAAATGTGTTATAACACATTAATCAATGCATATAAAGAATATATTTTTGTTACTAATATAGTGCCTTGCTGTAAAATAGAATTAAAATGTAAATAACTTCTGATCACTTTTTCTCAGGTGAATAAAAGGTATTCTTATGAAAACAGAAATAGTGCTCTAGATATTAGCACATTATTATGCAAGGTCATTGTTTGAACCTCATGTCCTCCTAGAAGCTTGTCTAGGTAAAGAATATCTATCATAACTAATTATAATTGATCCTAGTCCTTCTCCATTATAGCACACAACAGTCATAATTTTGTTAATATCTCTCTATGCTGCTAAACTGTGAACAGTATGAGGGTATGGCCTTCCTCATTTTTGTAGGTATATCCAGATAACAGGTAAATATTCCCTTAGTACAAGAATAAAGAAAGCCTATGTGAGATGGTATAAAGAATACTTCTAAATTATGGCAGAATTATATTAGCTTACATGTTTTGTAATGATGCATTTTTCTCTTTATGGCATAAATGTAATTTGTAGACATCTATGGAATATGGAATATTCTAAAATGTGACGATTCACTATTTCTTCATATATCTATGTCTCTTGAATTCTAGGTATTGCTCAGTGATTTTATGAAAGAGTGTCTTTGGAGAATTAAGTTATCTAGAAGAGGGTTCTCTAGGCTAGGACCTGGTAAACAAAAAGGAACATTTGCTCAGGGTGGCTGAAATATGAAATAGTACATCCAGAAGGAAAACATGAACCATTGTCAAGAGGATCTATTGTTAGTAAAAAAACAAACAAACAAAAAAACTGTCTTCATGCCTGAGCTTAAGATAAACCAAAAGCAAGTAATTAGGATAGTAGAGTTCAGTTCTATAAAGGAGTGATTAACAGTGAGGGAAAAAAAAGAGAGAGAAACTATATTGACAAACCAGGGTCTTAATCTTTTAAGGGACATTGAAATTGCCTTTCATTAATACCCAGTAATCTGGGATAGCTAAAAAACACTAACTAGACTATTAAGTCCAAGAATTATGCCTTGTCCTTAACTGTCTAGAACTTTGTATAATTATTAAGTCTATGGTAGATATCAGTATTAAATGAATTAATAGAATGAATCACTGAGTCTTCCAAATTCTATACAATTTTATCTTTTAATTCTATTGGATTCTTTCATGCTGCAATTAATGTTTGCAGTTTGACATTGTGAGAGTCAATGATGGTTACCAAGGCAATTAACAATTGTAATTCAAGTATTTTGTATTATAAAAATGAAATTAAAATTTATAAATGTTAAAAGATAAAGGAAAATACATTTGAATTGTCAATTGTAATTTTAGTCACAAAATTCCCCTCTATGGCTAAAATTTATAGCTACTGTATCCAGGCAGGTTCTGTTAATTGTCATTCATAGGTTTAACCTTATAAATTAGATATTAAAATTTCTAATTTAAGGTAAGCCGAGAGTAGTGGTTCATTTAGTTTATTATAATGTTTGGGGTATTGAGCTTTCTTAAAGATAAAGGTAACAGATAAAGAATTATTTGAAGTATGGTGGGAAGAATAACTATTGTTCAATTTACAACGGAAGCATAACTATCACAATATAGTTCTTGATCTTGGAAAATATTTATCTTTTTTATAGACCCAAACCAATACTTGGATAAAATTTTATTATGGCTTGATTTGAATTTTTAATTGTTAATATAAAGACTAATTTTTTCAGTATTAGTTTACACTCTGTTTTGAGTAGTGGCTCTTTCTTTCAACCATCTTGAATATTTTAAATTAGAGTTAAAATGTTTTCAAAGTGCATGCACTGCTCTAGGGCTTTAGGCCAATATCCATCAATTTCTTTGCTCTTTCGGTTGAGTGCGAGTCTCATCCATGACAGCTTTCTGTAAATTAGAGATAAAGCCTTACTCTGCTTTTCTAACATTTACCATGCAGCTTGATAACTTCTGCATCTTTTCTTTACAAGAGTCATAAGTGGAAAAGAAAAAATGTCAGACCTGTACCTTCCCTCTTGCTCACCAATTATTTGCCCTATTTTTATACAAAATTTTCTTTTTCTTAGCAATCAGATTAAAGTCACAAACTGTACTCAGATGCATACTGCTTTCTATTATAGGAACATGTGTCTAATTTTATAAGTGAAGTTATTTTCAAAACCACTTTTAAACAGAACAAGATTTAGAAACCGAGATATACATTGATTTTACCATATGGCCTTTGTCCTAGCTTTGTGAAGATATAGAAATATCTTATCACAGACACCATCTCATCCATTAGTATATAACAAATAATCTTTGATTAATTTGTTATATGCAGTATTTCGAGGTTATAATGATCTTTGCATTTTAAATTATTTTTAGTGTAAAAAAGAACTAAAAATACAGCTTCTGTTCATTTAAATTCAAAATTTGGGTCTTTTTATTTATTAATTGGAAGATATTCTAATTACTAAGTATAAGAATATAAGTTTTACACTAACAGTTTAAAATATAATAAATTTTATTCTGTAGTTACTTTATATAGAAATGTATATTCCTGTGGTTTTTATTTTATATATTGGGTTTTTTAATTTAATTTAGTTCACTTTATTTTCATATTAAGGAAGTAGTGGTTTCAATTGTTGTTTTTGATTCTTGTAATTCACCAAGGTAGATTAACAAAATAATTTTTTATTCAATAGTATGGATTTTGACACTTTGCACTAAATAAATGATTGCTGAATCACAAAAGTAAGCCAGGTGCTGCTTGGAACACAGGAAGAAAAACTCCTATTTCCCATGACCTTCTGACTTTGGTGTGCAGTATATATTCCTTAGTTTCTTAAGTCTGTATCACTTGGCACCATGGAGGAATTACATGCAACCCCTTTCTAGTTGCCCTTTTGAGTCATTGGACCAGGTGATGAACCAGGCACGTCAACAACCATTCCCCAACAGACACTGTTTAGGAGGCTGAGTTCTTCGAGAAACTCATGCCAACCATGCCTAGCTATGATCTACTTTTTTCTATGGATGGTTTCTCACATGTTTCTCATATGTTTGGAAAGTTGACCTCCTAGAAGTATTTTGAAGTGCAATTTCACCAGACACTGTATCAAATGCTTTACTAAAGTGTGTGTATTCCATTGACTATGTCCTTTTATCTCCTATTCTTGTCTGTGCTACAACATAGCCCCTCCCTCCACCAGATGCTTACATATCCCTGTCACTAACCAAAAAGAAGTCTGCAATTCTCCACAGCTGTGGTAGGCTCCAACCCACCCTCCTATTCCACTGTCAAATCCCTTATTTTTATACTACCTCCCTGTGAGGCTAAGCTCACTAATATATTCCCGCTTCTCAGCTGTGCACAACTTCCTGGACCAGATCCCAATAAAATCCCTAAAGTTTCTTTCTTCAGCTGTACAATTTTCAGTTTCTCCCTACCACATGAGGACCAGGACACCTACCACATGAGAACCAGGATCCTAAAAATGTCCTTTTCCTTTCATAGTGAAGACTATGGTAATATTGGCTAAAGGAAATATGTTGACTATACTTGTACTGCAAGAATTCACAAGGTCTTATGAAATATCAGTAACAACAGCTTTAATTTTAATATTGTGGAAACTTAAAACTCTTGTGAATATGGGGGGCAATAGAGATACAAACTTGGGGAAGTAGTGATATAAAATAATGCATGCTGAGGAAACTTATCTGGAATGTCAACCACTTGCTCAGAAAACAAATTTGTTTAGTGGAGTAACATGAATATTGAGTCTAGAAAGAAGACACACAATTTGCACAATTTCAAAACACTTTTTGAAGAGTAAAACTTCCATTAATCACCTGCTTCTTAATAACTGGATAGTTGCTACTAGATAGATATTTAATAGTGAGTGGCTATTATAAACTATTATAAAATAGTGAGTTGCCTATAGTGTATCCTCAGGATTTCTAAGTGTTTACTGAAGGTGACCATAATAAAAACAGTTTTTAAAAAGGGATGTGAGAAATTATGACAAAATTCACTACTGCCATATCTCAGTATGGATTCCTTTTATCCTTTGAGGGTCTGTGAAATCTGACACTGCTATGCAAGCAAGCTAAAACAGTGTGTCCAGAATACCATCTGACACCAAAAGGATGCATGACTTCACTTTCAACAACCTTGACAGATGTGCACATCTCCATTATAGAACTAGGGCACACATATGAGTAGATGCCCTTGCCCTCGGTTACTTGTGCTTTATAAATGCAAATACCAGTTTAATTAAATGATGGAATCGAACAGCCTTCCCAGACAGAAATGAGCCTCCACTGAAATTATCTGGATTTGAAAACATTGAGAGGAAAACACATTTATTTAGTTTAAGAAGTATTTAGAAGGTCATGTTGTCAGAAAAATCAGTGACCTGCTGCGAGTCTTTTTCTAATTTTAAGCTGTGATGGATTATCCATGCACAGGCAGCGTGCACTTATAAACCAAAGCACAGATAGGTTTGATATGATACAGTGGTTTTAAACTGTGCTTTAATTTGCAGCTATTTGAACCACTTCCATTTTTTACAGATATTGAAAATTGGAAATGAGTCAAGCGGTAGCATGTTCCAACATATTGCTCCAAGTAACAGCATATCGCTTCACCATGTACAGTGAGAGTCTGGAAATTAATAACCAAGTAAAAGACACTTAGCAAAAAAAAATTCATAAAATAAGAAAGCAGGATAAATTTTATTAAAAATTTGACTGTTATGGGGTCAAAGTGCTAAATAGCTAGAATCCAGATGTCCTGGCAATAACAATTGCTAACTTGGTGACAAATGTCAAACCCTTATCTTCTCCAAGCCTCAGTTGCAACATCTATTAGATGGGAAAAATACCAGCCATTTGCATAACAGTATAAATAAATTGAAAATCAAATGAGATAACATTTGAGAATGGAAATGGTCACTATGATGTTTGGTTTTATAATTATTTTCATGGCTATTTCTATAGACTAGTGAAATATGGTTTCCTCAAATAATTCTTCATATCAATGTTCGCATATATATTTCTCAAATATACCTTTCACTTAATATATCTGTTTATCAAGCATGCATTTTGTCATATATATGTCAAGCATGATTACTTTTCTCATGCATCTCATATTTGATAGAATTTTACATTAAAAATATAAAAATTATTGTAGATAAAAGCAGAATCATGCAACAGATGTGTTTTTGCCATATTATGGCAATAACAACTTTTTCTGAAGGAATGAAAAGTTCAGATAGAATGCATTTGTTAATTTTGTGTGTTAATTTTAATGGGCCATAGGTTTCCCAAGGATTTGGTTAAATATTATTCTCGGTATTCCTATGAGGGTGTTTATGAATGAACATAGCATTTACATGGCGGACTTGAAAGCAATAGATTGCCCTCCCCATTTGTGTGGCCTCATTCATTTCATTGAAATCTAGAATAGAACAAAAGACTAACCCTTCATTGAATAAAAATAATTCTTATTCTGTCTACCCTCAGGTATTATATAACACTGGCACTTTCTTCATGACAGTCCTGTAACTGGAAAATTGGTTCTTTTTGAAAATCCTTTACTGCCGGGCCACTCTGCAGATTTTGGACTTGCTAGATTTCATAACTACATTAGTCAATTCCTTATATTAAATCACACATACATACATACATATCATATCATATGTGTATGTCTGTTTCACTTGACAACCTTGACTATCATAGTGTCACATGCTAAATATTAAAGTGTGAGTGGGAGTCAGAGAAGTAGATGAAGAGGTAAAGAACTTTATAATCAGAGAGGACAGAATGTAAGAAATTAGAATTAGTTTATGCAGAATCTCCAAGAAGTTCAGTTTGGGCCAACAAGGTTGAGAGTTAGTATGGATAGAAGGGGGAGTGCAGATGCAAGAGATGAGTTTGAGTGGGAGATCATGGAAGTGCCTTGTATGTCATACAAAAGCATTTGGACTTTAACCTATAGGAAATGAGAAGACATTTGAAGGATTTAAACAGGGAAATAAGATGATTAAATTTGCATTTTAAAAGATTACTCTAGCTGCAGTGTCAGGTATGGATTAGAGAGGGTCAAGGCTGCTGGCAGGGAGATTATTGAACCAGTATAAGCCAGGATAATGAGGTCCTGCACTAAGTCAGTAGTGGTGAAAATGGAAACGAGATGGATATAAAAGATACAAAAGAGAGAAAACCAACAATATTCAATAAGAGTTTAGGCACAGGGATAAAGAGAGGGTTAGATAAACAAAGCAGGATGCCCAGCACGCATGCTTAAAGAACTGGACAGAACGAATAGTGTAATATAGATGGAGAAGGAGGTTTGAGGAACATGAAAATTAATTCTATTTAGAGCATGTCATATTTGGAAATAAGTGGCAGCCCCAGAAAAATATGTCTAACAAATACTGAAAGTATGGATCAAGAGAGAAATTAGAAGTCAGGACTGGAGTTATAAAAGGTAGGGATCTGGGAAGCCACTTATAGAAATTATTGGTATCACTGAAATAAGTCCAGGAATCTGTACAAAGAAAAAAATAAAGGCTACTGAGGCAGAACCCTTGAAAGCTCATGAAGCATGAATCCTCAATTTGCTGGTTAAGAACATTTCTAGAGTTAAGAATAGAGTAAAATGTCCTCTATAAGAAGTTCCTGGAGAGATAGCAGATATTTAAATTCAAACTCTAGCTATGGTTTGTACTATGTAAGCATGTAGTTTTCCACAGCTTTGACACACCATCATCTATCTTTAAACTTTATTAGTAATTACACCTACAGAGTCAGTATTTTAATTAGACATAAACATTTTAGAAATCTTAGGAAAAGATAACTGGCATTGATTTTAAAGTGGTGACTTAAAATCTATTTGGTATACTAATAAGAGAATTACAGAAAGTAATATAGTCACTTTTTTCTCTAAGTGTCCTCATCTGGAAAGCAAAGCAATTTCAAAAACAAATCAACATTAGACGAAATGATCCTTAAGGTCACTTGTAGTAAAAATAGTCCCTGGTCCTATGGTTCGTATTCTTCTAATGGTCTTTGAAATGAGACTCCTCAGTGCTGCATTACTTTATTGTGTGGGAGGAACAATTTGGGCATTATAGGGAGAGGAAGAGGAGAAGAAGAAAGGAGGAGAAGGGGGCAGTGGAAGAAAGAAAGGGGAGTAGTAGCTGATAGGGAGGTTGTATGGGGCCATAAAAGCACATATATATCAACTTAGAGAAAAAAAAAATGCTGACACTTTTGCAGGTAATATATGTGTAAATAATATCCAAGTCTGAAAACAAACAATTTTATTAGCATAATCCCCAGACAACAAAAATAGCCAAAAACTCCTTTCTTTACCCGAGTTAACTTAAATGACTAGCAGTTTGTATCTCTTACTTTTGGCCTGAAAAGAATCTTCCCGAGAGCAGTAATTTGCATCTTTAGCAAACGCCAAACATATTCCAGATGGATACTCTAAATAACCATCACAATTGGACCAGCAAATAACTGCCCCTGTTAGTTACAAGTGTATCAGTATCACTGGCTTATATAATGTCTGTATCCTATTTTTTGGTAATGCTACCAAAATATAAAAATGACAGCTCATTATTGACCAAATCACCAGCCCAAAATTCCAGGACATGAAGCATATCAAACAAATATTAAGAAATAAATAACCCTCCCCCCCATATTTCACATTTTTAATTTTTTATGGAAATTTAAGAAAAATTGTTATTTTACTGATGGAAAGAAAAAATTTCTTTGAAATGATGCCCTCAATTTTTAGCAGTTGTTTATTGCTTCTTTTAATAGTTTTTCCACCAACTTTCACATAGTTGTTTTTGTTCATTTATTCCCCTGAAAAATTCCTCACCCACACCTCTCACCTGCTCCTTTTGTTTCCTCCCTTCTGAGGAAGGAGTGGGGTATCAACAAAACACGCAGACACAACACCCCCTCACACACACAATCTTCTTGCTCACGTCTCTTTCTTTGCTTCCCACCTGATCCAAGATATCCTTTTATGGTTTATTTTATTCCTCAACATGAAGACTGTTTATTATGCTCTTCTGGAACTGAATATTTCTGTGATAAGGATCTTAAAAATATTTCTTAGTCTTTTGAAAAATAAAATGTTTATAGCTTTGAGAATGCATACTTAAGAAACTGTAACAGCTGCAAATACAGAAATCTTTCCACAACAAAATGGTTGTATTCATTAAAAAAGAGGGACATACAAAGGGATGCAATATCCTATTGAATTAAGCAAAATTATAATTCAAAGATGTTACTGTCCACTTTTAAGATAAATTAGCCCTGTGGATGTAATGGATAGCAAGATGATCATAATTTACACTGTACTTTACATTTGAAAGTTCTTCAGAAAATAGATCTTAAAAAAATTCTCATCACAAGATAAGTCATTACACTAAATATAGTGATGATGGTTGTTAACTTGTGTTAATTTATTGTGGAAATTATTTCAAAATATATACACATGAAATTATTATGCTGTACACTAGAACTATACAATGTTATGTCAATGATATCTCAATAAAAAGGCATTGCTGGATTCCTAAATGACCACATGTGAATCCAGAGAATCAAGTGTTTTCATATTACCTGGTTCCTAATTATTTCATAGGCAAGGAAAATTAGATCACAGTCTTTTGCTGCTTAAATTGTTATTTTTCTATTAAAGTTTTTCTTATGTGAAGATATCCAGAACCTGGGGGAATACACTCACGCTGTTGTAGACAGAATACACAGCACACGGAAAAAGATGAGGGAGAGATAATTTCATTTTTCTTAGCCTAATTGGCAACTAACCGAATTTGCTGATGCAATTTTGTAAGGAATACACAGGCCACTTGAACAAGGGAAATGAAATTAATCATTGAAACCTCAGTCAAGAGACATGACCTTCAGCTAATGTCCCTTTTGAAACAGAAACATTTCAAACTTCTAGAGAATTGTAAGAAATCTGCCTGACCAGGCTCTGTTGTGCTTATTTGAACCCCCAGTGATGCCTGTGAATGTTACTCAATCCTACTATAGCGAGGTGGATCATCTTACTGTTTCCACAGCTGCCAGGGTATTAAATTCTGACTGAATTCAATGCTGTGATCATTGTACTGTATCTAACTACACACCAGTCAAGTGCTGGAGCTGGGCTGGCACAGGACTTCTACTTACTTCCTGGAGACTGTCGGACTCTGATAAATACAAATCCTCTTGTTCACAATGATCTGCCCATCAGCCATAGGGCTCCTCACTGACCATCACAAATCTTTCCTAACTTTCCACATGCATTCCATATGATTTCCTGTTCGAGCAATTTTTAAAAAGGATTATTAACCCTGTCCTCTTAAAAGTCAAAGGTTTACTTATTAACCAAAGTGGGGGATGGTACTCATCATTAACTTAAACAGATATTAACCAATAAGGGACAGAGAAAATGAAGATAAATGGCTTGCACCTGTTCTTTGCAAACCCTGTCTCTGACCATAACTTCAGATCTTGCCACTTCAGAATACCAGATTATGTCATATACTTTATATCCCCACAGAAAAGCTGATGTATACCAATGACTTATAGGAAATAATGCCATAGTTAATAATATATTTCCCCTCAAATATAACATGATTAAGCACTAGTCATTTTATTATTTTTTTTAAAGAGTCTCCACAATCTTTAGTAAATTTTTATGGAAATTTTTATGAAGTGTTGCTACAGATGTCCCACTGTGTGTATATGAAAATGAGGTTGTTAATAGTTCAAAGAATCTAGAATATTCTTAAAAGAAATTAAACTATATATTATTTGTAAGTGAATCTTCAATGTTTATATTTGAAAAAGCTGAATACATAAATAATATAGCCATATGAACATATGTAAACATTTTCATATAGTATCTCATTTTTATAAAAATATATTTTTCCTAAATTTTATTTTCTAAGATCTATGGTAATTCAGATAAGAGTTTGTGCAAATTATAAAAATACTTTTTATTCTTCCTCAGTAGTTACTGTGTGGCCTTGAAAATACAAATAACATATTTTTGAGGCATGCATTTTGAAGCAGGGAATACATTAGAATAAAGGGAGTAATCATTTGTGAATACCCACCTATTATCATGTTTTTTATAGCTTCAAAATCTTTCTAAGGGATAAAACCTACCAGATAAAACTTTCAACTTTCTAATAATTAGTTTTATCAGAGTTGCAAATTACAGAAAGATAAACTTCACTAAACAAAATAACCCGAGGTAATACCAGAGTTAGCATACAAATATTTTAAATACAAATTATGCTGAATTCTTTAGCAAACAATTATTATAAGACTTGGAGATAAAACCAAGATTTAAATTGCCATTAGATGTTATGTGCACTTAGTGGTGTGTAATTTGATGCCATGTATTTTTTTTTTCAGTAATTTCCCTAATTTCTCACAACCATTCCGTGCTGCAAATTAAAATCAACTGTTTCTTTCTAAAGAAAATAGAAATAAGTTAATGCATGACCATGCTTGCTGAAAAGTACATAGACTATTGCTGATATGCGTAGTGAGAAGAATTCATTTCTCTACTTTCTGGCTTTACTCATATTTATATAGAACTGAGAGTGTCTCTTGTCTTAGAAAATGTATATTCAAAGAACTAAGATTGGATTAGGAAAGAATTACTAAAATTGAGTTTCACATTTTTTATAAAAGAGGGCTTATGACCATTTAACTTTTCATTATACGCAATTTAAATAATAACAATAAACCAATGGACTTTTTTTTTTTGGTTTTTATGGTGTGCCAGGCAATGTTTTAATAATATTACGCAAATTATCTATTTTGAATCTCATAGCAATATTGAAGCAGTACTCTTATCATTTCTATTATACATAAAAGCAAATTAGGTCATAGGTTAAGAATTTTACCTTAAGGACATAAAGCTATTCTCTGAGAACCTCGTAATTTCTACTTCTACTACTTTCGTATTTCTACTAATTTATTTGCTTATGTGCTATTTGTATTAGAGAAACAAGGTTTTATAACATTAGATAACTTTTAGGTGTGCATCACTGAAAATCAACCTGTATATATAAATTAAGTTCACTCTTAAAATTTGTATATAAAGTTCAATCATAAGTTCTATTATAGAATTGACCCATTTATCCTGATTTACTCACTTAGCAGAAATTCCATTCCCTGTGGGTTATTCCTAATTGGTCTTATAGTCCAAAAGTTTGTTTTTGATTTATTTGGTCCATCTGTTTGCTTGTTTTCACTATATAACACCCATGAATGAAATCATATTGTGTTTATTTTCCACTGTCTGGCTTATTTCACTAAATACCATAGTATCTAGGTTCATCAATGTTGTTACAAATAGAAGGATTTCCTATTTTTTATAGCTGAATAGTATTCCATTGTGCATATATGCTTTATATTCTTTCTCCCTCTGTCAAATGTGTACTTGGGTTATTTACAACTCCTGGTTTTTATAAATAATGCTGCAATAAAACATGGGGATGCATATGTCTCTTTGGATTAGTGTTTTTGTATTTGGGGGATAAATACACAAAAGTGAGAAAAGTGGACTATATAGAATTTCTAGTCTTAATTTCTTAAGGATTTTCTACAGTTTTCCATAATGTCTGTACCAATTTACATTTCCACCAACTATATATAACAGTTCCCTTCTCTCCACATCTTTGCCAATACATTTTATTTCTTGTCTTTCAAATAATATTCATTCTCATGGGTGTATGGAATTAATTCACTTTTTTGCATTTACCAAATAATAATAGAATATATTTTCACATGCCTATTGGACATCTTTAAGCCTTTTTGGAGATTGTATATTCAGATATTCTGTCCATTATTTAACAGGATTTTTTATTGTTTTTTGTATATATTGGAAATTAACCTCTTATCAGACATTTGATATGCAAATATCTTCTCCCAGTCAGTAAGATATCTTTTCCTTTGGATGCAAGTTCCTTTCTGAAGAAGTCTTTTGGTCTGAAGTTTTCCCAATTATTTGTTTGTTTGCTTACGTGCTTGTTTGCATGCTTTTGTTTCACTTCATAGTGAGTCCCCCCACACACTTCTCATGTAAAGGAGCAGACCATCTTTGTTTTCACCTATGTATTGCTATTTTATGGTTCCAGGTTGATTATGAAACTACCTGCCTTCTTTTTGACATAAACATTTTAACACTTGAATTTAATAGGTTTTTCTTCAGGAAAATTTATTTGGCATTCAAGGATAATCAACACTTTCATAATATCTACTGCACTACACGACTGTGACTTACTCCTTTCTAAATTATTAAAGTTACCTGAGAATACTTATGACTTTGATAATTAATTTAGTCATAATTATTCTAGAGATTATGGAATTCAGGGCTTTATTTTGATATATGTCTCCACTTCTTATCACAATTGTTTCTGCTAAATTATCATAAGCTGTTTGATTATACTGAAAACAAAAGCAAACTAGCAATGTGATGAAAGCAGGAAAGAAAGAAGCAATAGAAAAGATACTGATCAAAACTTATGTGGGGGGTATCATGGAAAAAAATTTATAATTAGCACTTAAGAGCCACAATTATCGTTATATTCATCTTCCATCAATGTATCTTCATCTAGTTCCTCTGTCTTATAATGCAAAACAAATTTAGAGATGTACTTGATTCCACTGTGATGCATAATGTTTAAGAGAATGGTAGCTTTTATAAAGAAGAGAATAAAAAAATCTACCATATTTACCATGAATGTATGAGTGAACAACAGAATAACATACTCTCTATCTAGCTACCGCTGACTCACTTAGAGCTCATGAAAGTGGAAAATACTACCATCATCACTGGAGCAGGCTGGACAGATCCTGAACAACTGGAGCCCAGGGTACCAGACCTAGAGCTGGAGCAGAAGTGGTGATGTTCGTAGTATATCCTAGGTCAGGCCTGGCAGCTCTGGTACTAAGGAAGTAGAAGGAGTTGAATTAACTTAATTGGGTGTGGGAGAAATATCTGCACTTGAGCTGTAGCCTAGTTTGGGTGACTGGGGCCTGCAATAGGCATGAAGGTGGTCAGATCTCCCTATTAGCTACAGTAAGACTGATATAGACACTTGTGCATTTGTTAAGTGTACTTGTGGGGACTTAGCCACACCAATTTCTCTGCCAAACCATGGTCTCAGGTACTTTGCAATATGCCAGCTCCTACAGCCCCAGACCAGAACAAGAGATCATATTCCTATTCTTCTTAGGCGCACGTAGATGTACTGAGTCCTCTGTCAATATTGGGCTCAGAGATGGAGGTCATATTAATAACTTAGGGTTCAACCTATGGTCAGTCCCTGGGGTGTAGAGCTATGATGGTTAGAGGGTCTCTTACCAAGACCTACATTTTTTGGTGTAAGTTTTAGTGAATTTAGATATTCAGGTATTCTTTTAACTCCATGAATTTCTATATTCAGTTTCTTCTCCAAATTTGGGAAGTTTTCAACTATTATTTCTTTTAATAAGTTGTCTCGGGTCTCCCTGGTGGTGCAGTGGGTTAAGCAACGCACTATGAAGCAAACCTCAGCCATTGCAGCACCAGTTCGATCCCTGCTGCCGGCCAGGGAGGGGACCCACTATGTGAGGCAGACCTCTCCTGCTGTGCCCGGTGCTCCCCTCAGCAATGTATTTCAGTCAGTCTGCCTGTTCTGCTCCCCACACTGTCTCTGGTGAATCATCTCACCTCCTGCGACTCTGGCCTGTACCCCAGTTCTTGTATGCATAAATAAATAAATCTTAAAAAAAAAAAAAAGCTGTCTGTTTCTTTCTTTCTCTCTCTCCCTTACCCAGTATCCTTTTGCTGTCTTTACCAGTTGGATTGGACAGTTCATTGTGCTTCATTTTCTTTTATCTTTTTTTTCTCTTTCACCTAAATCATTTGCCATTTATGTCTTCCATTTCACTATTTGAATCCCCCATTTGGTCTTTTATGCTTCCACAGCTTTTTCTAATGTTCATAATTTCATTTATTGAGTAATTCACACCAGTTTTCTATCATTCTATTTTATTTAAAGCTCGAATTTACACCTTATGTTCAATTTCTGAATTCAGTAATTTGTTTTTCTGAGTTTTGTGTGTGTGTTTGATTAACTTTTCTGAGTTATCTTATATCAGTTCAACTTGCCTTTCTGAATTTTATTCTATCTCTTTGAGTTTCTTTTTTTAATAGGAATATTGAACTATCTGTCTATAGGAAGATATAACCTTCCATAACTTTGTGGGTGGATTCTGAAGTGTTCTGTCCTTGTGATCTCATATTCTCTTGAGATCTCAAAATCCCATGTGCTATATTTTTTTCTCTGCTCAATTGAGATTTTCTATTTTTTTTAAAGATTATCAATTTAGAGAGTTGTACAAATAGTATTTTTCCAGCAGGTGGCAGTGTGGCTTTATTTGATTTGATTCCATTTTTTTGGCTTCTTCTGGCTTCCATAGGTATGAAGAGCTGTATTTGCATTTGCTATGTCAGAAGAGTTGAGGAGTGTAATATTAAAAGACAGCTGAGAAAATAGTATACATTTGTGTTTATGAATATATTCATTTTATTAAGGGTATTTTCTACTCTTTAAATTATAAAAACATAAAACATAAAAAACAATAATGTAAGATATTATTATAACAGTTTAAGAGATAAAACATTTTTCTATGTGATTAAATCTCCCCCTTCCTCCTGCTCCTACACAGAGCTTATCTCTATCCCTGAATTACAGATTTACCATTTCCATGCATTTTTTATAGTTTTATCATAGCTATGAACAATGTTAAAGTATTTATATCTTAAACACTGTTTTCTATATTAAAATTTCTGTAACAATTATGTCAAACTGCACATTCTTCTACTTTTTTTCACCTAACATTCTGTGTCCCACAGCTTTGTGTATAGTTTCACTGCATTAGTTATGCATTTGAAAAGATACAAGCAAAATTGCATAGACTGAATACTTGGTAATGGTCAAATGAATATAAGAAACCAGGGTTTCTCGGTAGGGTGGGAGTTGGGTCTTGTATATATGATGGCTACAAAGTGACACATAGAAAGGGGGTCAACTCAACAAACTCATGAGGGATAAGAGGACAGCCTTTGAGTATTGAGTCACATAAAAACAGGGCAAAAGCGATTAATTTCACTGAGCCTTATAACTTATTGACCTTTCCTGAAAATGGGTAGTAATGAGAACTTAATTTAGACAGAAAGAAAATATGGATATGCCCCCTTGAGGTTAGTGAGAAGAGTCTGAATATGATATGCTTGGTGATGGGGCATAAGTATTTATATAGGGTCTGAGGGACAGTATTATAATAATGAGTACGCTATATGGAAGAGGATATAAAATCACATCAGCGAGGGCAGTCACTAGACTGCTAAATTAGCGATCAGCTATGGAGAGCATATGCTATAGTGGAAGGAGAATTTAGATGAATATATACATCAATATTCTAAACCTGAAAACAAGAGTTTTTCTTTTTAGACTACAAATTATGTAAATTAGGATAATTACAACAATTGATAGAAAAACTTACTAGTTGATAACTTGCAAAGATATAGATGATTAGGAATTAAAGGAAGATGAAAGACTGAATTATTTCATTCTCACCCCTTATTCTCTCAGGGTCTGTGAGGGTTTTAGGGATTTGTGAGCAGGGAAGAACAAAAGCAAACAAAGAGGAGGGAAGAGAGTAAAAGTACAACAAAGTCTCTGCAATGGATTAATTTACTCAAAGGTAAAATCAAAACTCTGAGGAAAAATGAGTTCCCACCCCACCCTAGTACCACTGGTTCAAAAACTAGCTATTTTGAAACTTTATTTTGCTTTATAGTGTTTAGTTAATTAATCTGTGGCAAGGCGAGTCCAATTACTTCAAGCATGATATCCTTGAGGTCAAAGTCTTGGTTTTGATGCTTCTACAGAATAATTAACTTTGCTCTAACTCATGGTCTCAGTTGATATCCCAGACCTAACAAGCTATTTTGTTTGTAAGAGAGGACCAAATGAAAGAATAGCACTGTGAAAACAACCACTCCAAAAACTCTGAACAGATAGCGATAAGTAATACACATCATAAAATATGCAATCTGGACTCCTGATTTTTATTATATACTTTTGAAAATGAAGACATAAAATTTGCTATAATTCATCCTATGAAGCTGAATGCTAAATTAGAAAGCTGAAGAAAAGCACTTAAAGATAAAAATACAGTAATTTAAAAATCTTATGTCTATCATATAAGATGACTAGAGCAATATAATCAAATAACATAAGTAATCATAAAGATAAATAAAAAACAGATTTTATTATAAACTTCTCTAATAAGCTAGCCTTTTGATAGTGAAATTAAAGTGAAGACAGCCTTTCAAGACTTAGACTTTAAATATATTTCACTATTTTCCTTTTATTTAGATCCAAAAAAAATCATTAATATTGGTCAATGAGACTGGAAAATCTAATGTTCATTCTAAAATAAATTGCAATTACTTTATTTTCTGTCGCTATTTGGAAGTACTGTAATGCCCCTTTTTTGTTCTAGGATCTGATCTACTCTACCAAATTGCATTTAATTTTGTCTCCTTAGGTGCCTCTTGACAGTGACAGTTTCTCACATTTTTCTTTGTTTTTGATTCTTTGACAACTGTTTTACATAATAGTAAGGTATTTTATAAAATGACCACAACTGAGATTTATCTGATATTTATCTTATTTTACTGAGGTTTTGATTTTTAGGAGAAGACCACAGAGAAAAACAATTTCATCACATCATAATAAAGCATATCAAAAAGCATGACTTTTTACTACAGATATTGACTTTGATTACTTGGCTAAGGTAGTGTATTAATTTCTTCTCATGTCATAATAACATACCACATGTTGTTTTCCTTAAACAACAGAAATGTAATGTCTCCCAGTTATGGATGTTAAAAGCATGAAATCACAGTGTCCACTGGCTTAGTTCTTTCTAAGCTCTATGAGGAATTATCTATGCCATTTCTTGCCCATAGCTACTGTTAATTTGCTGACCATCTTTGAAATTTCTTGGCTAGCAAATCAAATGAACTCAATTCAGCATTCATTTTCTCATATGATACAGACAGAAGAAGCTGGACGGTAACACTTTAAAGGTTGATGGTAATCATCTCTTCAGTTAGAAACAAATAAAATTATAAGAGATTTCCACAGATTTATAGCACTACACCTCTGGTCTTCCCTCCTTCCTTGCTCTTTCCTATTAAGTGATGTTATTAGAGAAATGTGTTCTTCGCTCTCTCTTATTTCACCAGCCATTTCAAAATTCATTTCTTGCTCTAATCTTAGCTCATATCATCTCTCTCATAAATAATTGCAATAGCCTCCTATCGAGCTTCCCTACATCTACCTTTATGTTAATATCGCCTAGTCTCAACAGAATTGTAAAACGGATCCTTTAAAAACATCCATGATGGGCCTCCCTGGTGGCGCAGTGGGTTAAGCAAACCGCAGCCACTGCAGCATGAGTTCGATCCCTGCTGCCGGCCAGCGTGGGGACCCACATGGTGCAGCAGACCTCTCCTGCTGTGCCCGCTGCTCCCCTCAGCAGTGTACTTCCGTTGATCTGCCTGTTCTGCTCCCTGCTCTGTCTGTGGTGAATCCTCTCACCCCCCACACCTCTGGCCTGTACCCCAGTACTTGTATGCATAAATAAATAAATCTTTAAAAAAAAATCCATGATACCATGTCTACTCAATTTTTTTTAAAAAAACAGATTATAATCCATATACCAGTCCATGTAGGGCAAGCTGCTTCTTTTACTCTCTGATCTTATATCTGCTACCCTCTCCTTTACTTAATCTGCATTAACTAGAGGCCCCCTCCTTATTTCTTGCCTCAGGTATATTGGGGTTTAGGTTCTTTACTTTGGTTGTTTTGCTGTCTTATCTCCTTGAGGTCTTTTCTTCAATAAATTAATATTTTTGGTTAGGATTATCATATCCCCACTGCTTAGAAGTGAAACATCCACTCGTGAGGCATTTCCAATTTCATTTAGCCTTCCTATATCCATAACATTTAACACTTTTTATTTAGTGTGCAATATATCTTTTAACTTTGATCTGTATTTTTATTACTTTTTGTTAGTATATGAGTGTTAGTATAAGGGGCAAAGATTCATATCTATTGTCTTTTATACATTTAGGAAGTAGGCTAGTACTTGACCCTTAGCAGACTTTCAACATATTTTTAAAATAAATAATTTTCCATAATATAATAATAGTAATGATTAGGACTTTGAATGTTTCCTATGTTATAAGCACTTTTATAGATTTGCTGCATATGTTTACACATTTAATCCTGAGAACAACACTAAAATATAATAATGTTATTTTTCTAGTTTTATAAATTAGGAAATAGGACAAGTTCCCAAAATTAATAAATGGAAAATTCAAAATTACTGGTCATTTTCTTAATTATTTTTATATTCTGTAAAAAAATTCACATTGTATATTTTTATTTTAATATAAAACAAAACATCTACTGCTTCCACATTTTTATTTCATTTGATAATTACTTACGATACATATTGTCTTGAAATCTATGCTTCTTTTAAATATTGGTGATTTAAACACTTATTTTCTATGTATCCTCTAACTAATTAGTTCCCAGGTTATAACTACTTTTCAAATATAAATTTTCTATATTTTAATATAGTATTAATTTATTGTTTTGAATGAATATAGTGCTATACATTTGGGTTCGTTCATCCAATTTTTATAAGAATTTGTATGGTTTTAGAGCATTTTGAAGATAAGTTTTTTTTTTTCAAAAAGAGGAGATTTTAAGACATTTGCTTCTGTTCTTTTAAGTTGAACTATAGCATACTGAAGGCCTTTAGCAAGTTACAAAGACTCTCTAAGCAGCTCCTTAAAACATGTCAACGAAATAATACAGGGTAATTATTTTGTTCTATTTTTAAAGATGGCACATAGAGGTTAAGTAATTTTCTTGAAAGCAGAACATTTACATACTGTATTTTTAATTAAGCATCTTAAATTACCTGTGCAATTTACTCCTAAAATTTTTATGAATGTACATGTGGTTCAAAAGCTAGCAATGTGATGATTCAGAAGGCAAAGAGCCAACAAGTTTGTGGTAAAAAAGAAAAAAATCACCAACAACCTTAAATATCAGTCTGCTAAAATGGCCTAGTGATATGTAATTGTAGTCATTATTTGGATGAGCTGAGTAATGGAGGTTAATTAGAAATCAGCACAGCATAAAGAAAAGTAAAATGTGGGTTAGTTAAAATAGTCTTCAGGAAAACCAAAATTCTACAGCAGGTTAATCACTGAAAAACATGTAACCAAACTAAATAGAAGTTAAATGTTATTTTCATTTGATATATAGACATGTAAAAGGGGAATGGTATGTCTTAGTATAAATTTATATCTTTTTGATATAATTTTGTAATGTATAGTCAGAAAATGAAGCTATAAATGAGTTTTCATGAAACAATAAAATAAAAGCAATGTAGCACATGATAAATGACAGTCTCTAACTTGATTACTTAATGTAATGTAGAATTTAATAAGGACAGAGAGGAGTTCATTGAGGACAGAGGTTATGTAGATTTTGTTTGTGAAGATAGAGTCACAAACTACAAACTTATTAAAAAGTTCTACTTCTCAAGTCTACCCATTCTAGGTAGTATTCCTTCAGAGACTATGCACATATCTTCTGTGGTAGTTTTCAAAATGATTGTCATCATTTCTTTCCCTTCCTATGGGCATGTGCTGCTTCTCAGTTGTTCCTGGTCTAGCCTTAGTGAGAAGTTTGCCTAACAGAATGCAGTGAACATAACATTCTTTGTCTTATCAGGGTAAATCAAAGTATTAATAAATCCTGCAGCTCCTATCCTGAACACTGCTTTTAGGATGTTTCCATTTAGATACCATTTCCCATGCTATGAGAAGTCAATCACAAGGAGAGACCAGGTGTAGGTGCTGAAGCAGCTAGTAAAAGTGAGCATCTAGCTAACATTGACTGACATCAATATCAACAAGACATCTTTTAGATATCTAGCCCAGGAGAGCTTTAAGATCACTTCAGTTGACTTCCAACTGATTGTAGCTTCACGAGAAATCCAAAATGACAACCAGTTGAGACCAGTCAATCTATAAAACCATAGGGAATTACAATAAATTGTTGATTCAAACCACAAGTTTTGGTGTATTTTTTTTAAATTACTAAATTTAAAAAAACTAACAGAAATTGGATACTGCCATCACAAAACTGAATATGCATGTCCATGTTTTTGAGATTGAGAGGCAGACACAAACTGGAGGGATAGCGAGATTATTATGGACATGAAAAAACACAAAATTTTATTAGAGAATGGAAAAAGTGGGACATTTTGTGTGGTAGCAAAATATTTCGTGACAATGTTGCCTTGGATTAAAGTAGAACATGTGTAATGAATATGATTAAGATGTCTGGAACCATAAAAGCACAGCTACTTTTTGAAAGCCATGTAAGATCAAGTACATAAATTTAGAAAGGATAAAAAGTGAATTATAAAGTTTCAAAAATAATTTTTGAGGAAATAGAGTGTAGAAAGGTTGAGACTAAAATGAAACTGTTTCAGGGTCTCCCTGGTGGCTCAATAGGTTAAGCAACGTACTATGAAGCAAACCTCAGCCACTGAAGCACTAGTTGAATCTCTGTAGCAAGAGTTCGATCCCTGCTCCCAGCCAGGAGGCCAGGAGAGGTGACCCACATTGCTCGCAGACCAATCTGCCAGCTCCCCTCAGCAGTGTATTTCAGTCTATTTGCCTGTTCTGTTCCCCACTCTCTCTGGGGGATCCTCTCACCACCTATACGGAGTGCTTGTATGCATAAATAAATCTTTTTTAAAAATGATACTGTTTCTTTTTCTTAGACTTTCACAATGACTATCGGACTTTCATAATAATATCTGGACAAAGATTAAATACACAATGTTGACAATTAAAATGAGTTTTCAGGGTAGCAATGTTTATACTGAAAATGTGGTTATAAGTCCTTTTATTAGAACTTTTGAAATAATTAAGGAAGTACTTTGTGTGTCACCTCAGGTATATTGAAAGACTTCTGAGAATAGTATAAGTATACATTTAAAACATTTTCAACTAAGATGTTTAAAAATAATAAATTTTTAGACTCTCCAGGCAAAAAAGACATCTAAAGTCCTAATAACACTGCTTCATAACACCATGACTCTCAGTCCTAATCAGAAAGAAATTTTAGAGTGCCTATAATTTATTAAATTGAACCCCAATACAATTTGTAGAAAATCCCTTTCATTTTAGGAATATTGTGTTAGCAAATATGAGATCATGTCATATGTAATTCAAAATGGAAGCTATTGTGATCTCCAATATTGTGTGAACAGAAGCAAGATGAGAACTACTTAACTATACTGCAAACACAGGTTATTTCCTATGTGTGACCTGGATTTTAGGAGGAAGAATCCAGAGAATGGAGTAAAGAGTCATGGATACTTATTCCTAGGAGCAGATTTTAAACCAACAAATTAAGTGGCTATATATATTTAACTGGATTGCAGAATTGCTACGGAATAGTGATAATTATATGCAACTGTTTTGTTGCAATTACATTATCCCTGTATCACCATTTTATATTGGGTTTCAGTCATAGAAACTATATGTCTAGTTCATAAATTTTCAGACTGAGAGTATTCACATATGATGTCATGGACTTTAGTCTAATTTAGACATTGAAATCCTGAATTTAGAACTACTGATAAAATGAAGTGAGTTTTGAGTTAGTATTTGAAGGGTAAGTGAATGTTTCATGTAGAAAGGACATAAATTTTTATTCTCATGGTATAATCTGTGAGGAGAGTCTTAAAATTGCCCATCATCAATTTCTTCTCCTGCTAAGCAATGCTACTGCTCCTCACATAAAGATTTATTTCTAAATCTGGACTTTTCTTTAGTGACTTCTGTAACTAATATGATGATCCTGGCATTTGGGCCAAATTAATTTTTTTAAAGATTTATTTATTTGTGCCTATAAGAGCTGGGGTACAGGCCAGAGGTGTGGGAGGTGAGAGGATTCACCAGAGACAGAATGAGGAGCAGAACAGGTAAATGGACTAAAATACAGTGCTGAGGGGAGTAGTGGACAAGGCGGGAGAGGTCTGCTATACCATGTGGGTCCCCTCCTAGGCCAGGGATCAAACTCACACTGCTGTGCCATGGATGTTTCACAGTGCAGCACTCAACCTACTGTGCCACCAGGGAGGACCCCTTGGGCCAAATTAAAAGTCTTGCATTTCTTTTGGGTCTCTTGAAAAGTTGACCCTTGGAGCTCACCTTAAAAATGCACTCAGCAGAGCCTCCCTGGTGGTGCAAATGGTTGAGCTCCGCACTGTGGATCTTCTGCAGCCACTGCAGTGTGATTTCTATCCCTGGTCAAAGAGGGGGCCCTCATGGCAACAGATCTCTTCTGCCTTGCTCCCTGCTCCCCTCAGTGGTGTATTTCATTCAGTCTGCCTGTTCAGTTCCCCACTATGTCTCTGGTGAATCCTCTCACCACCACTCCCCTGCTCCCCCAACTCTAGACTGTACCCTAACTCTTATATGCACAAATAAATAAAATCTGAAGAAAAAAAAATATCACCCAGAACACAGGGAGAAGTAAATGTCACAAAAAAAATGTAGCCAATACATGGAACACCCATTTGAAATTTAATTGAGAGACATAATCAATAAATAGTTATGGGAATGAGTGAACTTGGACATTGAAACTTCAGTGAAATCAAGTCTCAACCTCCTTTTGCTTGCAACTACATGAAAGACATCATGTAAGGATGCCAAGGTGAGTCTTCTCATAAACAGGGGTATGGAAGACTCTGACAAATTAATGTTTAAACCAATGAATATCGGCATGGCCTATTTAACACAATAGATAAGTAGTGTTATAGTGGCAATTTATTTTCTGTACTTTGAAACTTGCGACTCCTTTGACTCTAAATAACAACAATTAGAAGTGGTATTTGAGACTGTGTCAAAGTAACTTAGCTATTTGCTTCTGAAAATTCTTACATAGAAAGATAAAAATGAACATCAACAATTAACTTTCTCTTTGCATCAGAAAAACCCTTTGAACCAATTGTTTTCTCATATAGGCAAAAGCTTTCCTATCAGGACAACAGATTTTCTACCTGGAGTAAATCTCAATTATTAAATAACTGTTTCGTTGTCAAGGCTCATTTTAAGACACTTGCCTTGATGTGTTCAGCAATTCTAAACCATTTTACTATGAATTTTGCCAATTCCAATCAACTCCTATCTTAAACAACTTTATCCAAAACACTAAAACCTGGTCTTTCCCTTCCAAGATGCTACAAAGAGTCTGTCAAGATATTTATGTATTTACATGTTGTTTTCACATATTGCAATTGTTTTAATAAACTTAGCTTTCCTTGATTAAAGGTTTTTCTGGTGACTTGTAAAATAATCAACAACTGCAGTAGTGAATTTATAGATGTTACAGGATATTATTACTGACACCCTTTCTGTCTTAATGTCACTAAAACCTTCAGTAACCCATGAAATAAAATAGCTGTCAAGTTTTCTTCCATACTGAATTTGATGCTAAAAGTCCAAAAAATATGATTTTGTAGCTCTGGTGATCACCTATCTCTAACTTATTAATAGGATAGTTTGAAGAATGATGAAAGAGGTTCTCTTAGAGAAAATTGTCTTGATATGATTGTATATGAAACTATAAATATTGATGAAAATACTATCATTAAACAGGTCCTCTAAAACTGATGTTTCAGGATGAAAAAATGGTATAAAGAATGTTGCTTGCATGCTAATAATGAGGAAAAATTAAATACACTACAGTATCCTAACTATTCTTGAACCCATTAGCATCTTAAATTCACAAAGAAATCAACTGGCCTGAATTCCAAAAAAGAACAGGATCCTAGAAGATGATATGGGCCCATGAACTGCCTCATATGGCAAAGAATAGAAGAAAAAGTTTCCAGCAATCATAAAATAAATCATTAAGACAAAATCAGCAAATTATTTAACAAATTAATAAGGTCAAGGCACATAGGTCAGTCCAGAAAATTTAGGGTCCCAGATACAAGGAGGAGTTTGCACTCATGTACAGACTTTTTCCCATCCAACAGATGCTCATGAAAATGATTTGGTGCAAGATAATGAGACAAACAAACTTAGCTAGAATGGTAGTGCAGAGGAGGTCATTTATTGGGATTGGAGAACAGACATAAAATTCTGTTCACTTCTTTGAGTCCTTATCTCATATGAAGCATAACATTAAGCTGCTTGGGAAGAGCAGCAAACACTTGCATCCACAAGATATGGATGAGAGATAAGTGGTAGCACAGGGAATAGATGCAAAGCTTTGCCCTCTTTTAAATCTTCTTTATGATAGAGCAATAACCTCTGAGGGAAGGACAAATGTTCTTAGGTATTTTATCTTTTGTGGACAAGTAGATGTTTCTTACAGCTGAAATAGTGGTTGAAAACTCTTAATACTTACTTTATATACAAAGTTGAGTTTGGTTGCCTGGGAGATCAAAGTTGGTGGGAGATCAATGTTGAGAAATTCTTACTCCAAAGTACAAATGCATATGGTATCCATAAAACTGACCAGGGTAATATAGAACATGTCATCCGTATAATAAAATTTGCATATATTCACAAACAGGTTCAATTAACCTCTTGGGAAAGGACAAGGATATGGAGAAAGGTCCTTTATTTGGTATAGGCAAGTATGAATGGTAAAAGCTCAAAATAGAGCAACAAAATCATTTAAAAACTGTCTGGTACCAGCAATCTGGCCTCTTCTATAAATAATGACATGGCAGAAACAACTGGAGAAATTGAAGTTTGTGATATGCTGACAGTAACTATAGAAACAATGAACCCAAAACTCAGCTGAATTTCTGACCAGATTAACATGACACCTCATGCCGACGATTTGAATAAAGGATAAAAATGCCCATATTCAGGTTAAATACTATATACCTCAGTTTCTCTGAATCTTAAAAAATAAATGAAGACCTGAGAAATTGTAAAAATGAAAGCAAATATAATATGATCATGTGTCACTTTGCAATATTATAATGTGCTTTGTCTTTATCTCTCTCCTCCTTTCTAGAACATTATAAAATGGAGGAAGCAGACCTCACATAAATTATTCTTATTTCCTTCTCAGTTTAGATGACAATAGTTAATCCTAGAGCTGTCCAAATTATATGAATTCTTGGAAAAAAGTAGTACCGGGTATAGTTATGAGTCATGGGACAAGTAGTGACCACTTTGATAATACATCCTAACACTTTTTTTCCTTTTTACCCAACTTGTTTTATAATTTATGAAAAATTGACACTGTGCTTTTTAATGGATTGATTTTTTTAACTAAGCTTAAAAAAAACTTGTGAAGACACTGAACAATGCAGGATTGTTTAATCCAACTCTTGCACAGGACATAGCTGTACATGAACTTAGTTGCTTGGTTTATTTCTGCCCCCACACACACTTCTGCTTTCCCATCATGAAAGCTAAATTTCCTTCTTGGCTGAAAGATTCAATGAATTCCATTTATCATGATAATATCTAAAAACTAGGTAAAAAGTTTCTATTGGAATGAAACTTTCACAAATGCCACCCAGCAAAACTCCCCTCCTGTAACATTGGCCAGAACTGTGTGGCACACGAGGCTTAAATTAATCACTGGCAAAGGTAATGAGATAACGATGACCTATTTAGACAAATGATTCATTCTGGGATCTGAGGAGAGTGACTCTCTCCAAAGAAACATATGAAAGATGTGGATATAATCTAGCAAAATCTAAGTCTGGGGAAGAATATGTCTGTCATAGATTTTAATCTGTAAATTAAGGGGTATGTTTCCGCCTCTACCATCTCTTTATCCTCTTTATCTAAGAGTTACTTCAAACTCCCCTATTAAAGGCTGACAGAGAAGGCAAACAGATTCCTCAGGTTAGAGAGCATGGTTGACTGAGAGTGTAAAGCAAAAGTCATTCATCCACTAAGCTAGCATTCAAGCCATTGGCATGTTGGCAGTGTGTATTGAGGGAAAGCAAAGCTTACTTGAAATAACAACTTGTCTTAAAATGAGTACTGAGCAATTTTAGAAGAAAAGACTGATGACATGTGTACTACAACAGTATGGCTACCAAACCAGAACAGAATGGAATAGCATATAACATGGAAGACAAACAACAGAGTAAGTTAAAGCTGCACAATAAGCAGAGAAACTAGACTAAATCAAAATAACCTTATAAAGGTTTTACTACTTCTTTAGAAGTTGAAAGGGACATTGGAATAATGTAGAAACATTACAAGTTTTTTTTTTTTTTTTAAGATTTATTTATTTATGCATACAAGCACTGGGGTACAGGCCAGAGGTGTGGGGGGGTGAGAGGATTCACCACAGAGAGCGG